>CM024587.1:23285140-23754457 GCA_014182565.1 Eucalyptus marginata
CTTAATGCCAACGAAAGCTTGATGCCTAAGGTTTATTTTTAATTCAGTCCTAGTAATTGGAGGAAACTTCCTCCAACTAGGTTTTTATTTCATTAGAATGCCATGTCTTACCTTCTCTAGACCTATCAAAATGGATCCTAAATTCATTTGTTAATTCATATTTAATGGACTGACTTTTTATATGAGTTAGTTATATTTAGTAAATAGGTCATAAATGTGTTTATAATGATAATGCCTAAGATAATATGAGTGTTAAATGGGGTGACAACTTATTTAGACTAAACCCACTTCTATGACTTTCTCTTTACTCTTTCTCACCCTCATTCAATCTTACGCTTGCTTTCTCTGCGCTCTCTACACAATTTGGGTATGAGTTTTTTTTTTTTTAATTTGGTTAGATATAAAATTGTCTTAGTGAAATGGGTCAAGTCGAGTATGAGTTAGGTCGAGCATATATTACTATATTTGTATCATATGGAAATGGATCAAAATAAGTTAATAGGTTAATTGGGTCGGACCATTTTCAATCCGACCCACCTATTTGACCGGTCTATTCTTCTTTCTCTCAATTGGTCGTAGATATTATGCATTCAGCCAATTTGTTGGTTAATATGCAATTACAATCTAAAGTATTGCATACAATATCGTTTAATAAATTTCAAAGAATAATCACACGTGAGCCGAGGTCGATGGTGGCCGCACAATTATTACTTTGATTTATTTACATTTAAACGCATACGTATGGCCTTAATGTTGACAGTATGTTTATATATTTGTGGTCCAAATCCAAGCAACGTCAGCTGACAACAATAGTCTCCAGCGTCGTTTTGGTCCGTCCGTGAGGGACACGTGGCGATGGCCTGCATATCATCAGTTCCTACCTACTAAATCCATCAAACCGGTGAGTTGGGCAAAAAATGATCTGATCCAAATTAGGGGTGAGCGGTTCCAGGTTCCGGTTCGGTTCCGTCTGGAACCTGGAACCTACCCTCGGGTACGGGTTCCTCATTTTTGGAACCCGGAACCTACCCGTCGAGAATCAAGAACCGGAACCTACCCCCGTCGCGGGTTCCAAGGTCGGTTCCAGGTTCCTACGGGTTCTTTTTTTTTTTTTTTTAAAGATTTGAACTATAACATATGTGCATACTCTACGGTAACTTCTCACATCTTAGCAAACATACCAATGCCAACTGCCAAGAATTTGGACATACATAATCAAAACCAATAAAAAGTTTCCAAAGAGGAAAGGAGATGCTTGATTAACCATAATTATTGTGCCCACATATGTCAATATATGTGCACTAAAGCTTAAATCTTCACATCTGCCATATGCCATATGTCTTATCAGCTAAGACAAATGAAAATGATACTAAGGAGATGAAAAACCAGAAGTGCCAACAAGACCTCAAATTTTCATTGAGTCAAATGAAAATGATGAAACAAAATATACTAAGGAGATGAAAAACCAGAAGTACCAACAAGATCTCAAATTTTCATCTACTCCATAGTGTGAACTCTGCAACATTTTCCTATGATTCCTTTGGCACAGCAAAACCTTGCA
Source organism: Eucalyptus marginata (assembly GCA_014182565.1). Classification (NCBI taxonomy): domain Eukaryota; kingdom Viridiplantae; phylum Streptophyta; class Magnoliopsida; order Myrtales; family Myrtaceae; genus Eucalyptus; species Eucalyptus marginata. The sequence continues at coordinate 23,286,702 of CM024587.1, forward strand.
AAAACATGGATGAAAATCAGTCAACAATAATATAATATAATTAGAAATTTTAAAATAAATAGCAAACTAGAAATGAAACACCACTAGAACAAGAAGAATGAAAAAAAACACCCATCTGATGAGCAAGTTATCCACCTTCAAACCCCCATCCCCAACGCACATAAAAAGAAAAAATAGGAAATAAGCGAAAGAAAGGTGGGACTTTGTGGGCTGCTCTTTCCCGTAAACCCCAGTAGGCAAAGGCTTGATTAAACCTTAGTTCGTTCCCATAAAATCAACAAGATATCATTACTCAAGCTAGTTTATTTTTCTAGAAAATTGGCAGCACAATCGATACCGTGAGGAAACATAAGCTACATAAAACCATATACACTGATCTATGCCCATGACCTCATCTCCCCTTGTGACCCGGAACCACAAAAGAAAGCAACAAACGGCAAAATCGCAGGCCAATCATACTCATCACCCGTATAAGGAGGAGGGAAGTGCAACACGGCGTTCGTGTAACCGTGTACAGAACCAATCGTCCACCCTCTCTAGAGACGCAAATGCCGAAGCAATCAAATTATGCTATTTCACCTATCAACCGAAATACACTAACACCACGAACAGCAGCACAGCAGGAAAACAACCATCCGACGACACCCTTCCACACGCTCTCCCAACTCGGCCCAAGCCCCCACATCACTCCCAAGGAAGCCCGCAACGTCCCGGCGCTCTCCACACGAACAGCAAACGAACGAGCAACCTAATCTCGACCACAACCTCAATCTAGACGACGATGTCGACAGCAGCAACACGCGCCGCAACAAACCCGAACCGACCGACTGCCCGGGGTAAGGAGCAAAACCCCCCCACCGCAGCAGCCAAACCGCGAGACAACAACGAGAAACCCGAAGAAGCGGAACCGACTCGCGAGCGAGCGGCGAAATCGAATCGAACGAAGAAAGAGAGAGAGAGAGAAACCTACGCGATTCACCTTGGCCCTGAAGCGCAACCCTGAAGACGTGGAGGATGCAGTCGCGAGGGGAAACGAAACCGATTTGAAGATTTGGGCAGCGACTGGCGTCAAGCGGCGAGGGTTCAGGCGAGCGGCGTCGGTGACTGGCGTCCGACGACGTCCGGCGGCGGCGGCGGCCTCGAGGGCGAGCGGCGTCCGGCCACGAGACTCAGAGCGGCGTGACCGTGTGTGTGTGAGGTCTGAACTGAAGTCTGAATCAATTTTGCAAAAGGATGAAGATTGTCTTCTTCTTTAGGAGCCCTAACCGGTTCCAATACCGGTTGAGTACCGGGTTCCGGTTCCGGTGGAACCGGAACTCCCGGTTCCTAGAAAAGAGGAACCGGGAACCGGAACCGGTCCCTTTGGAACCGGGAACCGAACGGACCCTCCTCCGGTTCGGTTCCGGTTCCCGGGTAATTCGGGAACCACGCTCACCCCTAATCCAAATCGACTGATTTTTATACAATACAAATTTAATGATTTTATACTCAACTCATATTATTAAAATATTTTTATATTTAACACAAGTTAGAAAAACTCATACTCAAATTAAAGTGAGGGCATGGAGTGACCGAGTTGAGATCAAGTAAGGACGAGAAAGAGTGAAGAGAGTCATAGAGGTAGAGTAGGCCTACGTAAGTTGCGAACCCATTTTTAGCTCTGTTCATTTTGCGGAAAATAACTTTTTGAAAGACATTTTCTAGATTTTTTGGTGTTTGTTTCATGAAAAATGAATTGACTAGGGAAAACAAAACAAGTCTTCTAAAATAGGGAAAGATGTTTTCGCTTTTCATGTAGGGGAAAAAATTTTCCTCAATCATTCTCTTTTATCTCACATCCCTGCTAGCCTCCTCCTCTTTCTCTTTTTTCTTCTTTTCTTTTTTAAAAAATTTGATTTTTTTATTCTTTTTATTTTTCTTTTATTTTTCCTTCTTGCTCAGCTAATGGTTGGCCATGGCAATGGTTGGCGATCAGCCATAAGCAAGCTAGAGCTCACCTTTGGCTAGTTGCCAATGACAGACCAAAGAAGAAGATGGAGGAGAAGAAAAAATATATAAGAACAAAAAGGAAAAAGTACAAAGAAAAATAAAAAAATAATTAAAAATTCGATTTTAGTGCACAAAGGAAAATCAAATCAAATTTCCAACACTAAACAACAGAAATATTTTCTAGTTTATTTTCAAGTTTTAGCTGAATATTGGAAAATATTGTCATTTTCCTAAAAAATGGCTTCTTGAAAAATATTTTTCAGAAATGCCAATTTTTCATGAAACAAATGAAACCTTAATACTTGTATGTTATTTTGTTTTACTATTCTAAATACATTTGTGATCTATTTATTAAATATAACTAACCCATATAATAACTCAGCCCATCAAATATGATCAAGAAGTGGATCTTTGACTCATTTTGATAGATCTACTACTTACATACAATTTTACGTGGGGCATCCAGTTATACTTTAGCTCCCAAAGTTACGCGATAAACCTTTTTCGAGGGTTTGAATGAATACTACTAATTCACTAGATATAAACAAAATTCATAGATAAACATTTAAATCTTTCATTATTCAATGTCGAATGAAGTGAAAAAGCACGTACATTTTGTACCTTGTTCGTCCCACGATCTTAATTCACACTAAAAAGTAGGAGAAATCATCCCATGTACATGTCACGCAGTTCCTTTTGTACCATGTCTACACTTCTCTATATACTGGTCTCTTGATATACTACTTTTTATGCAATTTGCAAAGGATGAAACAGAGAAGTATTCTTCGTCATCGACCCCTTGTGCAGACTCTATGGTTTTCATATGGATTTGCATGCGAGAGGAGGTATTGAACTTTGGCGCGTCACTTGCTTTCTAGATTCATCAAGCCTTCAGGGACATGTAAATCAATACTTCACATCACATTATACTTTTTGATACCATTGGGAATTTCCTGCATCTTGTGATTCGAGGCTTCTCCAAACATCATAAATAAAAGCATTTCAACCTAATTCGTGCATTAATTCAATGAGAGTATTTCCCTTTGAAATGAGAAGCTCGACAAGCCAAGATACAACCAATTTTTGGATGTTAAAAAATAAAATAAAATTCAGGTATTATATAATAAATTATATACGGTAAAAGTATTAATTATACTCATGGTGGGAATTATATTTAATGTGATATGATAAAGAAAATAGACAATCAAAGAAACTCGTGAGTGCATGGAACATCAATCAACTTCCTTCATTGCTTCTTTCACGCCATTACATCAATATCGTCTGTCGTTCTCTCCTTGCTAGCTCCACTTCGTCTGTATCCTTCTGTTTTAACCCTAGAATCAGAATGAAATCAAATTGGTTGCATCAAAATATTATCAAGATGAGACGATATATTCTCTAGCTAATTCCTTCCATCCTTCCAAAGTGTCGGCAACTTCTTCACCAATCTCTTTCCACTCGTAGCGTGCCAATATGACGCCAAGACAATAATGCCAATGCGAGCTTTGTTTGTTTCCCCTTGGTGCGAGATGAAATGATGTCGAATAACCGAGAGACTTCGATAGATGACATTCCGTGCACGAAGGGATGATCACGAAGACCGCATTGCCTGATCACACAGCGTTCGGTGAGCCATCATGACCGACTGTTGCTCCTAGTTCTGCATGCAACTTGCAACAACAGAGAGAGAGAGAGAGAGAGAGAGAGAGAGAGAGAGAGAGAGATTTTGGCGTTCATGAGATTTTTCTTCAGTTCAAACCCTAACCAGTTCATCTTTAGTTTCTTTTGCCCTAATTAATCATTTTGGAGTTTGGAAGAACTGAGATTCTTCAAAAGGGCGGAGAGTGAGGGCGATATGATGATGCAATGAGATTACATTTGTAGGACCCTAGGAACAGTAAAGGACTGATTGAGCGTTGACAAAACAGACCATCCTCTAGTCATTCTTGTTTTACTGTCTATTAACAATCACAAGTGGTCGAGCTTTGCACATGTGTGCAATCTAAATTATGAATCTTTAGAATTGACAAAAGCAAGAAAAGAAAAGGGTCACTTCACATAAAGAACAAACCGTCCCTTCTTGGAACCCTACGCTTGCGACATTTTTTTTTTTTGGGTGACGAATTCGATGTTGACTCGACTTAATTAAAGAATGTTTTGGTTAGACCTCTGAAGTGATTTCTTCTCTAGAAATTTAGGACAAAATTCCAAACCCTCATCACTATGGGGTGAGCTAACCGTGAGAAAGTTTTTTTATGCGATGTATCTGTTAAATAGAAAACTTACCCGCCATCGACTGCAACTATCAATTAAACAAGAATTCAGTAAGTTGGACTTAAATGAAAACTAAATTCACGGTAATTTCAAATTTACGTTCAAAAGTTACTTTTTTTTGCGTTCTTCAGTACAAACACGTTCAGTGGCAAGGAGAGAGACTGAGGGTTCGAATACCGGAACTAAAGGGTGGGGTTGCAAGAAAGTGTCTCCAATTAGAGTGATTTGGTGGTAATCCTACAGAAGACATCTCTATAGACACTCGATAAAATAAAATCATTATATACCTAAGTGAAGCGAAGTGGCTGAAAAAGTGCAATCATATGAACTATATCGAAACTGGGCTCATAAGCACACAAACTGGAAACAAATGGCTGATGACATTGGCCTTCATATTAAGCTCCCTATAATGGGCCTAAGAAGTACCCCCCTCTCTCTCCACCCTAAGCGATGTCAACGACAACGGCTATAAGTGTTGTTCACGACCACCATGCAACGATTGTTGACATCTAAATTTTTACGATCTATTTAGTTATTTATCATATTAAAAGGAGCCCCGATCCCTAAACAAGAGTAATATTAATTGCATTTGCATATTAGGAGCATTTTAATTAGGCTCTCATGACCTGTTACCAGGTTCATCATCTACTGCTGCTATGATACCACAACCTGCCAACATGAAGGAATTTCAGGAGCAGGCAATGGGTTTACCCAACCCAAAGAAAATGAAGACCCAAGACTTAATACAAAAGTGAGCACAACCAAAAAAATCAAAAGGTATACTCCTTATGAACTGAAAACCCAACTCCAAGCAGGCATTGATGACACACAATTGAAGGACACACCGATTGTTGAGGCCACAGAGGTGGGCCAGTGGGCTATGGTGGTTTGCCCTCAAAAACCACCGAGTGACAAATGAAGCTCCTAAGCTGGAACTATTAGGGTCTGGGCAATCCCCTGACAGTTCAGGCTCTCAAGGCCCTTGTGGCCAAAGAAAAGCCTGATTTGCTCTTTTTGATGGAAACAAAAAACCCTGAAACAATCATCCAACGCCTACAGCGACAGTTAAAACTACCCAGATCTTATGTGGTTAACCCTATTGGCCTAGCGGGTGGGCTGGCCATGCTATTGCATGATCAACTTTCCCTCACTATGGTTCGGGCTACTTCAGCACTTTTTGATGTGATATGTATAGATGAACCAACTGGCATTCCTATGCATCTCACATGCCTCCACGCACCGGCTACATATCAACAACGTCAGCAATTATGGGCGGAACTACGGCAAATCAGCTCCTCCAATGCCTTACCGTGGGTTTGTGCCGGCGATTTTAATGAAATTTTGTATCACTGGGAGAAAGTGGGCAAAAGACTAGCTGCACCTCATTGACTACACTCCTTTCGTGAAGTTTTACATGATTGCTCACTTATGGACATGAACAGCAAGGGTTGTGCATTCACATGGATGAACAATCGTGATGGTGATGATTTTGTAAAAGAACGACTAGATCGAATTCTATGCACTATGGAATGGCGTATTGCGTTTCCTAAAGCTTAAGCTTTTGCTTTACCTGCTGTGGGTTTTGATCATAGCCCACTATTATTAACCACCGAAGCTTTACCTCGCAGACGACACAAGGCTTTTATCTTCGAAGCTTTTTGGGTCAAAGACCAGGAATGCCGTGACATCATTGCTACATCTTGGCACTCTACTCCGGTACAACAATCAGCTCTCTCTCACAAGCTCAAGCGTGTCTCCTTCGCTCTAGCTAAGTGGAGTCGTTTGAAATTCTCCAATGGTCCTACTCAAATTACAGCATTGACACAACAGCTCCAACATCATATTAATCAACCTCATGGTCACTATGATCATTCGACAACTAACAAGCTGAAGGAGAAGATCCAACACTTATGGAGACAAGAGGAACAATACTAGGCAATGCGATCTAGAATTAACTAGCTAAGATGGGGCGATAAGAATACTACATTTTTTCATGCAACTACAATACAACGATGGCAAAGAAATAGAATTTGTATGTTGCTGGATGATAATCAGAGATGGGTGAGGGATCCAACCCTCTTGAAACAGATGACCACAAATTACTTTGCACACCTCTATATAACAATTGGATCTTGGGACTATGGGCCAATCCTAGATCAGTACCCGTGTGTTGTCACTTCAGAAATGAATACCCAATTAGTAGCTGAGGTCACCCCCGAGGAGGTTCGCCAAGCTACATTCCAGCTAGGGGCCACTAAAGCCCCGGGCCCGGATGGCTTAAATGGTCTATTCTATCAGCATCACTGGGATATCCTCCAAGATGATATTTGCCTTTCGGTAAGGGAATTCTTCCTATCTGGTGTGATGCCGCCTGATCTTAATAGAACTATCCTTTCTTTGATACCTAAAGTACCTCACCCAGAACATCTCACTCAATATCGCCCCATTAGTTTGTGTAACTATGCCTATAAAATAATATCCAAAGTGATCGCTAATCGCCTTAAGCCTTGGTTATTGGATATGATATCTAAGGAACAATGTGCCTTTGTGAGTGGGCGTCAAATTCAAGACAATATTTTAATCGTCCAAGAGGTGCTTCATCAGCTAAAGGTCAGGAAACGTAAATGACATTTTCGAGCAGTGTTAAAGTTGCATATGCAGAAGGCGTACGACCGTGTGGAATGGGACTTTCTGAAGGATTATCTCCTCAAACTCGGTTTCCATGCTACCTGGGTCCAGTGGGTAATGCAATGCGTTACAACAACCTCTCTTTGTGTTAAGTTTAATGGAGACCATTCTGATTACTTCCATCCAACAAGGGCCTTGAGACATGGAGACCCTCTCTCTCCTTATTTGTTTATTCTGCTAGCAAACATCTTAATCAAAACTTATACACCAAGCTGTTGAAATGGGGAACATTACCGGCATCGGGTTGAACAGGTGGTGTCCTCTTCTTACTCACCTTTTTTTCGCCGACGATGCAATATTTTTCTTAGATGGTACAATCCAGGAGTGCCAAAATCTTGCCAATCTACTAAATCAATACTGCTTTGCTACCGGACAAGCTATGAATCGCAACAAATATGGTATATTTTTTGGCAAAGATTGTCCTCTTAGTCTAAAGGAAAACTTGGCCAATGAATTAAGGATCCCTATTCTAGAATGGACTGGTAAATATTTGGGTATACGGTTGGATTGGGGTGTTCTAAAAAAGAGATGTTTGCCTGGATTCTAGGGAGAGTTAATGCAAAATTGGAAGGATGGAAAGAAAACCAAATATCTAAGGGGGGGCAAGGAGGTTTTGATTAAGACAGTGGTATAGGCGATCCCTTAGTATGCCATGTCCATTTTTAAACTTCTAGTATCTCTTTGCAAATCTATTGAACATAAAATAGCTAGATTTTGGTGGTAGAATGACTGTCGCAAATCAGGCATTCACTGGAAGCAATGGGAGATACTTAAGAATCCAAAGGATAAAGGCGGCCTTGGCTTTCGCGACCTTATGGATTTCAACAAAGCCATGCTTGGGAAGCAAGCCTGGCGTATAATGCAAGAACCATTATCCCTGTCTAGTCAACTTTTCAAGGGCCTTTACTTCCACTCACGGGATTTCAGGTATGCGGATAAAGGAGTTAGACCGTCTTGGGGTTGGCAAAGCCTTCTCCTAGGACGGGATTCAATTTTACCTCAGATTCGCTGGTCAGTTGGAGATGGGACTCAGATTCGAATCAGGGAAGACAGGTGGCTACCCAAAGGAATACTCGGCGGACCTGCTACTCGTAATGAACTTGAGATGGTGGTTGGTCTCATCAACTCTGAACACAATACTTGGGATGTTTCACTACTCAACCAATTGTTTGATGCTCAGACAGTCACCGATATCCTTCATATTCAGATCCAACCTAATTATGCTTTTGATCAACTTATTTGGGAAGACACTACAACTGGCCATTACATAGTAAATAGTGGTTACCATGCTATTCGCAATGCAGATAACAGTAACCGACACAACCAGGCCTCATCCTCATATCAAGTCCTAAGATCACTATGGAGGAGTATCTGGAAACTAAAATTAGCCCCTAAGTTTCGAATTTTCCTCTGGTCCGTATGCCAGAATGCACTATCCACGAAAGATAACCTATTTCATAGACACATCATCACAGATCCGACTTGCAACCTATGTATTCATCACACACCAGAAACAATGGAACACATGTTCCTCTGCTGTCCATGGACATTTAGAATTTGGAGTCACTTGCAGCTAAATAGTTGGCAACCAACCCAAGCAGTTCAGTGCATGGATAAGTGGCTCGTAGAACAGATTGAAGATCAGCAGCACTCACCTGGCCTGGAGATTGTTGCGTCATTTTTGTGGCAAATCTGGAAAGCGTGTAATAACTTCCTCTTTCGCCGAACTCGCCTTGATCCGAACCACGTTGTGGAGGAAGCTCTCGCCCAAGCCCGAATCGCCATAAACTCTTCTCTTCCTCAGACTCAGCCACGAACAGGGCGCCACTACCCTAATCTTGCCCATCTGTGGCGGCCACCAGATCCGGGAATCCTTAAAATAAACATTGATGGTGCTTATCAATCTGACAACACTGAAGGTACCATGGCTTTCATAAGCCGTGATCATACTGGCAGATTCATAGATGGAATTACCCGCAGTTTTCCAGCCTCCTCAGCCTTGCAAGCGGAGATCCAGGCGCTCACTTTCACCCTCCATCATCTGCTGCAGCAACGACAAGCCACTGACCATCTCCTCATCGAAATAGACTACCTTGTTCTGGTTAACGCAGTGCGGGATCCTCGCTTGACGCCTTGGGAAGACAGAGCGCTGATGGAAGAAGCGGCGGCCTTAATCCCCTGTTTTTCTAACCTACGAATCGTGCACTGCTACCGTGAAGCGAATACAGCGGCTGACTGGGCTGCTAAGGCCCATGGTAGAGGGCTTTTATTTCCAAAATGGGCTGTATCCCCTCCCCCAACTTTGCTGGATATTGTCTATTCGAACGCTTTGGCCGCGGGATGCTTTGTTTCTCATGGGTAATGCAATATCGTTTTCTGACCTAAAAAAAAAAAAAATTAGTTTAGAGCTAATGGGTTCAAGCGTGGAGGTCCAGAACTTCATTAAATTTTTGGGAGTGATCCCGTAAGGGGGATAGTCAAATTGATACCATTAAATTTTCATCATGGCCGAAAATTAAGATGAGAGCGTGCTAAATAGGGCATGTGATCGAAATTATAAGTGATACGTGTTATATTATTTAATTTTGATCACAAGGGGGCAATAAAGGGAGGTTTCCTGATCTTGAATCTATATTAGATATGCTTTTAATTCAAATTAAGAAATTTTGTATCAAAAGAAAACCCTAGATTCAAGCTTATGTAAGCATGTTATATGACACAATTAAGAGTAGTATATTCACAATTGAGGTTGGAAAACAAAAAGCAAAAAGAGGCTACAAAAATATATACGTAGAGAAGAAAAGGGGAAGTGCTTCCACGGCTACAATCACCGGATGAGCTCCTGCCACCGTGTCCAACCACCGTCCGCAGTTGCTACCACCCTTTAACTGCTTTTTAGTCCTGCCTCGGTAGGCAACCGTCCAACCCGAGACTCCATAGTCCTCTTGTAACACTGATTACTTGTCGTCTCACTAAGCAACCTTAGCAACATTGATCCCTGCACTTGCCCAGCAAGCTCAACGAGTCCTCCTCTTGTCTGTTAGAGATAATTAGGATAGTTCTTTAGAATATTTTCCTATATTAGAGATAATTAGAAGATTTTTGTTGGTTTTCTGTATCTTTTAAGATCATGCAAATCTCTTTTAATTGTATATATTTTGATTGGTATATTACATTTGATAATCTCTTATAATGCCAATAAATAGGCTGATGTATCTTAATGTGATATATTGAAATTTATACAAATTCCTTGATTTCTCTTTTCCGTATTCTTACATTTAATTTTGTTAGTGACTTCCAGCAACCCGCAGTCGTGCCTCTCCTATAGCTCATCTGTCTTCTACTGCACTTGCAAGCTTCACTGGGTCTTTTTCCTGTTGGTTTTCTAGTGAGATCCCGATGAGTCCTCTACAATCCTGGTAGTCATCTAGTTGCTTTGGAGAGCCAATTTTGTCGCTACCTTCCGGAGGTGAACCACAAAATATAATAATAACAACAATGGATTACTAGGTCAAAGATTTAGAGCGGACTCTTCTAACCCATACCAATTGCAACTTTGGGGTTTTGCTTTAATTAGTTTAACTCGCTATTTAATTTCTTCAAGAGTTGCCATTAATCTATTACAATTCGATTAGAAACCCAAGTAAGTAAGGGAGAACATTTTATTTCTACAAATTAGGAATTCATGGATACTAGGATTTAGTTATGCTAGATAAATCTAACACTATTTTGGCACCTTTTTATAACCTCTAATGAAAATGGGCCGATATGTGGAGAATGTCCCTCTCTTGGTTCAAACCTTCTAGAAGAGTCTCTTGGGCCTAGCATTGCAATGGTTTGTCTATCTAGAGCTCGAAAAATTTGAGAAGTGGGAAGACCTAGATGAAACTTTCATCTAATAGTACAAGTATGGCACGAACATTGCTTTACAAGGGATGAGTTAGCCTGAATGGAGAAGAAGAGAGCAGAAACTTTCATAACCTACGTGTATAGTTAAGGTGGGGGGACGGCACAAGTTCATCCACCGCTTGATGAAAGAAAGATGATGGAGCTCTCTCTCAAGGCTCTTCCGTAGTATTGTTTTGAGAGGATGTTGTGCTCTCATTGTTAGTGTTAGAGAAACATCTCTAAGTAATTTTGATGATGTTTAAATGATCTTCAGTATAATGTTTATTATAATATGTGCAAATGCTCATAACAAAAAGACTACATAATATACATGGTGTGATCTAATGGATCAAAAAATGCAATATGTCTGGATACAGATTTTTTGTAAACAGTACCAATAGACCAAAAAGATCTGCTGTTGTCATGTCTATCATGATGCTGTAAATAACATGTCATTGATCCTATGGCAATAACGTTCATTTGATGATGTTCGTGTAAGAGTTTTCCTAATATGGACTACATTAATTGATATTGTAATTTACCGTTTAACGGTTATCGTTTTACGGGGGTTGGTCTAAAGTGAGATAGAAGGTTTCTTAATTAGTCTAATATGGGGCTAGCTAGTGTGGGCTAAGTAGAGCCTAGCCCGTAATGAGGGGGCCTGGTTGGAAACTCTATAAATAGTGTTCAAGTCTCTCCTCTAACCCTAATTTCACACGTATCCTCACATAAGGGGCGTTAACATAACGCTAAGGGTGAGGGGGCCATCTCATTGAGCCAGTGATACGGAGGGCAATAAGGAGAAGGACTTGCACGTGGAACATTGTGTTTCTGCTTCCGCTTCAAGAATGATGGATTCCAAAACAGGTGCATTAATCTTTCTTCTCAATTATGCATGTTCTTGTTCTGGTTATGGTGATTTAGGGATTGCGTAATTTGCATCCAACATATGGTATTGGAGCCTCCATAATCCTAGAACTCGAACGCATAAAATTTTGCCTTAATTTTGTGATTTTTGAGATTTTTAAGTACAGTAAAAATAAAATTAAATCACATATTCGGACTGGGCTTGATGAGGCGAGAAAAACCATGGGCGGTGTGTCGCCGGGGGAGACCCCACGTGCCCCCACACGTGGCCACGTGCCGCCAAGCGTTGAAGACGCGCCCTCACGCGCTCCCACGCGCGGGGCGCTGCTCGCGTGTGCAGCGCATGCGGGCGCTAACGTCACGATGACGTCAGCGACCCGACCCGATGACGTCACGTTGATGTCATCCACGGGACCCGACCCGACCCGACCCGGTCAACCATTGACTGGACAGTCAACCGGTTGGATCGGGAATTGGTCGGACCGCCACCGGTCGGACCGATTTTGATCGGCCTTTGACGCCCGCGCGTGGGCTCCACGCACTGCGCACTCAAGCGGCGCGTGCGGGCGCATGGAGGCTTCGATTTGCGGGTGGCTGGCGGCGATGGGCTCGTATGGTTATTCCCTACGTCATGGTGTATTTATTTTACATTTTTGATGATTTAATGGATGTGAAAATACATACGGAACCCTAAATACGTGCTTTTTAGTGTATTTTTTGCGTATTTTTTCTTGTATTTTTCTATGATTTTGGAAATACATGTGTTGGGTTATTGGTATGTTATCACATTAACTTTATGAGTGTTATTCATTAATAATATACAATAAAGTTTATTTTTATTAATGAATGAAGCAATGTAATTAGCATGATATGTGATTTTAGTGATTTACTGTCCCTGTCACTAAAGTTAAAATCACATATGTATGGTTTATGTGAGATGTAAATTTTATATCCCTGGTATGAGAGAGTTTCAATAATTCAATTGAGTTGTGACCGCCAAAGTGGCACACTTAATTGGGTTTGAGAAATTTCGGTCTTGTATAATGATTGGGATGTCTCCTAATCTAATGTGTAGTCATACTCCCAAAGGGGGTGATTATGCATTAGTTCATGGAGGGATACATGATGATGTGGTGGAGGAGTGACTGATCCTAGTGGTTCATATGCCCAAAGGTGATGAATTCACGAATATTGAAATATATTCTCATAACCGCTATCATGTGGAGAGTGTATAACTGCTTGTCATGTATTATGCCCAAAGGTGATTATGTGATTTTGCATGTAACTCTCTAGATGTGTACTTGTGCATCAAGTTACATATTGCTCACATGATGCTAATTATATACATTGCTTGTTTTTTCAGTCACATTTTCTATAAATGGTAACTCCGTCACTATTGAGGTTCTTGCTGGTTCGAATTTTAAGAGATGAAGAGATGATTTTCTGTTTGCTATGGAGATGGCAGATGTTCATATGGCTCTTATTGCTGATCGGCCGACAGATCTGACTGCCGAGAGTATAGAGGATCAGAAAGCAAATTTTGTTGCATGGGAAAAGAGCAATAGAATTTGCTTGCTGTCCATGAAGCGTTCCATTCAGGAACACTTGAAAAGTGGTTTGCCTGCAGACAACAATGCTAGGCAAATGATGGAAGCTTTGATGGCTAGAAACCGTGCGTCGCCTAATGCTGAGATATGGACAAATCTGCAAACACTATTTACTATGAAGTATGATGATTCTGGTGGAGTTAGAGATTATGTTATGAGGATTGTTGATTTGTAGACAAAGCTTCAAGCTCTCAATGTTGAAATTCCTACTACTTGCATCGTCCATCAAGCTCTAAATACTCTTCCTTCTAATTTTGGGATTATCAAGACCAATTATAGTTCCCAAGATGAAACCTGGTCTGTTAATGACCAGATTGCAAGGTTGGTGGCAGAGGAAGAGAAATTGAAGAAAGATAAAGGGCACATTGCGCTTTATGCTTCTAGTTCTGCTAGTGACAAGGGTAAGAAGTTGAAGAACTATACCCACAAAGGCAATTCTGAAGCTGGTGGTCCTTCCAACAACAAAGGAAATTCTGAAGGTGCAGGTCCTTCTAACACTCTGGATCCTAAGAAAGCATTCACCAAGAAGGATGGTGTTCTTTGCTACTTTTGTAGGGAGAGAGGACACGTGAAGAAACACTGCAATAAGTTTAAGGCTTGGTTGTCCAAGAGAACTAAGAATGAGCCTAAAGGTAATGATTCTTTGGCGTTTATTTGTGAATCCAATCTATCTGAAACCCCAACCAAATCTTGGTGGCTAGATAGTGGTGCAACTAATCATGTTGCGTTTACCATACAGGGGTTCATAAACCGAAGGATGCCAAATCAGGATGAATCAAAGCTCACTGTGGGAAACAACATTGGAGTTGACGTCGAGTTTGTGGGAGATGTTATTTTGATTTTAGATTATGGTTTTAGGATGACATTGAGAAACACCTTTTACGTACCTTCTTTTAGATGGAATTTAGTTTCCGTGTCTTGTTTGGACATGTGTGGATACTCTTTTGAGATAAAGAGCAATACTATTTCCATGTTTTATTATTCAAATAAGATTGAGTGTTGCAATTTATCCAATGGATTGTATCGATTGAGCTTATCTCCCAACGACATGTACGTTGCTTATTCAGCTGAAAAGGTTGTTTCCAAAAGGCCTCTACCTAAGGAACAGTCTTATGCTTCTTGGTCACATCTCCAAAGAAAGAGTAGAAAGGCTTATAAAAGCTGATATCTTGCCTACTCTTAAAAGTGATCTAGAGACTTGTGTGGACTGTTGTAGAGGTAAGATGACTAAGATAAAGAAGAAATCCGCTGTACGAAGTTCTAACTTGTTGGAGGTTATTCACACTGATATTAGTGGACCGTACACAGCTATCTTGTGCAGAAATTTTTATTTCATCACATTTATTGATGACTTTTCCCGATATGGATACTTGTACTTGATTAAAGAAAAGTTCGAGTCTCTTGACAAATTCAAGATTTTTTGGACTGAAGTGGAGAAACAGTTGGGAAAAGTTATAAAAATTGTTAGATCTGATCGTGGTGGTGAGTATTTTGGTAGGCACGGTGATGCTGGACAACTTAAAGGGCCGTTTGCTAAATACTTAGAAGATTTTGGGATAATAGGTCGGTTTATTATGCCCAGAAGTCTTGAACAAAATGGTGTGGCTGAAAGGCGGAATCGCACTCTTATGGACATGATGGCAAGTATGATTAGTAGGACCAATTTACCTGATTTTCTATGGGGTGAAGCTTTGAAAACAACCCTTTATATTCTAAATCGTGTTCCTACTAAATTGGTTCCATTGACTCCTTTTGAGTTATGGACTGGACGTAAGCCTAACTTGAATCACTTTAGAGTTTGGAGATGTCCTGTAGAGGTGAAGTTATACAATCCAACATTGAGTAAGTTGGATTTCCAAAACTACTCGATATTACTTTGTATCTTACCTAGATCATTCAAAGGGGTATTGGTTTTATAACCCTAATGGAGGTACAAGAATTGTGGAGTCTTAGACTGCAAAATTTCTGGAATTTGACGTAGCTGAAAATGGTAGTTGCTCACGAACTATTGAAGATGATAGTATGGTGGGGATTACTTGGATCACCTTTGTCTCATCCTCTCGCAGACAATTATGGAGCCTCGCGCCACAAATTGAGCCTATTGTGGCCCGGGATCCTCCTGTTGAGACAGTTCCTGAAGAAATTCCACAAGCTCCTTAGATTCAGAATGAGGATGAAGTAGCTCCACTCAGAAGATCAACTAGGGAAAGATGTTCAGCTATACCACCAGATTATCTAGTCTACCTAGGAGAGCATGATTATGATATTGGTTGTGTTGTCGATCCAGTGACTTATATGGATGCCATCTCATGTCCTCAATTAGATTTGTGGCTAGATGCGATGAATGATGAGATGCAATCTATGAAACACAATGGTGTTTGGGAGTTTGTTGAATTGCCTGAAGGTTGTAAACCTATTGGCTGCAAATGGGTATACAAGACTAAAAGGGATTCCAAAGGGAAGATTGAAAAATTTAAAGCCAGACCGGTAGCTAAGGGTTTCACTCAAAGAGAATGAATTGATTATGAAGCAACATTTTCTCCATTTTCTTCTAAAGATTCCTTTAGAGTGATATTAGCATTGGTAGCTCATTTTGATATGGAGTTACACCAGATGGATGTTAAGACTGCTTTTCTAAATGGAGACCTTAATGAGGAGGTTTATATGGTGCAGCCTGAAGATTTTGCAGCAGATGACTCAGGTAAGCTTGTTTGTAGATTGAAAAAGTCTAGTTATGGCCTTAAACAAGCTTCTAGACAGTGGTATTTGAAGTTTCATAGCATTGTCATTTCATTCGGATTTATTGAGAACAAAGTAGATCAGTGTATATACACCAAGGTCAGTGGGAGGAAATATATTTTTCTCATACTTTATGTGGATGATATCTTGCTTGCTAGCATTGACATTGGTTTATTGCATGAGACAAAGCGGATGTTATCGAAAAATTTTGACATGAAAGACCTTGGTGAGGCGTCTTTTGTTCTTGGCGTTGAGATCCATAGGGATCGCTCTCGCCGTTCATTGGGTTTGTCTCAGAAGGCATATATTGATCGCATTTTAGAAAGATTCAATATGTAGCATTGCAAATCAGGAATTGCTCCTGTTATTAAAGGTGATAAATTGAGTCTTTTACAATGCTCTAATTCAGATTTTGAGAAAGCTCAAATGAAGAATGTACCTTATGCTAGTGCGCTTGGAAGTATCATGTATACTCAAGTTTGCACTAGGCCAGACATTGCTTTTGCAACAGGGTTTCTAGGCAGATATCAGTCAAATCTAGGACACGATCACTAGGTTGCTGCCAAGAAGGTTTTAAGGTACTTAAAGAGAACAAGAGATTATATGTTGATTTATAGACATGTTCCAGACTTGCAGCTAGTAGGGTATTCAGATGCAGATTTTGCTGGCTGTTAAGATGATAAGAAGTCAATGACTGGATACATATTTATATTGGCAGGAGGTACAGTATCATGGAAGAGCAAGAAACAGAAGTCCATATCTTCTTCTACCATGCAAGCGGAGTTTGTAGCATGCTTTACAGCTGCTACTCAAGCTATTTGGCTCCGGAACCTCATTAGAGAGTTATCAGTTTATGATTTTATGGATAGGCCCATACAGCTACATTGTGACAACAATGTTGTTTATTAATAACAACAGAAGTCTCAAGGGGTCTAAACACATGGAGGTCAAGTTTTTGACTATAAAGGAATCAGTGCAGAATGGTGACGTTGCAGTAGATCATATTCCTACAAATGATATGGTTGCAGATCCACTAACTAAAGGCCTATGCCCGTGTGTATTTGAGCGACATGTCATTAGCATGGGCTTAGAGCATCTTGGGATGCTGTTATTTAGTGGGAGCTGTGTTTTATTTTTCTTTGAATAAAGTTTACATCTGTATTTGTTACAATTTAGTAACATTTATATATATATATATATATATATATATATATATATATATATGTCAACTTTTGCATTCAATAAAATGTTTTTGAATGGTTTGTTATTATGTTGAATATATATATTGTTAAAAGTCTCAAGGTATTGCTTAAACCTTGAGAGAAGGCTAGGGGCATATGGTTATTAACCTTGTCCATATGTCTTGTTATACATAAAGAAAGGTTAACCGTAAGGACAAGACATATGTGGGTTCATGAAACCATAAGGACATTCTCTAGTGGCACAAGTTTTTATGACGCTTAAGGTAAGAGAATGGTGACTGACAAATGGGATATCTCTATGAGAGATGTTGTCCATTTGACACACTACCATATTGAATCCATATCAATAGAGTCGAGAACATTCGTGACCATGGAAGGCTCTGTGTGTATACATGTAGTTACCGCCATGATTCGGTGTTTGAGACTTTATGGGATAGGATTGACTATTAAGAATTATCTCTAGACCAATGTGCGCACATACAATACGATTTCAATTAATATAGTCCAAGTGGGAGAATGTAAGAGTTTTCCTAATATGGACTATATTAATTGATATAGTAATTTACCGTTTAACGGTTACCGTTTTACGAGGGTTGGTCTAAGGTGAGATAGAAGATTTCTTAATTAGTCTTATATGGGGCTGGCTAGTGTGGGCCAAGTTGAGCCTGGCCCGTAATGAGGAGGCCTGGCTGGAAACTCTATAAATAGTGCTCAAGTCTCTCCTCTAACCCTAATTTCACACATGTCCTCACATAAGGGGCGTTAACCTAACGCTAAGGGTGAGGGGGCCATCTCATTGAGCTAGTGATATGGAGGGCAATAGAGGAGAAGGACTTGCGCGTGAAACATTGTGTTTCTGCTTCCGCTTCAAGAACAATGGATCCCAAAACAGGTGCGTTAATCTTTCTTCTCAATTATGTATGTTCTTGTTCTGGTTATGGTGATTTAGGGATTGCGTAATTTGCATCCAATAGTTCGTTGGTTCAACAAGCTAGTTGTTGTGGCAGTGGATTCACACTATAGCCTAATCCATGTAATGATAGTAATAGAGAAGCTCAATTGCCTAACAAGTTTGGTAGAAATTGCAGTGAAAGGACATCAATAGATGTTATTTTTAGGCAACCTACAAATGCTTTGGAAAAGGACTGTATGGGTATATATGGATAGCAACATCAACAATTACTCTAACGGCTCTTTGCTTATCTAATCGACCTCCTACCGATAGATTGAAGACTGTTATAAGAGAGAAGATCTCAGAAGCCAAATGTAAGAGAGAGCTATGTGCTAAAGTCTGAAAATTTGCTACACATCGTGCTCTAAACGAAATGCTCTCCTTTGACTATTTCTCTTAATATTGTATTCGTTCTTTCTAAGTAATTATGCTAAAAATTAAGTGTACAAGAGTAAGAGTAGCAGCTAAGTCCTAATAGTTAGTGGTTACTAATTGTAATTTTCCAAGTAAATTACTAGTGCAATCTAGCCTAACTTGTGGTTGTTAGTCCGAATAGTGGATGAAGGCTTGGGGATAAAGCCGAACAAATATACATAACAATATGCTAATGATTTTCTCTTATTACTTCCACAAGCACACATAAAGCTCACGAACTTTAAAACATCACTTTGACTATATTTTTACTTAGTGTCAACTATTTTCCGCGAAAGAATATCAAGTTTTCTAAAACAACTTATGAACCCTTCTCTAGGTTGTATTATTAGCTCCAACATTCGAACTTCCCAAACTCATTACCATGTTTGAGCATATCAAAGGGGTGATTAGAATTGGTAAGATACCAAGAGAAGCTCTCAAAGGTTTCTTGTGAAGAAGGAAAAAGGACTAGCAAATGAAGTAATAATAACCTATGTGCAGTTTTAAGGTCTTTCTTGGTAGCTCCACATAGGCCATTTACTCCTTAGGTGGGAGTGTATCAAAACTTTACTCAGAACAAAAGGACCGCACCAAGGCAATTCACTCCGTTACCTAGAACTTTGTCTTAACTTCTTCCGCTGCTGATTGAAAAGAGATTGGTTCACAAAGAAGTCCCATGAGATAACCCTTCGAAGTTTGCTAGCCTTGATGTATTTAAGTCATGCGAGTATCACATGAGAAAAAGGGGTATAGCATGTATGATTGTTTGGCCTTCAAGAACAAGAAACAAAATGCGATTGACAGAGGCTTATTGTCATTAAAAAATGCTCCTCCAACAGCAAAAGCCTCTACCAACACATGCCAGTGTTGTGAGCAAGATAACGAAAAGAAAAATCCAATGTTGTGAAAGTGTTTAAGGTTGACATTGAGAAAGTATATTACTTGTTGGTTGAAGCGGGACACTAATTGAATGATGGAGAATTGATAGAGAAAGAGAAGATGGAATGCATTTTCGAGATGGCAAAGACTGGCATAATTTAAAAACTTGATGAAAATGGGATAGGTATTCCCATCACCTCAGACAGGATGTAATTTATTCTTACAAAGATGGAGGATAAAAATGAGGGACCCATTGAAGGAATTCCCAGTTGTTGGAAGAATCTTGTGCATGCACCATCCTAGCTCCCGAGGAAGTTGAATCATCAAGTCATTCCATATTTTTCATAGTATGGAGGTTTATGTTTCTTTCCCGTACATGGGAATCATTTGTTTTTCAATTTATTCTTTTTAATTCATATTATGAAGAAAGACTCTATTACGCTCTGAAATCTTGAAGCCGTTTCTCTGAGGTCGTATATGATTGTAATGCAGTCTTATCTTTTCACATTCAATAAAAGCATACATCCTTATAATTAAGCACGTGTGGAGGCATTTGAAACCAGCCCTATGATGGTCTTTCAGAACTGGGCCTCCACAATCTTTCTAGCTTCAATGGATTTTGGAACAAGAAAGTCTAAGTATATGAGGACTAAGTGCCAGAAGCATTATCTCACATTGTTTTCAAATCCAATTTTTACTTGAGCCTAGCACATATGTGTGGCGGTCAGATTGACCCGGTGACAAATTTTGAGGATTGAACTTCAACATATTTTCTTATTCCAAAAGTTTTCGAGACAAAAAAAAAAAATAATAAAAAAAATTTAAAGAATATGTTTCTAAATGTCTTTTAACATTGTCCTCAAAAATAATTCTTTAGTGTTCATGCATAAATTTTAATCTCTTACCTAACCTTTCTTGCATAATAACCCCAAAGAGCAATGCTTTCAAACTGTAAATGTAGTTGTTCTAATGAAAATATCTCGCATGTGAACTAACTTGCTCATAGAATATTCTTGTGGATAGGTGGAAATGGTTGATGACACAAGTGGTCAGGATGTTTAAAGATATAGACATGTCAAAGGGATGATGTCTCACTTCTAATGATCGAAGGTAGTACTTAGTTCCTAAACTCGAATTGATTCAGAATTTGGATTAGCACATCATTTTTCCACATAAATGTGAAAAAAGAGAAAGACCCAAACGAGGGACAATGGAAACCGAACATGAGATCACAAGAAGACATGGAAGAGAATTGAGCATGTCGAAACTTCCTAAATAAAGCATTTAGCTAGGGCAAATGGCTTTAGTGCAATCAAGGGCAAATCCTTCTTCCTCCAACAAGTTGATGGATCAGAAGGAAGCATATACATGTCAAGAAATGCGGGACAATGTTTCCCCAAAGGAACATCATGAAGTCAAATCATCTACCAACATGGCAAATGGGGGCAAAGTACTTTATCAAAATAGGAAGTATCGAGTAACTTCGATGAAGGAGTTGCAAATGAAAAGTCCAAGTGACAAGATGGAGGAAGGGTAACTTAGTATCATTCCCAATTTACCCTTGGTCATTTCATTTCTAACATGGGTCTATTCTATATTTGACAGGGATCGTTGACATTTACAAAAGCTTACAAAGTTGTCAACATGAACTCAGTGAAGGGTAACTCCATATCGAATCCAATATACTTTCTTTGATCTCATCTCTAACATAATTTCCTCACTCTTTTGATAGGAGACATCGATGTTTGAAGAACAAATTCAAAGGTAACGTTATATCGTCCCTAATTTTTATTCCTCAAGAGCTATACATTATCATAGTCTCTTTTTGTTACTTTACAAGGTTGCTTGGTCGCCATAGTTCAGGTAAGTATCCCTCTTCCTTAGAATTCTTTGTATGAAAAACTCTAAAGAAAAATGTTTCAATGAAAAAAGTTCTTAGTGCTTTTCCAAGTTCAAATTCAAAATTAACATAAAAGAAATTTGAAATCATTGTCTTAAAGAGTTTTGAATGACATTCCTTGGTTAAAAATTATTTTGCTATTCATTGGTACATGCATCATATATAAAAATATCCCCACGGAGGATAGTATGAACAAGTGATTTTGACAAAACGAAAAAGAGTGTTAACCATGCCAAAAGGAAAACACTTAGGATGAAGAAAGACAAGCCACGTCTAAACATGTCCCTTATACGCACCTTGAGAGTGAGTGAAAAGGAAAATTGTCTCATAGGACAGAGGATTTATTCGTAAGGAATACATGGATTGAAATGATGGAATGCATTTTTTCTATTTACCCAAACACTTTGAAAGAATATTTATAGCCATTTTGAGCCTAAATAGATTTTTCTTTAAAAAAAAATAGTCCTATTGAGAATCACTCCACATTAGGGCAAATAGGGAAGTTAAGGATGAAATTATTTGGAGAAAAATATTAAGGAAGATTTTATCACTTTCACTTGCGTCAACCTTCTCGAGGTGATTTTTGGTGAATTCTCATGAAAGTTGGAGACATCTCAAAGTGAAGTAGCGCATTCAATTATCTGCCCAAACACAAATCATCCTTTGAATAGCAGTTGGAACTTTATTTTCATTTCTGTTGGTGATTATCTTCCTACACTTGGGTAAGTCATATGTTCAACCAAAAACAATTTGGTGATAATAGAAAAATGCATTGACAGTCCTAGGAACTCCAATCAAACGGCTAGAAGAAATTAGAAAAAATAATTCAAAACATTAGAAAAAGCACGTACTATGTAGAACCAAGTACCAATGTCAAATATTAAAAATATCAAGAATATCTAGGGGTATGAAAGAGTAATGTCCTTGGTGAAAGTAAAACCAGCCCATGAAAGAAAAATCCGCCTTAAGAGCAAAGATGAGTGAAATTTATTTGAATACCAAATATTTGGAAAAAGGCGAATCTATTATGTAAAAAATGAATGAAATAGACTCTTGAGACTAACCTAATATCAAAAGTCAGACGACTTGGAAAGAATTAAATAAGTTGGTGATGATGCCTTGAGCCTTATGAACTTCTCATTTCTTACCCAAGACCAAACCTACATTATAAACCCCATAAAGTCTCTTATGGTTAGAATGGTTCAAGCAAACATGAGGATTTCATAAAGAAAGCTATTGCTAATAGGAGTGGAAGTAATGATTTCTTATCTTATTTTCGAGGTTCTTGACTTGTAAACTCAATAAAAGTAAAATTGATGAATATTTTTTCTTGGTCTCAAAGTGATTATTCTTTGTGTAAGCCCATGGGCAAGCCAACATCATGGCTTCATAAGAAGACCTATCAAATTGATCATATTGTATTCATTGTGGATATTTCCAAAAGCCTTCGATGTTAGTTCTATGAGATTTTGAATATACAGGTTCATTTCCCCCATCAATGGATGAGATCGAAAGCTTTCTTCGAGAGATTGTGATAATTGATGGTGTTCACCAATGTTGGTTGGTAATTTCATAATAATAAATGACATTCAGAATTTCCTTGATTGTTTGTGCCAAGTATGATTTTCTACTTGTTGCACTTATTTTTACATATTTTGTTGTACTTGCCAAATGCAGTCTCGGATTCTTTTCATACTTGAATGATTTTGATGAATTGGTTTTAACCAAACGTCTTTGATAGAATTTCTAATATGAGTTTTTCTTGGCATACTCAAGCTTCAAGTGCCCCACTTTAAACATATTCCATTTGATTCAATGTGCAATCTCAGCATTCTTTACATGGTATTATCCCAAATGATTATGATGATAAGATGTTGACCTAATTCCTAAATTGATTTCACCTAGTAGGCCGATTACTTTTGGTGGGTTTGTTTTAATACATTCTATTAGACTCACTCATGCGGTCTTGGAATTTTCATAGGGTGATGACCCATTTGGATTGGATTATTAATATGACTTCACTTACTGTGCATATGCAACAAGTACACTTGATATGATATATTTTGATTAGATGTATAGGTACCATCTCAGTATTCTCTTTGATGATTGACAGGAATAGCAAGTTTCAACAAACTAGGACTAATTTGTCTACATGGCGAGCTTCCACAGCCTATGGCGAGTTTCTGCAGCTCAAGGTATTTTCCTATTTTTGTGAATAAATAGGTCAACCCAAATTCATGAAAAAAAAAAGGGAAGATGTCAGAGAGAGAGAGAGAGAGAGAGAGAGAGAGAGAGAGAGAGAGAGAGAGAGAGAGAGAGAGAGAGAGAGAGAAGGAGCATTATAGCTAAATATGCTTACACGGTTCAAAGAATTGAGGTGAGCTTTTAAGGTAAGTTCTCAATCAAATGTTATTTTGTACTTTTTTTTCTTCCATTACTTTTCCCTTTGATCATGTTGAATTGGTTGAATAAAATTAAGGTATTATTCATGTTGGAATTCAAGTAGGTGGAAGACGACTTATGCGCAAACAATAATTAACCCCGGAACGAACATTGAATTGCGGATGAATCACGAACAAAAATACTTCACGTCGGTATGAATGCAATCACAAGGAAAGCACTCGATTTCCACAGCGTAAATGCCAATTGTTCTTGTAAATGAGAAATGGAACGCCTTCTCTCTTTTGATGGAAAGGGGACAAGGAATGGAGAGAATTTTCTGAGCGTACGTTCTTCCAACCATGCCAACGGTTGTCTTCAAGAATCTTTTATATGACTCCCTCATACCCTTTCAAAAATGTGTCTTTCTATCGTAGCATATCAAGACCAAACGGTGCGTTTCAATTGCACCCCATCATGGACGTACGGATTAAGTACATCATCTCCCACTCAGACATGATGGGCTTGATAGCACTCTATCAAGAATATAAGGCATTCAACATTCATCAACTTTACAAAACAATTCATACTGGCAAGCAAGCCGTGCGACCAGTGAGTACATCTGCACTTGGGAGCTCAAATTATGCACCTGTTAGGGATGACATAATGGCTACAACCCCAAAAAGAAATAAACAATCGATGTCTCACAATGCCCCAAACATATTTTGTTACATCAATCCAAGTATACCTATCCCTTAAAAGATATACTTGATTATTCTCAAAACACCATGTATTTATAATTATATCCGCAACCACATAAGGCGATATAATTGGTCGACCAGTAAATACATGTAATAGATGTAAAACAACAATAGTCTTCCTTCGCACGCATATCTCTCTCCATTTTAGAACAATTGCTTTCCTAGACACGTCCCATAAAGCCATATCTATTCATGACTACCCGTAACATGCTAAAGTAGCAACATTGATCTTTCACTTCGAGAACATAGTCAGAAGTAACATATGGCACAAAATGAGGTAAATTATAAATTACCTCGAGGGCTCACACGATGAGTAAATATGGATAATTTTACTCACCTTCCATTGTCGGTCGAACAATGCACATGTAGTATGAATTACATGCTATAATGGATTTCTCTTTTATAAGAGGGTATGTCATTTATTAAATATATATACACTATATGGATCTTAGCCTAAACATAGTCACGTGCTTCTCACGTACTCATGTTTAGCTCGAGTGCTATATCAGCTCGCTTTCTATAGCGCCCAATTAAGTACTCGCATTTGGCATCTTTCAGGCATACATGATTGTGGGACTATCATGTTCGATTTTATTATAAACAAATCACAGATCTCATCTTGACTCCAATCAAGGCGACATATTATTTTATGTACTAAACTTGCTCTTCAGCATTTATTTGTACATAATGTCTCATCTCAATGTGCTAACTATAGCACTTGAGGTGATTGCCCATGTGAGTGAGCCAATCGTTGCCTGCTGACATGCTTTTCAATAATATATGTGTGTATGTGCTAGTCTTATAATGGATTTGTACTTATTGATAAAATATCAAAGTCACTAATAGAC
This sequence comes from Eucalyptus marginata, assembly GCA_014182565.1. Lineage (NCBI taxonomy): Eukaryota > Viridiplantae > Streptophyta > Magnoliopsida > Myrtales > Myrtaceae > Eucalyptus > Eucalyptus marginata. The sequence goes on from CM024587.1 coordinate 23,312,089, forward strand.
AAACAAGTACAATACATATGTTCACATATACATAAAACAATGATCCCCTACAATAACATATATCACATTCTATGCAATCCTAGTGACATCCTGTGGGTCAAGAATATGTCTTTAGGAATAGCCTTCGTAAATGGATCAGCAACTATTCTATTGGTTGAAATGTATTGTAGGATCACTTCTTTCTGCACTATAATATCTCTGATGAAGTTGTTCTTTATGTTAATGTGCTTCGTCCTTCCACGATACTTGGGATCTTTCACATAGGCAATGGCTACTTGACTATCGCAATAAACTGTCACCGGTCTTGGAACCTCAATGACAGTGGCTAAATTTTCCAAGAAACGTTTTAGCCATACTGCTTCTTGCACTGCGGTAGAACATGCAATAAATTTAGCCTCCATAGTAGCCAAGGCCATGCATGTCTGTTTCTTGCTATTCCAAGAAATTGCACCTCCATTGAGCAAGAACGCATATCCAGAAGTCGATTTATGCTCATTTAGGTCTCCACCCCAATTAGCATCTGAATAGCCTAATAAGCGTAAATCATTCCCTTGGTAACAAAGTCGATAGTCCATGGTACCCTTCAAGTATCTCAGGATCCTCTTTACTGCTTTCTAGTGTGCTTGACCGGGATTTGATTGATATCGGCTCACCAATCCCACAGCATAACATATATTGGGTCGAGTACACATCATAGCATACATTAAACTTCCGACCACACTAGCATAAGGAACAATTTCCATTACTTTAATTTCTTTTGGAGTCTTAGGATACATTTCAATATTTAGGACTTCACCTTGCATGACAGGAGTATCAATGGGATTATAATGCTGCATATTGAAACGTTCATGAATCTTTATAATATAAGACTCTTGTGATAAAGTAAGGAGTTTCCTTGATCGATCTTTTTCAATCTTAACTCCTAATATATAAGTAGCTTCTCCCATGTCCTTCATTTCAAAATTGGAGGACAACTATTCTTTTATGGTGATAACCAAAACCTTGTCATTTCCAGCCAATAGAATATCGTCCACATAAAGTGATAAAATCACAAATTTATCTTTGGACCGCTTGACATATACACAGTGATCTTCTTCGATCATCGTGAAACCGAAAGTTGTTATGACTTGATGAAAACGAAGATACCACTGTCTAGATGATTGCTTAAGGCCATATATTGAGTGATGAAGTTTGCAAACTTTATGCTCTTGACCTTTAGCTATGAAACCTATTGGTTGTTTCATATAGATTTTTTCATCTAGTTCTTTATTGAGAAAACCAATCTTTACATCCATTTGATGTAATTCATGGTCCAAATGTGCAACGATGGCTAGAATAAGGCGTATTGAGGCAAACCTTACAACTGGTGAAAAGGTTTCCTCATAGTCTATACCCTCTTGTTGAGTATAACCTTTCACAACAAGACAAGTCTTATACTTTTCAATTGATCCATTCACCCTTCACTTAATCTTAAAGACCCATTTGTTTCCAATGGCCTTACGATTGGGTGGTAGATCAATCAAGTCCCAGACATGATTTGCTCTTATTGACTCCATTTCATCTTCCAAAACTTTTCTCCATTCTTCCTTATTAGAGGATGAGAGAGGCTCTTGAACAATCTTAGGCTCGGCATCGTCTTTCTGAGCAATCATAAATGCTTCCCCTTCAATCTCAAAATGATGATAGAGAATACTTTTAAGATTACTTTTACGCAATTGAATTTCTCTTGAATTCAATTCGTCAGGCAATGCAATACTCCCACTAGATCTTGTGTGTTAAGGTAAATCTTTATTTCCCTCTACAATATTAGTGGGTGTGTTATTTGGATCTTCCATCTCATATAATTGGAAGTCCTTATCAATCTCACCTCTTCTAGAAAAATTGTTCTCTAAGAATGTGACATCTCGTGATTCCATTTCGGTCACACTTCCATCAACTTGTTCACCTATGAACACGTACCCTTTAGAGTGTTCAAAATATCTTATAAAGATAGATTTCTTCCCTTTAGGGAATAATTTGCCATATTTATGGGAAGATTCATGAACATAAGCTGCACATGCCCATGGATGTAGAATACTCAAGTCTAGTTTTCTACCAGTCCATAATTCATAAGGGGTTGAAGTGACCGATTTTGAGGACACTTAGTTAAGTATATAAGCAGCAGTCAATTATGCATCTCCCCAATAGGAGATAGGTAAATTTGCTTGCGTCATCATAGAACTAACCATTTCCAATAGAGTTCTATTCTTTCTCTCAGCTACCCCATTTTGTTGTGGAGTACTAGGAATAGTCAATTGTCGTACAATTCCCTTTTCATCACAAAGAGCCTTAAATTGCTTCAATAGATACTCACGTCCGCGATCGGTTCTCAATGTCTTTATTGTTTTGTTCAATTGATTCTCTACCATCGTTATATATCGTCTAAAACAGTCTAATACTTCTGACTTATGGGAGATCAGAAAGACATAACCAAAACGCGTGAAGTCATCTATGAAAGTGATGAAATATGAGACTCCATGCCTCGCCCTCACATTCAAAGGACCACAAATGTCAGAATGTATGAGTTGCAATGGAAATTCAGCTCTAGTCCCTTTATCGAATGGTTTTTTAGTTGCTTTTCCCGCTAGACAATGTTCACATACGGGTAGATTAACATTAGTGAGTGACCCTAAAATGCCTTCTCTAGCTAATCTTTGTATTCTTTGCAAAACCCAATATGACCTAATCTAGTATGCCAAGTACTTGCATCAATCTCAACATTACTAGAAGATGCAGTTAAAGAAAAACAATCATCAACATTAACATTTTACTAATCATAGTCAATGTCTAACATCATAAAACCATTCGATATATGACCTGAACCATAATAAATTGTTCCATACAAAATGTCAACTCAATTACCATGAAAATTTAATACATAACCTAGGCTAAGAAGAACAACTACGGAGACCAAGTTTTGTCGAATATCCGGAACATAGAGGACATCATGTAAGAATAAGCTTCGACCACCACGTAAAATTAATTTACATGTGCCGATACCATTCGCTTCAACTCTTGAGTTATTCCCAACATATATCCATTTTCTTCCAGGCTGTATCCAACAATACTCCACAAATGCTTCTCGGTCTCTAGCTACGCGGTCTGTTGCTCTTGAGTTTACAGTCCACATTGGATGAGATTCAACAAGCATTATAGTGCTAGAAACAAAAATATTACTTAAAGTAATGGAGTAATAGGGTACCTCTTTCGGCTCAGTGCATTCATGAGCAAAGTGACCCATTTTGCCACAATTGTAGCACTTCATCTTGGCCTTGTCCTTCTTCCGACCACGCTTCTTGCGTTGGAAGGTCTTAGCCCTTTTAGGTGCCTGATCAGTCTTCTTCCCTTTTGTTGTTTCCAAGCTTGATAAGCTTCTAGATCTCTTCTGTGTTGAGTTGAAGTTCCACGCTCAGGTTCATCCATGGTTTGGTTGAGGGTTTCCAAAACCTCTTGCTCCTCAAAGATGCACTGAACCTTTCAGTGCCAAATATCATAATTGTCACCATTTAGCTTCTCACCCTTATTGAGGTTAGCCACAATGGTCTTGGATGCCGAAGCTATAATCAATTGTTATAACACATTGACATAATAAACGTAGAATCAATATTAACACACTTTTCAGAGTAACACACATTTAATTTGCAGCAAAGACAGACTAAATCAATGATAATTCAACAAAAGACACAGAAACAAAAGTTCACTATGTTCCCAATCAACTTTTATGTACGATTATTCTATTATCATGAATTAGTTTAATTTGCGCAAATTTTAAGTTCTAGATGAGAACTCCTTCGAATTCTACCAACCTACGAGCTCCCACTAGGAAAAATAATTACATGACCTCATGTAATTTCTACATTTTTCCATTAACACAAAAGCATGGCATGATATAAAACAACGTATAAAAAAAAAATCATGTTGAAACTACAATCAAAACCGCAATTCAACACGTAACGGAAATACAAGGATTTCCTACCATTGTTCGAATTTTCTTAGAACTAGAAAATTGCAAGTACATTAAACTATATACATGCAACCATCGAACCAAGCTCTACATAGCATATATGACATCATTTCCATATAGGCTAGCTACTGTATTTCCAAAAACATAAGAAAATACAAGCTACATATGAATAAACTAAGCATTTATACCCTAAAAATACGCGTACTTAGGGTTCCGTAGACAATTTCATACATTTATAAAATTCAAACATGCAAAATAACTATACCACAGTGTAGAGAACATTTATATGAACCAAACGCCGCTGACCACGCTCCAATCGGAGCTCTCACGCGCCCACACGAGCCGCCTAAGTGTGTGGTGTGTGTGGTGCACGCACCAGCGAGCCTAAAGGGCTCCTGGCCGGGTCGACCGGTTCGACCAGTGATCGGTTTGACCGCCCGATCGGTTGACCGGTCAACAGCTTGGTCGGGTCGGGTCGGGTCGCCGATCGGTGACCGACTAACCAACGGCCATCAGTGGTGACGTCATCGATGACGCATCCAGCGGTTATCAACCTTTGGATGACGTCACGCGTCGGTTCGCCGACGCAGCGCGTAACGTCACGCGCCGGTTCGCTGGCGTGCCCAGCGCATCAGGCGTGTGGATCCCACGCGTAGCGGCTTCTGGCCGCGCGTGTGGGCGCGTCTGGCATCCTCCGGTGGAGCTCGACCCATCGTCGGACTCGTCTCGATGAGTACTTGCACCTTGTATATTTGAAAAATTATTTTGACCGAAAAAATATTTCAAAAATTGGCCAAAACTGCACGGATGCACGCGACCCTAAACCCGTTCTTCGCTTCGGTTTGTTTTCAACAATTCAGATTGCAATTCCGAGCAATGAACATCCAAACAATGTATATTTCATACTCTTGATCTCAATATCAAATGGTAAACGAGAAAATTTGATGGAAACAAGGCAGAACTCATGACCGGGCACTAATACCAATGTTGGAATTCAAGTCGGCGGAAGATGACTTACCTTTATCTGATGCGCAAACAATAATTAACCTCGGAACGAACGTTGAATTGCGGATGAATCACGAATAAAAATACTTCACGTTGGTCTGAATGCAATCACAAGGAAAGCACCCGATTTCCATAGCGTAAATGCGAATTGTTCTTGTAAAGGAGAAATGGAACGCCTTCTCTCTTTTGATGGAAAGGGGACAAGGAATGGAGAGAATTTTCTGAGCGTACATTATTCCAACCATGCCAACGGTTGTCTTCAGGAGTCTTTTATATGACTCCCTCATACCCTTTCAAAAATGTGTCTTTCCATCGTAGCATATCAAGACCAAACGGTGTGTTCCAATCGCACCCCATCATGTACGTACTGATTAAGTACATCAATTCATGTTAAGAAAACCTCCTAATGGATTTTGAAGTTCACAAAACAATCCATGAGTGTTTATGAGCTTAATACATGCAAATGTTGTATTATGCCTTAAGTAATGTCCACCTTACGGGAACCTAGATGTGCAAAGTGAAAGATTCATAATAGGTGAAAGAACCTATGTGAATATGTCTAAAAGAATGGGGATTTCATAAAGATTTGGAGCTATCGAGGTGAACAACCTAAAAAATCTTTGTCGCCATCATGCTCGAAGTATTAGTAAAAAGCAATTGATTATATTTAGGAAGCTTGATTTGACTAGAGTGTGATATGACCAAGAGCCTGAAATGAGTAGAAGTTTGATATTAGCAAGAACCCTAATATAACCAAGGGTTGTTGATATCATCAGAAGCTTGATATGAGCAAGAGTTGATATTATCAGGAGATTTGATATAGCCAGCAACTGTTGATATCCATCGAGTGATAGCACAACTTGAGATGACAACTTTGTCACGTGATCTTATTTTTTTATCCCAAGATAAAATACCTTATCTATATTATCTAGTGACCTAATAAGAATTCCTAATATGAGAGGAAATGATTGATTGACAATCAACCTTGAAGACAAGAGATTTTCTTCAAGTTAAAGCCACTCTATTTTTTGGAAGCCAAATATTTAATTGTTTGAGTGATCAAATTTATAGGAACTCAGATTAATTGACTTCAATGGCTAAAGTGATTCTCCAATCAATTGCCCAATGGATAACTTAGAGACTCTCGTGAAGATTTTCCAAAGGGAAGTTTGATTGTTGAGGAGTATATAAGAAAATCAAAGACACGAAGAAGAGTATAAGAGAGATCTTTAGTGCAAAATCCAAATTTGAAGAGTGCGTTACATTCTTATATCTTGCCTTTTTAAGGATACTGATATTGTGGCACCTTGAGAGGTATTGGCAGTGTTTTAGTATGTGCTTAGGGTGAGACAAAACTTGAGCATAAGCATTACTTGATTTGTGAAGAAGTGCTTGGTATAAGCAAGCACATACGATTGTAACTTCTCATCAATTACTAGAATCCAACTATTAGGCTATTGGGTTAGAAGAGTAGACATAAGCTTGCACTTAGCCAAACCATTATAAAGCTCTATGCACAATGTGTTCTGTCTCTTTCCTTATCTTGTTATCTTGCCTAATAGAATTGCATCGTACGCCTTGATATGACTTGATCCTATGTATCTCACTTGTAGCATCTTGATTTTCAACCCTATGAGAAATGGCTATAAGTTCGGTGTGCCAATGATAAGAATTAGTCATGGATCGTTTCGAGGATCAACCATGGACCAATTGGCTTGACTAGAAAGGAGGCAAAGGATTGGCCATGGATTGATTAAGGGATCAGCCGTGAACCAATCCACTGACCATGCAAGTGGACTCAAGCCATTTAGCCATGGAACGGTTGCTCGACCATAAGCGTTGGTCGTTGGATGGTCACGTACCACCATAGATCAATGGATGATCATGGATCAATCCAGAGCAGTCATGTTCCGATCATGGGTGATTCTGCTCGGTCATGTACTGACCGTGGATAACTATGAGTCAATTCGGTGCGACCATGCGTTGGTCACGAATCGACTGCTCCCACACAACCACATTATAACCGAGAGCTGACTATGGAGCAGGTATGCTTGGCCATGGATCAGTCGTGGACTGGCCATGGACCCTTTATGATGGATATTGGATCCGGCTAGGAACCCTGCTGTGTGCTAGGTTTTGCGCTCGGGCCTACCCTAGGCTTAAAGTTAGCCAAGGGCCTAGTATGCTTGGCCAAAGTCGACTCAAGGGCCGGCCATTGAGCCCATGCCCTAGGTCACCGACTTAGCTAAAGTAGGTAATTTTGCCTACGACAACCACACCAAGGGTAACTTTGCCACGAACCTTGTGTGTGTCAAATGGTCGATTAGGGATGTACACAAAAAGCCCTCACTTGGTTCTGGTTGTACTTTCAATGGCATATTTCCCATGGTTGCCATATTCTATGGAAATGGACAAAATAGAACCTTTCGGAATATACTAGGTTCTTCTTGAAGAACGATGACTCACCACTTTAGATAGATATTATTAGATTTGATAATGATTACCAAAGATTCGCCTTGGGAATTAAATAAGGGACTCTTAGACAAAAGGACCAATCAAGAGAAGACATAATAGAAGATTCTAGAATATCCCATTAAATGCAAGAATTAATCACCCTGCTTAGGTGTCTTTTGAAGATTTGGTAATGATGGCTCAAGACTTTCCTTGAGGAAGAAGCAAAGGACTCAAGGGCTTAAGGGGACCAAGTAAAAGAGAACTTGGCGGAATATTCTAGAGGGCCAAAACTTAGAAAGCAAGTTATTTAATTCAGGCATGTGCTAAGTATCCAAACCTCATGCTCAACCAAATTTAGGCATTTAATGAGGTGGCCTCTAAAGATTTGGTCATCATTACAATTAGATTCTCCTTGAAAAACAAGTAGGCTAAGTCATGATGGCATGGAATATGTGGTCCAATAAGAAGATGACAAGTGTTTTTCTAGGACCCTAGGCATGCCACCTTGCAAATTAGGCTTGCCACCTCGATGTTATAGCCATACCACTTCAAGAAAGATGATTGGGCCACTTGAAAGGGGTAATGATGAGTTTTGAACCTATAAATAAGGAAACCACCCCACTCATTCTCACCTTGAGCCTTCTTCTCCTTTCTTGCCCTTTACACGCCATTCTTCTATTTCTCTCGACCTCGCACCATTGCCCCTCATCAAGTCATTCAAGCTAGTTCTCAAGGTTCATCTAGGTAAGTAAGATCCATATTTCTCCTCTAGGGCAGTAAACTCCATTGTTAAGTTTAGTTAGGTGCTCACTTGTCAAGCCGTGAGTAGGATGTTGGATCTTTTGCATGGTTTTGCTTATGTTTGTGCTTGAATATGTACTTGAGTTGTTCACACCCATAATGAGGCCGAGGTTTGCTCGGGTTGAGTTCGATGCAAGGAAAAATCGCATAAGCCCATGAGGCCTTAGATCGGCATTCAAGCATGCCAGTTCTAAGTCTCATTCGATACGGGCATTGCCTAAGGCCGTAAGCTCTTAAAATGGCATTGAGGCGTGCTGGTTCTAAGTCTTGATCGGTACAAGGATCACCTAAGTCCGCAAGGTCTTGATAAGGCACTAAAGCATGCCGGTTTTATGCCTTGGTTGGTGTAAGGACTTTGTGCTTGACGTTTGCATCAAGCCATGACCCAAGGGTCGTTCACGGCATGAAATATGTTCATGTCGGCTTGAAGCGGAGGTCCATTGAGCTTAGGATCTTCATGAAAGCGAGGAGTACCTAAGCCTAAAGGTCTTGGATCGGCATTGAGGTGTGTCGTTTTCGAACCTTGTCCGGTACAGGAATCGATGCTAAGTGATCGGTTCAAGTCACAGACCACGGGTCATTCTTGACATATTTATTAGTGTAGTACAAGAATTCATGGCACACACGTATGTATGAGCACACTTTTGGGCCATGCATGTGTCGGCTAAGAGAAAAAATAGGAACCAACTTGTATGATGCATATACATGTGTACTTAAAGAGGAAAAAGCGCTTGTCGCCACACAGTGTTGGCGATGATGCCTCGTTCATTGAATGGGATGCCTCGGTTGAGCCGCGATGCCTTAGTTGAGCTAAGATACTAGGGTCTTGAACTCAAAAGCCTTGGGAAGTTAGCCCGAGAAGCCTTGGTTGAGTTGAGATGCCCTAGTCGAGCTAGGAAGCCCGGCAAGAAGCTGGAAGCCTCGGTCAAGTCGAGAGGGCCAAGTTGAGACAGGACTACAATAAATGAATTTGCATGAATGCTAGTTATGCATGAGCATGAATTATTGATAAGCCGATGGTAGTTTTGACATGGATGGCATGTGTTTAGATAAAACATGACATATGATTTACGATTAATCTGCCATTGATATTGTTTGTAAGTGTTGTACTTGCTAGGCTTCGATGATGAGATGCTTTCTTAGTAAAGAACTAGGAATTTTATTTACTGAGTTTCCCCGAAACTCAATCCCTTATCTTTCAGTCTTATAGGCATGGAAGTCTCACGTCAGTGTTGGGAGCTGCAGTCATGTTAAAGGAGACAAGAATTCCCTTGGCCTATGTGAAAAACTTGTAGTGTAATGCGAAAAGAAACGAGGGCTTAAAGGGGCTTGTAATAGTACTATTATAATATAAATTAGTGTGTTCCACGTGACATATGTCCCAGTCTTCCAGCTGTTGTCTATCCGGAGAGTTGTCTATTCACATTTCCGTATATGCATGATAATAAGATAAAAGAATCGGGACAATGACGAGCTTGAGACGTCGCGAAAATAACTCCTGCCTCTCAAGACCCTAGAGATGGAGTTGGGGTCGTTACATCACTCATTACTCATATTTAGGATTATACTTACATCAAGCTTAACACATTTGGAATTATGCATTATTTTGTCAAGTTTCCCGAAATCACTTTTTTACCCCCCTTGGTAATACTGTTAGCCATATCAATCAGAATTAGAGCAAGGTGCTTTTATTATTTTGAAGTGTTTACTTTTGAGTTAGCAATCTATTATGCTAGCATGCGTGGACTAGGTATTATTGGAGGACAGAACAACACTAGACTTCCCTACTTCAATAGGAAAGATTATGATGTTTGGAAGAACAAAATGAAAACATTCATCACATTTATTGATAATGTAGGATGTAGTACAAAATGGAGTGAATCTTACACCCAGGGTAACCGCTACCACTACATCCTCAGATATGGGATAAACAATTCAACTCCAACACCCATAATCACTCCATAGGAGTTAAGTAAAAGAGAAGTTTTAGATGTTAAAACTCTTTATTCTCTTTTTTAATATGTATTATGTCTTGTTGAATATAATCATGTTTTTTCTTGTGAAACAACAAAAGAGATTTGAGACAAACTTCAACTGACCTTTGAAGGAATCAATAGAGTCAAGGAGACAAAAATAAACACCATCCTTAGCAGATATATATCTTTCAAGATGAAACCAGATGATTAGTCACTGAGGTGTTCAATAGATTCATTGACATCATAAATGGATTCACATATCAAGGGAAATCAATATGTGAAGAAGCGCTTGGGTATAAGTAGACACTTACAACTACAACTTCTAATCATTTACTAATGGAATACAACCAGTAGATTGTTAGCTCGAAAGAGTGGACAAGCTAGCACTAAGTCAAACCACTATAACACTTTGTGTGCAAAGTTTTTTATATCTCTGCTCATATTGTTATCTTGCTTGATAGAATCCCACAACACACCTTGATATAAAATGATCCTACGTATATCACTCACTTCAAGATTACGCTTATATCAAATTTGACATATTTTGAATTCCGCATTATTTTGTCATCTCCTATCCACCCTCCTTTTAGTTGATATTGTTAACACATTACTTTTTTTTTATCTTTGGAAGGAATCTTTTATAGCTCTCTCTCAAAGAGAGATAGTTGTTAATACCTAAATTTCTGCCAACAGGTCCATTTAGGTCAAAACTCAAGATTCGAGATCCTTGATTGTGACAGAACTACTTTCTTAACTAGAAAGTCGTTTTAGAGTCATTAGAGTTCCATTTTGCATATAGGGATAAGGAACATTCCAATATATTAGCAATTATGAGTCATTTTTTTTTTTTTATAAATTCAAAGGTTGACTTATTGGTCAAACTTAGAAAGTTAACGCTAGATCAACGTTGTATAAATTCTGTAAAATCATTTGACTCTTGCATCACAGTTAGACTTTTAATTTTCTTTTTTTTTCCATAAAAAATGATTGAGGATTGACTTTTTTGGTCAAATCGAAGACTTTGACCTCAATTAAAAATTTCGAAATTCATTAATTTGATTCATTTTTTTTTTTTAGACATTTGATTCAGGGACCCAATTGAATGTGATCAATAATTGACCAAAGTAAATTTACTTAGCTCCTAGCAGCAGATTGGGTTGCTAAGGCCCACGGCAGATTAGATCTGGCCCGCAACTAGAACATATTCCCTCCCTTTATTCTACAAGACATTGTATATGTCGAGGCAATAGCTTCTGGTTGTAGTGTTTTGACTATATAAATAATACCTTTCTTTTTGACCAAAAAAAAAAAAAATTACTTAGCTCCTAAGCAATAATCAAGCCCATTCATCTTTCCCATTCAATCCTAGCCATTGAGGATGTCATGTCATCTATCTCAATTTGTGTGACTAGGAAAAAGCTAATCAATTTAATTTTTACTCATTAACCTAATGTGAGTTGTAGAGCTAAGATTAGATCGTAAATTTGATTTTTCCTCCAATTTTCCTTGCAAAGCTCATTCCTACAAGAATTAGAACAGATAAGTACTCTCTCCCTCTCATCGTTCCCGGCGTCAGAAATTACTTGATTTGGCCGATATCGACAGTTGCTCGCTGAAACAACTTCAAAGGTAGGATCACGAGTGCTTGAATAGCAATTCCATAGAATCATCAAAGGGTGCTCTAATTAAATCAGTTTAAAATTGGAATTATATCTCCAATCTATGAAAAGAATCGAGTGAGGATGTGACGAAAATCAATGAAATTGGAGTGAAATCGGCTATAGATAAGTTGGATTGATGATTTCCATGATCGAACTCCTCAGGTTTATAGTTCAATTAGATTCATGATGATAATCAATGATGTTTGAATGTTTGAAGATGTGTATAATTGTTCAAATGGCCGAGCTGAAGATATTCCAGGCTTAGATAAATGACTAGGCTCATGTATTAAATGAGTTGAACACTTGAATGTTTTTGGAAAATTCGAAGCCTAATCTAAGATTGCTATGTTCTAAGATTTTTACGGAAAAATGATTTACAATTAGGAAAACATATCTTTAATGGAAATTATAAATAAGATTAATAACTTTAATTTGACAAAATTTTCATAAAATTTGAAGATAATTTATTCAGACTAATTAAGTACGAAATTATCGAAGAAATTTGGTGTTAGATAAGATAAATTAATCTCGGTGTTGACTTGCTCTGCAAATAAAAATAGTTGCAGGTCTAATTAACAAAAGTGCAAAACACGAAATTTGTGGTTAATGTCCTGAAGATTAATAACCTAAAATTTCATTAAATTCCACCTAGGATAGTTTGGTTAATTTAATTGAACAAAGTCAAAATCGGAATTGGCCTACAAAGCTGGTACATAGGAGACGCTTGGGAAAGATCGTGTGATTCTACAGTGTTGGAAGGCTACTTTGCAAAAATTCAAAAATAAAATATGTTAAACGTGTGATAAGCTGTATACACATAAAATTTGGCGACATTTGGTAGTCGTTTGATATTTTTCCCGAATTTTAAGAGAAGCAGAACGAAATAAGGTAAAACAGGGAGTAGTTGGGCTTACTTAAATAAAATGTACCAATTGGGCAATAACAAGAAAAAGTGATCTAAATGAAAGTTGTGGAGGACATCATATGTTTTGTTTGAGAATCAGAATCATTCAATTCGGAATTCATTAAGGCCTCCCAATTGGATTAAACACTAAATGGTTAAAAATATGGGTAAAATCGAGAAGTTAACCTTTTGGTCAACTAATTGATTTCATGATTGTTGAGGCTAATTAGCCTCAAGGCATGCATAATTGACCTTGTGTGTGATTGAACTGATGTGTTATGTAATCAATTTCGATCGGCTATGCATGATTCAATCAGCGGGTAGTTAGGAATGGTGATGAGATCTTGATTAGGTGCTAAATGACAAAGCCCATTGCTTGAAAATTTTGCAAGTGGGGGTTAGTAATCACTTGACATTAATTAACACATCCCTAGATGATTATGAGGTGGATGAGATTACCGAAATGCATGTCAAATTAAATTGCAAATTGAACCCTTATTATTTTTATTGAATGTTGCTAATGTGTGTATTGAGTGAATGCATGTATGACTGTGGAGTGTGAATGAAGACCCGCGACTACCATAGGAGAAGGCGGTCCCTTGAAGGCACTTAAGTTTAGGTGGATTTGTCTAGTTTAAATATAATTAGAATAAGAATAATTTGGCTAAATGACATAGGAAATTGTAATAGATTTAGTTGAGTTAGTTTAGCCACAAAATTAAAATCAATTTAGACTTAGAATCATTTCCTCAAGTAAAATGGATAGCATAATTTTGATTAGGTCTCTCATTCAAACAAAATGGATAAAATTTTGGGTCACTTAACCTATTTTTGAATAAGAAATTACTTTAAGAATTCAAGCTTATGGGGAATCATGTCCTGGGGTTCAAGAACAAAGCCATGCACATTCTTTGCCCGACTAGTATTAGGTCAAGCTCAAAGGAAATAGTGATTGATTTAGTTCAGTCACTTCAGCTAGAAAATCAAAATCAATTTAGCCTTACAATCATTTCCTCAAATAATATGGATATCATAGTTTAGATTAGGTCTCTCACTCAAACAAAAATAGATAGAATTTTTGGTCACTTACCCTTTATTTAAATAGGAAATTAGTCTATAAATTCAAGCTCATGGGGATCATGTCCTAAGGCTCAAGAACAAAGCCATGTACATTCTTTGCCTGATTTGGTATTGAGTCAAGCTCATGGGAGATCATGTCCTGGGGCTTAGACCAATGCCATGTAATATTCTCTATCGGATGAGTATCAGGTTTTCATTTCCACATCTTTATTTTAAGTCTTTCAATACTTGAGTGTTCATAGAAAACTCTACTTGCGTAGAAAGTGAGGTATCATCCCGTGTTTTACTTGGTTTCTGATCGACCACGATAGGCTAGCGGCGACTCCCAATTCGCATAGAATCTTTTAGGATTAATTGAAACTTAAAATGAACCTCAATGTTGCGTGAGTAAGGGCTTGGAAAAGTTTGCGCCTAACCAAGGGCCGTTGGCCTGCTTTTTGGGCAGTACCTCTAAACTTGTCTTCTCAAAGGGTCACTACAGTAGAGAAGCTTTGAGTTTGCCTACTTAGTGCACCCAAGTTTCCTAATCTATCATCAAGTACTTTATTTACCTTTTTTATTATTAAGCGTTATTTTATTACTTGTGCACACACATGATTATTTGTCCCATTTTAGTGATTTAAGATTAAATCAAGACTGCTCACAATACATTTTCAAAATAAAGAGAATAAGTACTGAAAGGGCAATAGTGGCATAATAATATCCTTGTATTAACAATATTTGGTTTGTAGAAATAAAATATACGTCCGCATTTTACTTGGGTTTTTGTCCACAGCTCCAAAGTAAGTTTAATCGCACGTATGAATTGAAATCCATGTTGCGATTGGTGTGGGCTTAGGAGAGCCCACATTAAGTGACAACACCATCTCTTTAGTAAGCAACTGTTCATGCCTACCTATTAATCCATTAGCTTTCCCTTAACGGTTCGCCTTCAAAAAATTGCGATAGAGCAAAATGCATTGAAACTAATGAGTCCTAATCGAGAAGGAAGTATTTAGTCAAATGTCATCGATCGGATCACTGAGACGACAAAGCAACGGAATTTGTATTTTTATACTTCACATTGGTCATTGTTGCATACTACCTTCTCTATGCGACGAGTTAACATCTATACTCAGATGATATTTTGATATTGTATTCCGATTGATTAATAATTGCACTTCAACAAACTCAGATTTGTCACCGTGCCAAGAAAAACTGGTTTGGTATTAGTTAATTGTCGTCTCTATTCTTGGTGCTATTCTATCATCATGTATATTTGGGCCTTTGGCTAGAGACATTGGACCGCCATTAGTCATTAATGTCCATATGAATCACGGCTCCAAGAAGGTAACCTAATCCCTTATGGATGATTGAAAACCTAACTTTCTAGTTAATTGAAAGCTGAGTCATTGAACAAATGGCAAAGGAAAAGGCAATGCATATGCGTGTGAATAAGCTGTCTAGCAAGCTATATAGTCTATGCATTTCAAGTCTATGACATGGCAATATCGTTTTCATCAAGATTAATTCAAATTTGATAAGCCTGGTTCTCAGCAACAAGTGGAAACATTTCAATTAGATTGTTCGACCACGGATTAGTCAAAGGATTGAGAATTGCGAGCTTCGAATGCTAAGATTAAGACGGCCTATTCTGGGTATTTTTGGCTTGAATTTTTCTCCTCTCCTTCATTGTATAGTTAAAAAGAAGGAACCCAGCCTATTTTCCAGGTTTTAAATTGATTAAAACGCAAAATTGTCTCGTCAATGATCGAAAAAACATTTATATGATAATATTAGTCTTGGGTCGATCAACATTTGCTCCACATATATCTAGAATATGAGACTAATGAAGAAGAAAGTGTAAGGAATCATAGACAGAATATATACATGAATGATGACCGTGAACATAAACATAAAAATGAGTTAAATGAATGTGCAACCATCGCTAGAAAAGCTAATCGTTTAATGGTTAATACAAAGAATAACAAAATAGCACATGCCCACTAGCTAATACTAGTGAATGAGAGAATAGTACAAAATGGAATAATAAATTCATTTATAATCCAACATATGAAATACCCTACTTCTAGTAAACATCAGTACCGATCTTATTACAGAAAAAGATGAAATTATTGGAGGATAATGCAATATATTTTTTGCGCTATATTTAGAAAATCACAATAAAAAATAAAAGATCAATACAATGCGGTGGACATGAGGCAGGCCATTCATTCTTATTGTCAATATCACAATAAACCTACATCGCTTGATCTTTTAAAGTTCTTTACCCATTTTCCACGCAAAGGCTTGTCGTTGATGCCCAGCTGCATATTTTTCGCGTAGGATAAGTTAAATTATAACGGGGTCTCTTTCTTGATCCTGAGTGATGGGACAGATGCTTGTAGCATTTTGGGGTCCCATGACAAGCTTTGATATGCCACTTGTCATTTTTGTATTTTATTTATTTTTTGACATTCCTCTTAAACCGCTTTCATTTCATAATAGGTTAATTATATAGTTTGGTTTTTCGATGATTTAATTAATAGAGGGTTAGGTCATTTTTGGATTTATTTGGGTGACTACACAAGCAGACAATCTGAGTCGTTGATATGTAATTAAATGCAACAGGCTGAGATACTCCCCATGTAGACTCCTTCATTCCTTTATTTAAGAAAAAAGGTCCTAAAGCTTATTTGTTCCGTATTTTCTTTCTTGCCAAAATTTAAAATATTACTGAAGTTTAGAAATATGACAATCCATGTGAATTTACATGTTAATATTTGCATTTGTGAAAGTTTCAACAATTTTGGTATTTAAAAAAGTCAAAGTATGTGGAGTGCAAATTTTTAACTTTGATTAAACACAAAACAAAAACTACAAATAAATCCAAACAAACTCTGTCTCAGGGGAAGATAAAAAAAAGTGAATCAAAAAGAAACTTGATCATAAGTGAAATTGTCGGTATATCATTTTACTTATGAGATATTACTAGTTGTTGTAAGCTGACTAATTATTTTAAGTAATACAAGCGATTATTTAAAAAAAAAAATTTCCAAATCATCTATTTCTACATAACAAACCGACTCTAAAATCTAATGTATTTTTCATACTATCGTTCAATAAATCTTAAAGAATAATCACATGTCAGGTGAGGTAAACAGTGGCACATAATAATATTTTTTTATTGAATTTACGTTTATATGTGTATGCTTGGCCCAAATGTTGACTTTATGTTTATATACATCCATGGTCCAAATCCATCCCACGATGGAGGTTGATGGACAAGCACATCAATATTCTCTAACGAACGTCGTTTTCGTCCGTCCGTACGGGACCCGTGGTGACATCGTTACTCTAGAATCTGCATGTCATCATAGTTTCTTCTGCCTTCTATATTTATATGATTTTTTTTTTCTCTTAATAGCTTAAATTTTAAAACAATTAATAAAGGTCTCACAAAAAATCTTATAGGGATTTTAAAATATTTTCCCTATATGCTTGTTATGTTCATATTATCTTTCTCCGCCTAGTAATTTAAGTTTTTTTAAAATCATTGGTTGAAATCTTATATAGTGTCAGAGCAGGAGGTTCTAAATGCAAATATTTCCAAATTCCTATTTTCCTCTCCAATTACATATTTCCACATTTTAGGCTTAAGCCAAGGTCCAATTTATGTATGAGGAGGAGTGTTAAAAATTTTTAATATTAAACCATGCATTCATTTAATAATTTAAGCTTTTAGAATAATTTGACTTGCACATGCAAGCAAAGGTATTGAAGTTTCACACATCACTTGCTTTCTAAATTCTTCAAGCCCTCACGGACATGTAACTCAACACCTCATATCACAGTTTTTAATAGCATAGGCAACATCATTCCAAGACGTTATGGATCATATAATTTTAAGTTTTTTTTTTTTTTTTTTCCAACAATGTATGGAAGCATTGCAAGCTAATTGTATTTCCCTTTGAAATGAGTAGCTCGACCTCCCAATATATTAACTATTTATGATATTTCAAACGCCAATTCGGGTATTATAACGTACTAAATCATACTCATTCACAGTCAGAGTCTCAAGTCATATTACTTATATTCACGGTGGAAATTATATCTCTCTCTCGTGATCCGATAAAGAAAATAGACAAGCAAAGGATCTCGTGAGTGCGTGGAACATCAATCAACTTCCTTCATTGTCTCTTTCATGCCATTACATCAACATTGTATGTCGTCCTATTCCTGTCGTATAGCCAGCTCCACCTCTGTCTGTATCCTACTGTTTTATCCCGAAATCCAGAGTGAAATAAAAACGCTGGCATCAAAAACACTATCAAGATAAGAGGATGTTTTTGTCTAGCTATTTCCTTCCGTCCTTCCAAAGCGTCAGCAACCCCGCATTCTTTGCCTGTCTCTTTCCCATGGGTTGAGCACTAATACGACGCTCAGATAATAATGCCGATGCGAGCTTTGTCTACTTCCCCTTGATTTGAGGTGAAATGATGTCGACTAATGCCGAGTTCTTTCGTTAGATGACATTTTATGCAAGAATGGGATGTTCACGAAGATTAAATCACCCGATCACATGCGTTTGGTGAGCCATCACCGCGAACGACTGTTGCTATTTGCTTCTGCATGAAACTTGCACTGCATGCGCCGGGGGTGGGTGGGTGGGGGAGCGAAAGAGAGAGAGAGAGAGAGATGTTGGCGTTTACACGATCTGTCCTCCGATCATCTTTAGTTGGTTTTGTCCTCATCAATGATTCTAGAGTTTGGAGCAACTAGTTGGTTTTGTCCTCGTCAATTATTCTAGAATTTGGAGCAACTGGGATTTTTCAAAGGGGCAGAGAGCGAGAGTGGCGTGACCATGCAGCACGATCATATCTTGTAGGACCCTAGAATCACCAAACCATCCTAGGAGGGTTGACGAGAACGGCCATTCCATCGACATACTTGTTATCCTACATCAGAACCGACACAAGGATGTCCTTGTCCCGAGGAAGATGACGACAGCTTTCGCTTCGGCTACCGAACGTGGCCTTGTGAGGGGGAATTGACGATCCTCCTCTTGTCTTCTCTGTTCCATTATCACAAGCGGCCGAGCTTTCCGCGTTTGTATAGTCATCGCTCGGAAAGAGCAAAGCGTTGCTTATCGGAACCCTAAGGTTTTCATCATCGTTTGTGACAAATTCGATGTTGACTCGACTTGATTGAAAATTTGCCCATCAACCCAAAAGAAAAAAGATAAAAATAAAGGAAGAAGAAGACAGACGACTTAAATAATTACACAATGTCGTCAGGAGCAGTATTTGATGGGACTTACCTAGGGATGCCAATGTATTTTTATAATAAACCTAATCAACCAACATTATAATTAAATTCAAGCAAAGTGAAAGAAACATAAAAGGAATGAAGCGGTGATAGTTCCACTTCTTACCATGATCAACATTTATCCACGGGGCTAAATGATTGATCCACTTAATGGCGAGAAAGTATTTTGTGTTCGATCATATTATTAATTTAGACATATGACAATCTCAATGAATATGAGTTATACAGAATCCTATCCACATGTGGTGTATATGTTAAATAAATTACTTCCCAATGAACGACTTACACATATCGGATCAAGATAGAAACAGTTGAAAAGAGATCAGCACTTCGCAATCTAATTTATCAAACAAGATTTAAGAAAAACAGCATAACATCTATATAACATCTATATGTTACTATGAACGGATCTTATACAATTACTGTCTCCGATTAGAGTAATTTGGTGGTTGACCTACACGATAAATCCCTATGGATATAAGATAAGTTTAGTGATAATTTACAAAAAAAAAAATAATTAATAATAAATAAATAAATAAATAAATTATTATCTACCCAAGTGAAGTGGAGTGACGGAAAAAGTGCAATTATATGATTTTCGTTGAAATTGCTATGCTTCGTTTGATCTATTTGAGGCCTTCTATTTTTATTTCATTGTTTTTTGGGGCCTTTCCCACAATTCAAGAATATGGGCCTAAGAAAGCATGGTTTGAGAGACAGAGGAAAATGAATGTGATCCAGAAGGGTAGGCCCTAGAAGTAATGCCTCTTTATTCGCTTCTACAACACTCAGCAATTGAAATCGACAATAGTAGACCTCTTTTGTGTGGAGAAGACGATTGAAGTTCGAAATATAAGATGTAGGTTTGAATTTAGGAGCTTCGGTAGCCATAGAAAACTTATGAGCAAAACACGGGGGGTTTAAGGTTTAAGGAAGAAGAAAAAGCACAAAAGAGATAGAGTGAATTATTTTGCCTGGATAGGAGACAACGATTCAAAAATTAAGAATATATGCCCAAAAAAAAAATAAAAATTGAAGCGACATGTGGAGATGCAATGGGAGCCGTTGGTTCATAATGGTTACAGATGTGTCAGAGAATAGAAAGGTATAATGGTCATTTGTGGCAGATGACACGGAGAACGAGGTATTTCCTTTAAAAGAAATAAATATTCACTTTGTCTCTTTAAAGGCATTTGTCGACACCCAAAAGTACTCCTATGGTCACGTGAAAGGCAAGGGACAGAAAACCTTGAAACAGTCTTCATAACCATATATGGGCTATAATATATGAGCCCAACCCATGAATAATTATATAGGAAAAGACAATTAGAGATTTGGAGAAATTTTGAACTAAATTTCGAAAAGACCATGACATGGAATGACAAGATGGAATGGTAGAGTACCACGTGTCGAAGCCAAAGATCAACGATGGAAATATAGCCTTGGTAGCGAAAATAAGCGGGAACAAGTTCAAAGGTGCCAAACTCGAAAGGAAAACGGTTAAATGCTTGCTAGACAAATCATGACACAGTTGTCAAACAGGCATGAATAAGGCTATTCAACCCAAAACGTGGAGCGGTTCTTGAGGAGGAGGTAACCGATCAATGATAGTTACCAAGTTAGTCTATACATACTATTAGTCATCCAACAAAGAACCCCCTCACACAAAACTACTTTCTATTGTCTTTATCTTTTCCTAGTCTAGCCCAGTTATAGCTCAAGATTTCCATCATAGATTCAATTCTAGCGAGCGTCTATATCCCGAGAAGTACAGTCAATCAGATTTTAGTGCTAACGATTGTCCAGCGTTGTTGATTAGATTTTGACGTTATGTCCTCAATTCCATCTAGAGGCAATGTTCATTAGATGTTGCATCTATTTGATGTTGTTGATTAAATTCCAACGCTATGTTTATGCGCATCTAGAGACGATGTATACTACGTGTGGTTATCATTGTCCAGCATCGTTGATTAGATTTCAATGTTGTGTCCTCATATCCATATTAAATTGTGGTCTACTAGGTGTTGCCTTTACTGTCCAGCATTGTCAATTCAATTCCGGCGTTGTCTTCTCAAACTTGGTAGGAAGCTATGCTTTACTAGGCATCTCGTCCATATCCAGCCTTGTTGAAGGACCTTCAATATTGTACAAACTACTTCAATTTTAATGGGATTTTATTATTGCATAAAGTGAGACTGGATGGTGTTACTAATGAGGTTTTGACACTACTTATTACTGGCATTATATGTGCGACAAGCTAGCGACTTCTTTAGTTTTGAGATTATAAAGTGCATAGGCTCTTTCACATTTGACCATCTCTGTTCAAAACTATCATAGAACCTGAGTCTAATAAAAATCAAAATACAACACTTGGTGAAAGATATTTCGTTGCAAAATCCAAAAACCAATGAAAAAATAACATATGTTGTTTTTTCAAAATGATGTTGTATAAACACCTACAGTTGCCACCCACCCCGCAGTGGATGCACTGGTTGGCGCCTTACCCTCTGATCCGATAGGGGAGGGGTTCGAAACTCTGCGCCTCCATTGCGCAACTTAAGTGGAGTGCCGTGGGAGGTGGGCTCCCGCGCTAATGCTCCCCTTGATTTACGCCGCCGGTTGTCGGCTGTACAGTAATTCTAGGGCATCAAAAAAGGAAAAAAAACACCTACGGTTGCCATTTTAAAAACAAGTTAAAATGATTTTGGCATTTATAAACATCTATGCTTGTCAAAGTGATGTCGTATAACTAGCTAACTAAATATTACTTCTAATTACGAAACGTTTAAATAAACTAAAAACAAGTTAAATGATTTAGCCATTTATAACAAAAACAAACATAAATGAAAACATCAAACGGCATTCTAGTAAATTTGAATTCTGTCATTTATCAAGAATGGCATGGTAATACATACATAAGTTGAGATTGAATTAGTTCTCATGTACGACATTTCCAAATCCGATATCGAAAGGTCATGCCATCTTAAACTGTAAAACACGACGATCTCCAATAGCTCATCATTCTTCCCACCCCTCTCAATTTCAAATTCCCACGATCGCATTCTTCATTCAAAGAACCGAAATTATCTTTCTCTTCTTTGATCTTTTTTTGTCTTCAGGGTTTGATGTGAGTGATCTTTAGACTCCTTTTAGGAGATTCTTCACGGAAGCATATAGTTATAGCATAGAAGATTACATTCGTAGTCACTTGGGCAAAGAAAAGGTTTGGTGATCAATCAGGACGACTTCAACATCACCTCCAGCTCACCTTCTTGCAATAAGCATGGAGAGAGAGAGAGAGAGAGAGAGAGAGAGAGAGAGAGAGAGAGAGAGAGAGGTTGGATGGGAATCTCGATTGCATTGTTTTCCATTCAAACCCTACCGAATTCATTAAGGAATAAAATCGATTCGTTTTGGACTTGAGATCTTTCGGACACAGCTAAGGACCGTCGAAAAAGGGCACCAAATCAATTTGACAACCACGGCATTGTACTATAGTAGTAATAAATTGCAATTAGAACAAGTGAAAATGTTCATGGACAAAAGGGATTTGGAATCACTCGCAGCTCAACATCTTATTATCTCCTCTAACTATTCATTGCCTAGATGCGTGGATCACAGCAAGAGCAACAGAGAAGAAACTTGTACCTAGACTGTAGACGATCACCCATGTCCTGTGGCAGATTTGGTGCTTGCGCAACAACTGCTTCTTCTGCCGCATTCGTCCAAATCCAACATGAGCTGTCGTAGACGCTCTCGCACAAACACGGATCCATTGCCTTTCCTCCCAACACACTTAGTGATCCGGGGACTCCAGAACAGGGGACTCCACTGATCGTCCATCACCACCCGTTTGGACACCTCCGCAACATGGATTCCTCAAATGCAATATAGATGCATCTCACTTTCCGGGTAGTCATCAAGGCACTATGGCCTGTATAAGCAGAAATCATCAAGGGATTCTTATCGATGTTTACACGCGAGGATTTACAGCAGCTTCAGCTTTTCAAGCCAAGGTACAGGCGCTTGCTCTGGCTCTTCAACGTCTGCTGCAATAGGGCCTCAACATGGAGAATATTATCATGGAAAGCGACTGCTTGGTCTTGATCGACATCCTTCAAGCGAAACGAACGCCACCGTGGGGAGAACGTGTGCTATTCGCAGAGCTCGACTCCTTGCTATCTCAGCACCTTAATTTGCGACTACAACATTGCAAAAGAGAGGCAAATGGGGTTGCGGATTGGGCCGCCAGGGCTCATGGCAGAACTGATCTGGCCCATAACTAGAATATATTTCCTCCCTTTAAGTTGCAAAGTTTGGTAGCCGCAGAAGCTATAGCTTCAGGATGTAATGCCTGCTTCCTATGTAATGCTACCTTTAAGTAATGAAATACCTATATTACCGATAAAAAAAAAAAAAAGGTGACGAGCACGTCATTTTCCACAAAAGAACAAACCACGGAACTACTAAAAAATTGAACAACAACTACTAGAAAATACAAAATAATTCTTGAAATATTAAGAGTCCATTCGTTTCGTGGAAAATATCACGTTTTCGGAAAATATTTTCTAGGAAGTCATTTTCTTAGAAAATGACTTTATTTTCCAAAGATTTGAAATCTAAATTTTGAGTGGAAAATATTTTCCACCGTTCGTTAGCTAATTAATTGTTTTGGAAAAATTATCAAAGAATTGGTTTTAATATTTTTAATTGACCAAAAAATTAGTTTTATTTCTTATTTTTTAAAAAAAATGAATTTTTAATTATTTCTATTTTTAAAAAATCAAAATTTTTATTTCTTTTTTTCTTTTTTCTTTCTTTTTATTTTTTCCTTTTTCTTTTCCTTCCTCCTTCCTCCTCCTTCCTCCGCCACCGCAAGCTTGACGATGGCCGGCTGCCTAGCGGCTGACCAAGACGCAGTCGCCAGATTCGGTGAGCTCGAGGCTTGGCCGATCTCGCCCAAACTCGCCAAAGGTTTGCTGGGCTCTGGCAAGCCGCAAGCTCACTGGATCTGGCGGTGGAGCTCGGGCTCACCTGGATTAGGAGCCTGAGCTCAGCCATAAGATTCGGTGAGCTTGTGGCTCGCCAAAGCCAAGCGAACCTCTGGCGAGCTCAGGCAAGGCCTGAGCCCCACCCAGCTTGTCAGATCTGGCAAGGCTCGAGCTCGCCCTAGGCCAACGAGGCTCTGCCTCGCTTGATCTGGTGAGGCCCGAGCTCACTGGGCTCAAGTGAGCTTGGCTTCGCTAGATCGGGCTAGGCAAAGTCTCGCCGGCCTGGGGCAAGGCTCGAGCTGGCTCGCGACTAGTCGCCCACCGTCGTCGTGGTTGGCGACCGGCCAAGGCCAAGGAAGAAGATGAAAAGGAAAGAAAGAAAAGAAAAGGAAAAAAATTAAAAACTCGATTTTTAAAAAAGAAAAAGAAAGCATAAAAATAAAACGGAAATGTGTTGGTGAAAAGAAGCAAGTTGGAAGAAGTTATGGAAAATGTTTCCACTTTTGAAAAGTGGAAGACATTTCCTCAATTTTAAAGGTTGTTTTTTTTTTTTCAATAATGGAAAACAATTTTCTTGACTAGTTTATTTTCTGTGAAATGAACGTTGAAAAATCCAGAAAACGTTTTCCTGAAAGTCATTTTTCATGAAACGAACGAAACCTAATATTAACTAAATCTTTTATGATTCTGGGTACGAAATCTTTTGTCTGCCTCGGCCTCCCTGTATTTCACAACAAAAAATGCCATAAAATCTAATTTTCATTACTATGTGCGTGTGAAATTCGTGCACGAACATTATTAGTCGTGGATGTGACTTTACTAATATATTAATAATTGACCGATTGACAAAATTTTATTGAAGAGGAGCGGTTGTACGTTAGAGTGGCAATTATTTCATGCCGGACTGTTTGCGGATACGGATACTACCCGCATAATTATTTTCACAAGAACTCATGAAAAAGAAAAAAAAAAGGATTATTTCCACATCAAGTCAAAGAAAAATAGTGAAAGTTCGATTTTTTAAAAGAGGTTCGGGCGACGAAAACTTTTGTTTTTTGTCTGCCACCTTGTTGCGCGATGAGGGTTACCATCAGATCTCTTTATGTTTTTTTTATTATGCGCACGCGAGACTTGTGCAAGGAAATTACTGGACGTTGATTTGAATCTTTCAATAATTATATGATTGGGAAGTTAACAAAAATTACTTAATTATTGACTGGCAATTGTGCACGATAGAGTTGCACTGACCACACATGAACAATGCTCAAGAATTTTCCGGTAAACACACGTGAGTAGTACGCGGATTTGGAACTAGGAATTGAATTATTTTCACAAGAAGTCAAAGAAGAAATAGTAAGAATTTGGATCTTTCTTCTCACTTTCTACACCTAACTTATACCTAATATCGTCGTCACCGATCATCCAGGAAAATCATGGATTGAATGGGTTCGATCGCCAAATGTTAGGGACTAATTATTTGGAACCGTCAATGGAGTTGCCACTGTCTTTGCATGTGGTGACTAAGGATCTTAATTAATCAGATATTTATTAGCAGATTAAGATGTTGGACAGGACACATTGATGTGTGCCATAATCCAGCTCACGATGAATCGCATTTTTTTTTCCTTCCTAATTCCATTATTTTGACGAGTCAAATTAAAAGTTGCGTGTGGAGCAAAAAGACATGGCAGTTAAGTTGTGACAATGGGCGCCGATTTTCAATTCTAGATCTCAACCTGGTTTATTTATCTCTCTTCCATTCATTGGAGCTCAATGAAAAAGTATTATTATTATTTTTTATTTGGGTAGCTTGATGAAAATTTTTACCTTCATAACCTTAATTAGAGTTACATGTTAGTAGGATCATCAAGTAGTTGAGGCGTAACTTAGGACCATCAAGTAGTTGAGGCATAACTAAATAAAAATGTGTCTTTGATGAGGTGGGCACATGATATGCCTCTGATCCCACACCGTCTAGGTGTAGGTTATTGCATTGGGTAGATCTTCCAAAGAACAAGGCTTTTTTTCGAATAAGCCAATTCATTTGGGACCCTGCAGATCCACTCTTTTTCCTATTCAAAGATCAGCCCTTTGTCTCTGTGTTTTCACATCGAGAATTCTTTGCAGATGAAGAGATGTCAAAGGGATAAGTCTCGTGTAATCTTAAATTAGCACAACGTGCTTTAATGCCATGTGGATGCAGATTGTGCTTGTGAAGGTTTTAATAGGATTCTTCACTATCAAAATCAGCGCTGGAATGTTGGGCATCAGACATCTATCTAATCCAACATTGCCCAAACTTAAGTTGTTGTGTTAGTAAATAAGTCTCACATAGCATTAATTAAGACACGGTGGCTAAAGAATTAAATACTGGAGAAGGTAATGGAGATAAATTATGTTCTTTTTCTTGTGTCTAAAATAGACTCAGACTTATCAGGATACTATCGAGAACCACAGTAAAAGTTCTATTACCTCGTGTCTAAACTCATTGACCCATCTAGTTCGACTCAATATCACTCAAAATCTTCCGAATGGATTGGCAAAAGAAATCACTGGAGCGCTAAATTCGGAGATTGGTGAGAGCTGGCTTCATTGAAGTTTGCCAATGGAACACCATCTGCATTAGATCTTAGTCCATGCCTCGAGAGAAGGTGCAGTAACCAAAACACAGCTGCAAAAGGGACTTTCCCCGTCGCCCGCCCGCCCCCCAAAGCACCCCCAGGAACGATTGGCTTAGGCAGGGATGGGCGAAAGAAATTAGTCTAATTTTCGGTTGTCTTAAACATAATCGAAAGCAACCCACAACGCCCGTTGGGTGACTTATTCCTTTTTGCGCTTATGACAGAAAGCAACCCACAACGCCCGTTGTTGTGTTGTTAGTAAAGAAGTCTCACATAGCATTAATTAAGACGCGGTGGCTACAGAATTTAATACTGGAGAAGGTGATGGAGATAAATTATGTTATTTTTCTTGTGTCTAAAATAGACTCGACTTATCAGGATACTATCGAGAACCACAGTAAAACCACAGTAAAAGTTCTATTACCTCGCGTCTAAACTCATTGACCCATCTAGTTCGACTCAATATCACTCAAAATCTTCCGAATGGATTGGCAAAAGAAATCACTGGAGAGCTTAATCCGGAGATTGGTGAGACCTGGCTTCATTGAAGTTTGCCAATGGAACACCATCTGCATCAGATCTTAGTCCATGCCTCGAGGGAAGGTGCAGTAACCAAAACACAGCTGCAAAAGGGACTTTCTCCGTCGCCCGCCCGCCCCCCAAAGCACCCCCATGAACGATTGACTTAGGCAGGGATGGCGAAAGAAACTAGTCTAATTTTCGGCTGTCTTAAATATAATCGAAAGCAACCCACAACGCCCGTTGGGTGACTTATTCCTTTTTTTGCTTATGTCTTAAATGATTCACCACCTAATTTTCTAAGTCTGGATGATCCTTTGCTTGAAAATTCAATAACATTACCGAAACAAGTTCAATGTCATTATTAATTAACAAGGTCGTTTTCTCCTGTGTAGTGATGTGATTTGATTGGCCACCATTGTGAAAAGGTAATATCTCATCCTAATGAATTTTTCGGTGCCAATGGAACACCATTTGCATCAAATCTTAGTCCAGGCCTCAAGGTAAAGTGCAATAACCATGATACATGGGAAAGTCAGCTACTTGAATGTGCTAGCGAAAGAAACTAGTCTAATTTTTGGTTATTATTAAATAACCAAAAGCAACCGACAATGCCCATTGGGTGCCGCATTCCAATTTTCGCTTATGTATTAAATGATTCACCATCTAATTTTCTAAGCATGCATGATCTTTTGCTTGAAAATTCATTACCGTTGCTGAAACAAGTTCAACATCGTTATTAATTGACAAGGCCATTTTCTCCTGTGTTTGTGACATGACGCAATCGGTCACCATCGTTAACTGGTAATATCTCATCCTTGTGATTTTTCCGTTTTGTCAATGGAACACCATCTGCATAGAATCTTAGTCCATCCCACGAGGGAAAGTGTAGTAACCAAAGATACAGCTGCAAAAACGGGACTTTCTCCGAAAGCAACTCACAATGCCCATTGGGTGCCGCATTCCTATTTTCACTTATGTTTTAAATGATTCACCATCTAATTTTCTAAGCATGCATTATCTTTTGCTTGAAAATTCAATAACGTTGCCGAAACAAGTTCAATGTTGTTTTAATTAACAAGGCCGTTTTCTCCTTTGTAGTGACGTGACTCAATTGGCCACCATCATTGATTGGTAATATCTCATCTTCATGATTTTTCTGAGCCAAAAATAGTCCATTTATGTGTGGTCCACAAACTTGCTCATGAGGTCATCGAATCAAAGCAATGTCTTGATCAAATTGGCCTTATAGTCACATGAATATGCAAACAGATTAAGCTATATCTTGCGGTTCATGCAAAAAATCAAGCCGATGTATAGTCGCACTTAAGTGTAAAGGTGACAAACCTTTATTGCAAATCTTTTCCAGGACCTGTTGGTTGCTGTGAACACCAGTATCGAGAACTCCAAAGAGTTTTGTGCCAGAAAAATAAGACAATTCCTAAAGATGTATGGAACTATAATGTACCCACTGCATGGGATTATTATAGCCTTACACCAAAAGCCAAGGAAGCACTTGAAGAATTCAGACACGCTGCATCATCAGAGGAGCAAGAAATGACAGATATAGATGACCCTATACAGCTTTCTCAACAACCCTATGCACAATTGGGGGGACCTCTTTCTCAAGACCCCTATGCACAATTGGGGGGACCTCTTTCTCAAGACCCCTATGATCAATGACCTTTGTCCTTATCTTTAAGCATGAACATATCCTATTATGTTCAACTATCCAATTGGCCTCAACCAAACATGCTTGCCGACACTATAGGGTCTTTTAGGAATCATGAGGAAGCATCCCCATCAAACGAAGAAAACATGAGGAATACATGAACTCTCTCACCAGATTCACTTGCAGGATTTGAGCAAAAATATGAAGAACACCTTATGGTAGAAATGCATAGTTTTGATGACTCAGACTATGACTACAATACCCATGACGGACGAGACCGCTGATTGTAGCAGATCACTGTAGCAAGTCACTGTAGCAGTAGGATAGGAAAATCACTGTTCATTGTCACTATTCATATCACCGAAAATAATTCCCCATCGGATTTTCCGAAGACTCTATTTGTTTTAGGATCCGTGAGCTCGGTCCTTGCTTGTATGTGACCTCCTAACGTCTATAAAAGGCAATAAATATGTAATGTGTTGGGCGAAGTCCCTTGAAGTAAAGTGAGTATTTTGTTAAACTCTCAATGTCTTTCTAAACACTTATTCTTCTCTAGCCTGGTAGGATCCATTAAGAAATGCAGCTCGGATAGTTAGAAATGTTACTATCCTAGCATCTTTGAGTGTTTCTAGGCTCTGAACTAAAGGTCAAAATAGTTTTATGTTAAAAGGTTGTCCTTGAAGGGCTTGAACAAGAGGTTCGCCCACAGTGGGAAGGCATACCTGTAGGAAACCGACTCCGTCTTCCCTAGTTCTAAGCCTAGGTCCATTCATGGTATCGAGGCAATGGTACCTAAAAAAATTTGAACTCATGATGTCCTATTTCAATATTAGGTGAGATTTTGTAGGACCATTGCTGAAAGCTTTCAGAACAATTGGCAGCAATCTCACAAAATCTTCCACGACAATAAAATGATATTATTTTTGTTTCCTTTCGGCCAAAATAAGATAATGTTTATTCACACATGGTCATAGGCATTGATATTTCTTGAGTATCGCAACGGATCTTATGCTACCAACATTTTAGTATTGTTGCCATAGTCATTGGCATCTCTATGAAACGTGAGTTGGCTGTCGGAGAAATGATTGGCCAGCATGCGGCCACGAACACGGCTGACCACCCAGAGAGAAGGAGAAGCTCCTGGAAAGGTCAGTTATTGTGACCATTGAGGCTAGTTTATAACAACGTTGAATATCTTGAGATGGTGGACCTCACAAGCCAAGGATGGATCTGAATTTCCGTATTCACTGACTTTATAGATAAATTGATTAGATCTATCTAATCCGTGGAAGGCACGCAGCCGCTCTTAAGCTCATTACCGTTCTAATATGACCTGTTTTGTTTGCTTGTACGGCATCAAGAGTACTCTTCTAAGTTAGGATTACAACTTACTTATCTACCGGCGCACAAGTCAATATTTAGGGACGCAAGATCTCAACCATATCTGAAACCTTTCACTAGGCTTCCATCTCTTTGGAAATTGAGATGGAAGAAGTTGTTCGCTGGCTTCCTACCAAGCTTGGATATGCCTAGGCGAATGAGGTGGAGTCTAAGGATAGATGTTGTCCTTGCCAACACCTTGTGTAATTGGTTAGGTCAAAGTGGAGATTCGAGTGTTGAGATAATGTTCACGCGGAAGAATAATTGGATTATGGGGGAGTGAGCCTAATGCAAGTAGCTCATATGTGAGATGAGACTTGTCAAGTCGCACATCAACTTAAATATTTTAGTAAATATGGGGTATGATTGGATAAGTTGACGTGTTCAATTCAAGCTTTCTCTTGACTATCACTCCAGGTAAACTATTGGATTTCTTCGGTGCACTCCCAACAATCTATTAATTAAATTAAGAACTGAATTCTCTAGATAAATCAAATGATTGAACACTAAAGTTTTATTTAGACTTCGAGGCTGTTCTCGTCCTTTGTCTAAAACAAACGTAAAATTCAGCGAAACCGAGCTGGTTGGCAAGAAATTCAGCCACATTGAACTGCCTCCGCAGTTTCTAGAATAGTCCATGTACTCTGATCCCCACCCATTTGTCAATTCAGTTTTATTATCGCATCAATAATGCCAAGTATTTTTTATAACTTCGAATGACCAAATTCATCGAATGTTAGTTATAAAATTTCAAGCAACGACTCTCTCTACTATGACTTTCCTATGGAAGAAACGGATGGGAATTTTTATTGCTGCTTTAACTTTCATTTTGCTTGACTAAAAATGAGACAAGAAATAAAAAAAAAAGAGGAATTGATCAATTCCTGAGTAAACCCTAGAACCATAGGTTCAATTCCAGGTCAGTTCCTAAGTATATGATTGATTTCAGTTTCCAAAAACTGAAAATTGGTCTTAACAAGGTAGGTTTCATAATTCTAGACCGACCTTTGAACTGCTCACGTCTAAAAATTATGCAATTATAGTTGGATGAGGAGAATGCTTTTTGATGTTTCAAAGTATCTTAGATTTGTAAGGAGAAGTCGACTTACTTCTTCTGCAATCGAATTCTCTCGAAATGTAGAGATTTTGCTCTACCGTTATGGTAGTTTTACCCTAACCCTAATCTCCTTCTTCTCGACCTTTCCTCCATCAAATCTTGCTTCGCTCAGGTTCGCAATCTCCTTACTTGGGTCGGTGGAGTGGCCTTGCTCAAAGCTTCTCCTTCCCCTGTTCGAATTGTGCTTCCACCATAACCCCACCCTCAACCTTAAATTCTTTCATCTTTGCCCTCTTTGTTTCATCTTTGCCCTCAATCTCCATCGAATTCCCTCAATTCCATCGAATTCCCCCTCAATGCCTTCCTTTGAACTACACCTGGGGTCAATCCCACTTCTCGGTTCCTCTTTCCTGCTTGACCTGTGCTTTCGCTGTCCACAATTCATGTGAGTCAACTCCTTGCATGCTGTCTTGGTGGCCCCTGCAACTCCATGGAGGGTCAAGACTTCACAAATGACTCTCGCCTTGCCGCCTTGTGCAACAAATTGGGGCAACTTTGCGCTGATCATGCCCTTGAAGTCTAGGATGACCTGCCACCGCAAGAAATTATTGAGGAATGCAAGCTCAATCTGGTAGGTAAAATTCTATCGAACCCTACAATAAATTTCCAAGCACTACAGGCTTCTCTTAAAAGATCGTGGCATATGGAACAAGTGGAATTCACATAGCGTGACAATGGGTTCTATGTGGCAAAATTTATTTCTGTCGAGGAAAAACAACGAATTCTAAAGGGTGGTCCGTGGCGTTTCGCCAATCATTTGATTATATTTAAATCCTAGCTCCCAAATACACCCTTGCATTGCTATGATTTCTCAACATGCATATTTTGGGTCCAAGTATTTGGATTACCCCTAGAGTGGTGCTCTGAAAACATGCTGAGTAAAGCAGTAAAACATATTGGCAAAGTGGTGACTGTTCAGGTTGATACCAAGGAAGGTCAAAACATCAGATCAGGTCGTGTTCGGGTGGAACTCAATCTAAGCCAGCCTCTAAAAACAGGGTATTTAATCAGAATAGAAGGGCGAAACATTTGGCTTGATTTCCGCTACGAGCATCTCCCACACTTCTACTACTCATGTGGGAGGCTTGGACATTATGCTACATATTGCCAAAAAATTCCTTTTACTGAGGCCAAACTCGAAGGTAAGGATAAAATGGTCTTTGGCTAATGGTTACGTGCAGAGGTGAATGAACATAGCCCTTACTGGCTTACCTTTTATAGCGATCGCGATCAAGCTGCAGACATAGTGGAAGTAATACTTGAGACACCTCCCTTTCTGCTTGGTAAGGCCTTGGTGCACCCCCCTCAAGAGCATGTCACCATTCCTCCTCACTCCGCTGCTCCACCAGCAGGGACCTCTTTCTCAGATCAGTTAGCCCTTGCCTTAGCTAAGAAAAAGGGTAAATCAGTCTTACATCAGTTGGATCAAGGGCCGACAAAGGAAACTACGCAATTACTACCTTTACCATAATACAACCAACAGTTGTAGAATGAACAGCAGAGGACAGCACCTCAGTGGGATGTTTACAAGGCGGCCATCCTTCCGGCCTCAACAAAGTCCACTGATATTCAAGATCCGTATATGGCAGTCCAACATCCTAAAAAATTGAAGCACTCCAGATTACTAAACAGAACAGGAAACTCCAAAAAGCTGGAACGTTACACTCCCTATGAGTCTAGAACACAGGTGGTAGAGGACTTTGATGAATCACACCTTTTGGACACTCCCATTCTTATGGCTGAAGAGAAGAACCGATGGGCTGAGGTGGCTTGCCCTCAAAAGCCACCCACAACAAAATGAAACTTATTAGTTGGAATTGTCAGGGCCTGGGGTCTGCCCTGACAGTTCAAGCCCTTAAGGCCCTAGTGGCCGAAGAAAGACCTGATATGATGTTTTTGATGGAAACTAAGAACAGAACGGATGTGATAACGAAAATTCAAAGGCGGCTTAGATTCACCAACTCCTATTTAGTCAATCTTGATGGGTTGGCAGGCGGCTTGGCAATTTTTTGGCAGAAACACCTATCTATCAGCGTGCTTTTAGCAAATCAGAACCTTATCAACTTCATGTGCACTGATTCACAAGACAACATACCTATTCATGTGACTTGCGTCCATGCACCAACTGTGTATAGGCTTCGGCAGCAGCTTTGGGATGCCCTCAGGCGAATTGCAAGCTCAAATTCCTTTCCTTGGTTATGTGCTGGTGATTTCAACAAGATAATTTACCATTGGGAGAAGATAGGTAAGAGGGCAGTAGATTTCCAACGTGCATTCCTTTCGAGAGGTATTACATGATTGCTGTTTAATTGATATAGAATGTAAGGGGTGCGCCTTTACCTGGACAAATAATTGCTCGGGAGATGAGATTGTTAAGGAGAGACTGGATCGAGTTCTCTGCAATTTGGATTGGAGGTTGGCTTTCCCGGAAGCTGAGGTGCTGGTTTTGCCCACAGTGGGATTAGACCATAGCCCTTTAGTTTTAAATACTTAAGGCCTTGGGAGACGGGGTAGACGGCCATTTATCTTTGAATTTTTTTGGTCTCAAGATCCAGAATGTCGACTAATTGTTGCAAAGGCTTGGCAAAATACCAACAGCTATGGGAATGACCTGCCACAAAAATTAAAAGTAGTCAGTCTTGCACTCACCCGGTGGAGTCATAGCAAGTTTTCTAAGGCGAAGACCAGAATATTAGAATTACAATTTCAATTACAGCAGATTACTAACCAAACTGTCACTAGTTTTGACAAATCAGAAGCATCTAGTATCAAGCATGAACTTCAGCAACTATGGGAGCAAGAGGAGCATTATTGGGCGATGAGGTCTAGGCTTAACTGGCTGCAATGCGGTGATAGAAATACATGGTTCTTCCATGCCACTACCATCCAACACAGACAGAGAAATCGAATAAGAATGATGCTAAACAACAACAACAACTAGGTGCAAGATGAGGACACGTTGAAGGCGGTGACTATGAATTTCTTCCGCGACCTCTATACAACAGTTGGTCGCCGCAACTATGACCCAATTCTCGACCAATGCTCAGCCATTGTCACCGACCATATGAACTCCACTCTTATAGCTGATGTCACTAAAGAGGAAATTTGCCTTGCCACATTTCAATTAGGAATGACAAAAGCCTCGGGTCCGGATGGGTTGAATGGCTTGTTTTATTAGTCTCATTGGGATATCCTCCAGGATGAGATAGTGAAGTTAGTTCAGTTCTTTTTCCAATCAGCCTATATGCCACCGGACCTCAACAAGACTGCTATAACTCTCATCCCCAAGATTCCACTACCTGAGTGTTTGGATCACTACCGTCCCATCAGCCTGTGCAATTATGCCTACAAGATTATCTAAAAAATCCTTGCCAATCACCTCAAGCCTTTGCTCCCTGATCTAATTCCTATCGAACAAACTGCCTTTGTTTCTGGACGACAAATCCAGGACAACATCCTTATAGTCCAAGAGGTCCTCCATCAGCTGAAGACTAGGAAACGACGAAGAAATTTCCCAGCAATTTTAAAATTGGACATGAAAAAAGCCTATGATAGGATTGAGTGGGACTTTTTGAAGGCTTATCTCCTCAAGTTAGGCTTCCATCCTAATTAGGTTCAGTGGGTTTCTCAGTGCATCTCATCGGTCTCACTAAGCATAAACTTTAATGGCGAATAGCTACAGTACTTTCAACCATCTCGAGGTCTTCGTCAGGGCGACCCTTTGTCCCCTTACCTATTTATACTGCTGACAACTCTCCTATCATCCCTCATCAAACAAGCCATTGAAATCGGGAATCTGCGGGGCATCAAGCTAACCAGGTCATGCCCTACTATCTCTCACTTGTTCTTTGCCGATGATGCCATTTTCTTTCTTGATGGTACAACTATG
The DNA here is from genome assembly GCA_014182565.1 of Eucalyptus marginata. Lineage (NCBI taxonomy): Eukaryota > Viridiplantae > Streptophyta > Magnoliopsida > Myrtales > Myrtaceae > Eucalyptus > Eucalyptus marginata. The sequence continues at coordinate 23,347,469 of CM024587.1, forward strand.
GAGTGTCAGAACCTGGCCAACATACTAAACCTATATTGTCTAGCCACTGGACAGGAAATCAATAGGAATAAGTCAGGTATTTTTTTTAGTAAAGACTGCCCTGTAAGCCTTAAGGAGAACATGGCTCGTGCTTTAAGAGTCCCTGTGCTTGATAAATCAGGAAAATACCTCGGCATTCCCTCTGACTAGGGGCGGTCTAAAAGAGATATGTTTGCATGGCTGCCTGCTAGAGTACATAACAAACTAGAGGGTTGGAAGGAGGGTCTTATTTCACACTGTTTTAATTAAGGAAATCCTAATTAAAACAATGGTGCAGGCTATACCTCAGTATGCCATGTTAGTATTTAAAATCCCTATATCCATCTGCAAGGCTATTGAACTGAAGGTTGCCAGATTCTGGTGGTAGACTGATGGTCGAAAGTCAGAGGCACATTGGAAACGATGGGAGGTCCTAAAATGTCCAAAGGCAATGGGGGGCATGGGCTTTAGAGATTTAGTTGCTTTCAATAAGGCCATGCTTGGGAAACAAGCATGGCGTTTACTACAACAGCCTTCCTCTCTCTAGGGCACACTATTTAAAGCCCTATATTTCCCGTCCAAGGATTTTCTTAAGGCGGATAGAGGATACCGCCCTTCCTGGGGTTGGCAAAGCCTGTTGGCAAGAAGGGCAGCGATCTTACCTCACATCCAATGGTCAGTCAGCAACGATACTCAAATTCGAATCCGTGAAGACAAGTGGTTACCAAGTGGGGTACTAGGCGGTGTGGCTGAACTTGGGGAACCTACCTTTGTCGCTGATCTACTAGACCACAATACAAATAACTGGAATGTTCCTATGCTGCGTCAGTTCTATAATGCACCCACAGTTCATGAGATATTGAAAATCCCGGTTAGACCACCCTTTGCCTCAGATCACATAGTCTGGACAGCCACCACTCAAGGTGAGTACAATGTGAAAAGCGGTTATTTGTCTATCAAGAATACAACACCAACCACGCCCACTAATCAGGCCTCATCATCTTATCAAGTACCATCAATCCTATGGAAAACAATCTGGCGACTTCAACTTGCCCCTAAGGTAAGGATTTTCCTATGGTCTATCTGCAACAACGCTTTCCCAACTAAACACAACCTCTTCCGGAGACAGATTAGTCCTGACCCGATTTGTGTACTTTGCCGAGACCGACAACCTGAGACCATTGAACATCTACTCCTGCTATGCCCATGGACCCACAGAATCTAGACGCATCCCAGTATAAGCATCCACATCAACGCAACAGCACTCCACCGAATTGAAGAGTGGTTAACTAACCGAATCCATCATAGGAACTCACCTGACCTGGAGACCATTGCTGCAATTTTTTGGCATACTTGGAAAGCGAGAAATAGGTTTGTCTTCTGCAGAACTCGACCAGATCCTTCTCTTGTTGTGGAAGCCGCTCTTGCTCAAGTCAAGACGGCGCGCAACCTCCTGCACCTCTCCAAAAGAACATGCTGCGACTCCCCTGAGCATTGCGATTTTTGGCAAGCCCTTGATCCGGGCGTTTTGTAGATCAATATAGATGGGGCTTATTGTCAGGTTGATATGGAAGGCTCCATAGCTGTCATTTGTCGCAATCACTCCGGGAATTTGCTTGAAGGATTCACGCGAACTGTACCTGCTTCCTCAGCCCTACAGATAGAAGCACAAGCTCGATCGTGCCCTACATCACTTACGGCAGACGCGAGAACAAAAGAGAGGAGCTCCTTGATTGATTCCGATTGCCTCATCCTGGTGAAATTTGTCAATGGCATGCTTGATCCTCCATGGGAAACACGGTCCCTCATCACCGAAGCTGCTGCCCTACGACGCCAATTTTCGCATCTTCGCATTAGGTTTTGCAAGCGCACGTCTAACTATGTTGCTGACTAGGCCGCGAGAGCCCACAACAGGGGCGGGCTTGTAACCAACTGGGCCCAAAGTCCTCCTCCTCTTTTCGACCTTTTACTTCTGGATGCTATTTCGACGGGTTGTAACCTCTTTTCTTCTGAATGTTAATTTCTTTTCTGTCCAAAAAAAAAAAAAGTATCTTAGATTTGTAATTTGTGTTGAAGCAGTACCTATTAGTAAAATATTTATTTATTTATTTGGGTAATCAAATAGTTTAGGAGGAGAGGAGGTTACCCCATGTGAAGACCGGAGCATATCATAGGCCTTACAAGTATTTTAATAAATAATATAAGTATTCAGCAAGTCCAAGAAAATGGAAATTCATATATTTAGGTATTTTACTAAGATATATGCGAAAATATTATCATTAATATATTCTTTTATATCTTGAAAAGGGTAGGCAGTGAGATCTTTTACTAAATTTTATTTATTAAATTACCTGTCTAGATAACTTTGGATATCGAAGCAAATGAGATAACTTGACGAAAAATATGAGCATTTAGTGTCTGTTAGAAATTTCATTAAGACAGTAGAAGACTTAGGGCCTGCATGTTTGTGTTCATTTTTTTTGTTCATGAACAAAATTCCTTTTTTTTTTGTTCCGAGGAATGAAAAAAGAACAGAAACGTGTTTGTTTGCATTTTGTTCTAAATCTATTTTTTTGTTCTCGGAAACACATTTGGAATAGAAACAAGAAACAAAAAAAAAACTCATATCTTGTTCCTTGAACACTTTCGAGAAATAATTTTCTCTCTCCTATTATTTTCTTCTCTTTCTTTTCTTTTCTTTTCTTCTTCTTTTTTCTTTGGCCGGTTGTCGGCCTCGGCCATGGTCGGCGACCGGCCGTTGAGTGCCGGTGACGCCGTCGAGGGCTGGTGACCTTGTCGGAGAGTCGCCGTGGCTAGGTGAGGCCGCTGGCCCTCATCGGCCGGTCGCCGGCCATGGCCGAGGCCGGCAATCGGCCAAAAGGAAGGAAAAAGAAAAAAGAAAAAAGAAAAATATTAAAAATATTAAAAAATTAAAAGAAACAAAAAAATTATATAAGTTTACTAAACGTGTTCCTGCTCTTTTCTATTTTAGGAACAAGTTTACCAAACGCGTTCTTCTATTCAAAAATTATTCCCAGTAACGGAAATAGTTTTTTTCTATTTTTGTTCCAAGGAACAATTTTTAAACGAAACGTTACCAAATACACCCTTAGTGTCTTATTAAAGATGGCCCAGAAAAATTTGATGTCCTGGGAATGGGCTTCATCAAAGGTGGCCAAGAAAAACATGATGTCTTGGAATCTCTCTCTCTCTCAAGTGTTTGACTATCACTATAACTGACTTCGGAGATATGCAACGCCAATAATAACATGGATTTTGTTATTGAGTATCCTTAGACACTCATTAAGAAATCAATTAAGAAAATTTTATAGTTTTTAATATACTATTTGCCTTCGTTTTGCTCATAATCGGTCACTTCAAAATGGAATCATTCTCGATGAGTTATTGCTTAATAAGTATCTCGAGAGCCCTCCTCAACAAGACCTTAATCATATATATTCATTCACCAGAATATTTTTTTTTGGAGAACCTTAAATATTTTTGCCAAAAAAAAAAAAAGCACACGACGTCCATTTCGACTTTTGGTCAAACATTTACATTGACATGGTTGGAGCAATTTTTCCATCGAGTAGCAATTTACCAAACTTGGGTTTTGTCCCATACGCTAAGACTACATTTGGTCGTTCGGATTTCTAATCAAGATAGGACTGGATAGGAAATGATATGAAATCCTAGGATTTTTTTATATCTCGTCCATTGTTTGGTGAATTGCAATATTAAAGTTGGATATATTCATATCATATAATGTATATTTTTTTTATATAAACGGCATATCATTATAAATGAACCTAAATGTTTTTTTTTTTTTTGGTAACCTAGGGAATCCCGTAAGCTGACAGTCGGTGAGCAAACCTTGTGGGAGCAACTGCAAGACCCACCATCACAGTACTCCAGGTAAGAATCCCTAAAGTCGCCTCTAGAATTCGAACTTCTCCCCTTCGTGAGGGGAAGAGAGCCCGAGCGCCGCACCGCGAGGGCGGTGGTAATGAACCTAAATGTTCATAAATAGAGATAGTGAAAATCTCTCGTAACACTATTCCTTATTTTATTTTTCCTCCTTTTTATATTATTTTCATTATTATTTCTTTTTTTTTCCCTTTCATCATTTTTTAATAAAATTTTATCAAATAGTAAACTGTACTAACATACCTAAAATATATAATAAATATAAATATTTAATTTATAGATTAAATGCTTATTATAAGATATAATTAAAGTTGAATATATAAATTAAAATAAGATTAATTAAAAATAAATTTTTATTTTTTTTTTATTTTTAATTTCTTAAATTAGAATTCAAAAATTATTTATATTGAAATATAATTTCAATTTTGTTAATTTAATAAGTTTGTTATTCAAGAAAAATAACTTTTCTATTATGGACATTAGAAATCCTATTTATCTTTATCCCACCTCCCCCATGGGATAATTTTATCTTGTCTATATCTCCCTTATATCCAACTTTATCTAGTCCTAAGCGAGCACCAAACGTAGGATAGGATAAATCATATCCTATCTCGAATTTTATCCTGACTATCAAATGCAACCTAAATGGATAAAGAACTAAAGGTCAAATAATGAAGGGAAAAGCTAGCATGGTCCAAGGTGTTTTGCTACCAAGGATGTGCACCTACTATTGAACATTAATGAACGCGGGTTCATGGAGGCCCAATAATTCATCATTGCATCTCTTTCTGGTGAACGATTTTCGTGTGAAAAGAATTTATCGAAAGTCCTTTCCGTGGAGAATACGCCTCAAATTGCATTTTCCATATGCTAATTTCCATGCTCCTGTGAATAGTGATCTTGTATCTGGTAGATTCGACGGTGGCGGGCGGTTTGTGGAAGATAAAGAGTCGAAGTGGTGATGATGATGACGGCGGCTTTGCAGTTAACGAAGTGGTGACAGGAAGAGTTATCCAATGGGGTGGAGGCTTGTGTAGGTGCTGATGTGCCCGTTTTGATGACGGCGTTGGGCCAAAGTGTTCGACGCATGAGAACTGAGAAGGTGTCCAGCAGCTAATACCAAAAGAAAGAAAGGGGTCTGTCCAACGATATTTAGCTAGTTAGTTCAATGCGCACTAGGTTAAATTTTAATGAAAGCTGAGGGTAACTGTATGAATTGATGACTCGGAAGTGAATTCCTTCTTTGATATATTGTCAGGATCAACATTCAGACTACTGTTTTTTCTTCAACCGACAGGTAGTGTCGTGATCGTTATCACGTTGCCATGCTACGAGGATGACCATTCAGGCTGTTGTTTCTTCTACCGACAGGTAGTGTCATGATAGTAATCGCTGCAATGCACCAAGGTTTAGATTCAAAGTTGTAATATCTTGGTACAGAAACGTGTTTGAAGTAAAGGGTCTGTTTTTGGAGTGTAAGACTCTTTAGGAGCTTTACCCTTAACATGACGGAGCACATCCGTAGAGAAGCTAACCGATGCACGGATATTTTGGCAAAGAGAGGGAGAAGACAGCAACAACGTCTGCATGTTTTGATCACATACTGATTGCAGTGCTGGACGCATTGTCCTTGTGCCTTGATCGAAGGAACTGCTCTTTCTTAGAGCTGTTGGAGCTCCTTGTTTCCCTTTGCTTTTAGCACGAGGTTGTTTCTCTTCTTGGCTTTACCCACAGAAAGAAAAACAAAGACTAACGCTTAAGGAGGGATTCAACTGTGAAATGCTCAACATTTATAGCATGGATTACGCAAGCGGGCGGGTCCTCTTCTTCTGATTTAACATCCACACGTGACTCGGGTGACCCAAAACGTGGAAACAGAATTTCTGGTGGGGCGACATGAAGGTAGGTAGGACAAAGAGGCAAGACCCTATCAATGAGAGTTAGCCAAACAAGAGGGTAAAAGATTTTCAAGGTCAGCACACGCGGTCTGCGCCCTAATTGAATAATGTATACATGGGATTTTGCACAACTTGAAAGTTTCCAAAGCAATAATTGAGTTCGGCCCTCCCCAACAAAAATAGAATTTAGACCCGAAAAATTAAAAGGAAAAGAAAAGCCAGATAGAATAATGGAGTACGCTCTCATTCCAACCCCTATAAATCCCCCATGCTTGTGCACTGACTCATCACTTTCCTCCCTACACCACCCACCCCTTCCCACATTTAAGTTCCTCCTCTTGGGAGCTCACAAAAGCACGCACTCTCAACTCTGCAGTTCTTGGCAGGGTACACAACAACTGAGACATAGAATCTTGTTCCTTTCTATTATAAGCTCCATAGTCTCTCCTGTTCCCTTCTCTTATAAGCTCCATAATCTCTCTCTCTCTCTCTCTCTCTCTCTCTCTCTCTCTTTGATAGTCCATAGCTGGTTAATCACGGCTAATTTGCATAGACAATTTCATGCTCCTTCAGTGATTTACCAATCACTAGATCGAAAGAAAACAAAGAAAAGTAAAAGATGGGTCGGACGTTGTAATTGAATCGTGTACTCTTTATGTGCCAGCTTTGTGTGGGCGTTTGTTTGGCAGATAAATATACGAGAGAGAGAAAGCGAGAATGTGGAAGCTGAAGATAGCGGAGGGCGGGCCGTGGCTGACCAGCGTGAACAACCACATCGGGCGGCAGCATTGGGAGTTTGATCCCGACGCCGGGACACCGGAGGAGAGGGCGGAGGTGGAGAGGGTCCGAGATGAGTTCACGAGGAACCGGTTCCGAATCAAGCAGAGTGCTGATCTCTTGATGAGGATGCAGGCATGCATACTCTCTGTCTCTTTAATAAACTTCTTGCAAATCAATTATTCTAGAATTTTAAACTGTTTGATCTAAGCATGATTTAAGATTTATATACACTTTTCCTTACTTTTACTCAAGAGAAGACAAATCGAGCCGGAAAAAATAATCGAAAAACTGTTGGTTTGACTATACAATAATAAAAGCTTTCCCGTTGAAATTTTCACTTCTTGCATCATCCAGAAAAGGTGTGGTTTGCCATGATGACAGAGAAGAATACTATGAAAGGATTGCTCCCAACAACCCAATTGCTCTTCCTTGCTCATTTGAATTAAATTCTTTGGATTTAATTATATTTAAAAAAAAATCTGTTGTGAGTCCATTTTTAATATGTGCCACTGAAATCTAGAGAATTCTTATTTATTGTTCTCGAAAACCTAATATAACTCAGTTGGATCTTTAACCTTCTCTTTTCATAACACTTATATAGTTTATAGTGATTTACTCGTTTTTCTCCTTCAAATTTTATGAATGAAAATTTCTTAAAAAGAACGTTAAAAAAAAATCCTTACGTGCATGAAACAAATGTTAAAAAGAAAAGAAGAAAACAAGATCCGTTGACTAACGTGCATGAAAAAAATTTCTCATCACTTTCTTTTCACGTCACAACAAATTAAAATTGAAAGAGGCCCCACAAGATATTCCTCGAATTTATGATACGAAATGTCCAAAAAAGATAAAGAAAAAAAATAAAGGATGTATCACGGGTCGTAAATGGCCTTGTAGATGGACCCATTTCTTTTGTAGTAAAACCAGAAGGTAGGAAGCGAGCGATTTACATCTAATTATTTAACCCTTTTTAAGCTGAACAATTTTTCCACTCCTTCCTTTGAGTTTATGGTTTTGCAAACTTAAATGGTTGATCGTGAGTTTCAATTCGATTTTGACGTTACAGTACCCGATTTTTGCTACCATTAATATGACGCTAACATGATTTCCACTATGACCTTTCACATAAAGCATGTTGCCCGTATTGGCAATATATATATTAAGCATTAATTAAACCACTTGATAATGACATCCTATAGTGATACGATAGATGCATGAGCTTTTTACTAAGGAGAAATTAAAAGAAATCCACCTCGCTTATCACCTCAATTTTAGTTCCCGTTCTTTACATCTATAATCACTAGCTTACATGTTGAGTTTTGGGTACTTGACAACAATTTATATCCTGCGTTATTTAACATGGTCTAGAGTTTCAGACATCCATATGCTATAACAAATTTGCCACTCCCCCGACGTACAAATGCATGAGCTTTGATGAAGAAACTTTCGACGCTTGAATCTGCAGCTCACAAAGGAGAACCCAAGCGGGCCGATTCCACCGCCGGTGAAGGTGGAGGAGGGCGAAGATGTGACGGAGGAAGCGGTGACCACCACGCTGCGGAGGGCCATCAGCTTCTATTCATCCATCCAGGCCCATGATGGCCATTGGCCTGCAGAGAATGCTGGGCCCTTGTTCTTCTTTCCTCCCATGGTAAGCCTCCGCTTCTTTAGGTCCAACAACCATCTTAAAATCTTTGTACGATGGGGAAGCGCCGTTAGATAAACCTCAAACGTATCAAATTCCCTCGTAATCTCATAGTGCTAAAGACAGAATGAGTTGAAACCCAATCGAATTGTCGAATTACAGGATTGTTTGCACTTGAGACCCTAAAGTTGGATTCAAAACCAACGAGTCGAACTATGGATAATTAAGATGACCCTTCTGAATTCTCATGATTTCATTAAGATAGTCTCTCTAGTTGATAATATGAAATATATATTGAAAACACACGTTGTAGGTCTTTGCACTGTACATTACGGGAGCGATGAATGCAATATTTTCTCCGGAGCACAAGAAGGAAATCAAGCGTTACATATACAACCACCAGGTGTGCTTTACTCATTCATGCAAGACTACTTCATTTTTAATTTGATGCAAATACTTTACAAACGATGATGACGATGTATCAATATTTGTTTGCCGACAAATCAAAAGAACGACGATGGAGGTTGGGGATTTCATATAGAAGGGCATAGCACCGTGTTTGGCTCTGCACTGAGCTACATTGCACTGAGATTGCTTGGAGAAGGGCCTGATGATGGCGAGGATGGAGCCATGGCTAGAGGAAGGAAATGGATTCTGGATCATGGTGGTCTAGTGGGGACTCCATCATGGGGAAAATTCTGGCTCACGGTATACTAATATATGTCTGTTAATTTCTTATTTGCACAAAACTAAGTTCAATTCGTTAATCTAACGTTTAAAGAGATCCGAACACGCCACTGTTAGAGAAAGGAAAAAGGTCCTATAAAGAATTTTTGCCTAAGACATATCATGATTAAGTAGGGAAATTGACACGATATCGAGTTCTATCGACCCTATTGAACTAAAAACAAAAGGAAACGGGAAAAAAATGTTCTAGTTAAACAACATTGCATTATGCAAGTTTCATGCTCAGCTTGAGAATTATGTTAAGATGCTAAAACTTACAAAACTTTTGCAGGTACTAGGTGTTTATGAATGGGCAGGATGCAATCCACTGCCCCCAGAATTCTGGCTTCTTCCAAGAAAATTTCCCATCCATCCTGGTATGCTTGAGTTGATATCCTTTTATCGAAAGGAGATTACTTTTCCGTAGCTTTGATCAAAGGTTTGATATGATTTTAGTGCACCGACATGTTAACTAACGATCCATTTTAGGTAACATGCTCTGCTATTGTCGTCTGGTTTACATGCCCATGTCATACTTGTACGGGAGGAGGTTCGTCGGTCCGGTCACTGGACTAATTTTATCGCTGAGACAAGAGCTCTACACTGAGCCCTATAATGAAATTAATTGGAACAAAGCAAGGAGTACTGTCGCAAAGGTGTGGCTTGTGTATCCTATTATTATTATTTTTTTAATTTAAAATCTTGACTGACTAGTTATATGTTGCTTGATCTAATTATGATTTTTGTTAATGTGATATATCTAAAATTTAAACTCAGAAATTGTCTCAATTAGTGAATAACTTCTAACCAACCCTAGTACTGGAAAAAGCCATGGACATTTTGAAGCCATACAGAAGTGACTTCTCTCCAAAATGCTACAACTCTTCTAATGTTCAAAGTATAATATAAAATTGAAATATGTTTGGTGAACTAGGGAATACTTCCTGATATGTATGAAAATGACATGAAATGCTCTAGTTAATTTAATGAATATGTGAAGCTTAACCAAAGTACTGATTTCAGGAGGATTTATACTACCCTCATCCTCTAGTACAAGATATGCTATGGGGATTCCTTCACCACGTCACGGAGCCAGTTTTGAAACGCTGGCCATTTTCCATGATAAGAGAGAAGGCACTGAAAGCAGCGATCAAGCACGTACATTATGAGGACGAGAACAGCAGATATTTGACCATTGGATGTGTGGAAAAGGTTCGAAAAAGAACATGGCAAGTAGCTCTCATTCAGATGCTAAGAAAATGTGTCAAAGACCGGACAAACTTAACGTGTGAATGTGTAATATTTGTAGGTTTTATGTATGATTGCTTGTTGGGTGGAAGACCCAAATTCAGAAGCCTACAAGCGTCATCTTGCTAGAATTCCAGACTACTATTGGATAGCTGAAGATGGACTTAAAATGCAGGTGACGACTTCATATCCTGACCCATATATCTTTGAAATGGTGCAGCTCTCAATGGCTGAAGCATCAAAGAGAATTATTACTTTGTAATCCCATTTGGCATACGGTGGCAAGCAATTTAACCAAAATTAGCATTGGTGTTATGAAATTCTCTAAGCAAAAATGTTAATTTCTGTTTGCACAGACCTTCGGCTGTCAGATGTGGGATGCGGCTTTTGCCATCCAAGCAATCATGTCAAGTAATCTAACAGAAGAGTATGCAACTACACTAAGGAAAGGACATGATTTCGTGAAAGCTTCACAGGTAATGTCTACTTTGAACGATCTAACGAAGTTGGTCACTAATTGTAGTTCACACATCTGATCGAAACATGTTCTTTTGAAGGTCCAAGATAACCCATCTGATGACTTCAAAGCAATGTATAGACACATATCTAAAGGAGCATGGACATTTGCTATGCAAGACCACGGTTGGCAAGTTTCTGATTGTACGGCAGAAGGACTAAAGGTAATTAAATCGGTCGTATTCATTTGATGGGGTCTTGGAAGCCTCTTTTTGAAGGGTAATTACATCTGTAACACACAATAATATTGTGTCTTTTACAGACAGCGCTTCTGTTTTCGCAAATGTCTCCCGACCTGGTGGGTGAGAAGATGGAAACAGAGCGATTCTACGATGCTGTGAATGTTATTCTTTCGCTACAAGTAATCAAGAACTATTTTGATTTCTTTATTCCTTTGATATCGCTAAGATAACTTTAGAATTATGCTACCCAATTTCTGTAATACATTATGAAAACTATTGCAGAGTAGCAATGGCGGTTTTCCTGCTTGGGAGCCACAAAGAGCATATGCATGGTTGGAGGTAACTTTGAGCATTAAGCACTCACCAAGTTTACTTTTTAATGTTCTTTAGCTTTAACGAATGCAAAAATATATCTCGTAACTCTTAAAACCCTTCTTATCTCATTTCCAGAAATTCAATCCTACAGAATTCTTTGAGGACACCCTTATTGAAAGAGAGTAAGCCCTAACAACCATCAACACTTAAAATCCGAACATGTCAGTTATGAGTACAACACTAACTCATTTGCTATCATAGATACGTGGAGTGCACTTCGTCAGCAATCCAAGGCCTTGCGCTCTTCAAGAAACAGCACCCCAAGCATCGTCGAAAGGAAATTGACAGTTGCATTGCAAGAGCGATAGATTACATCGAAGACACTCAGTTGCCGGATGGTGCATGGTGAGATACTGAATGAGAAACCTGGACGTGTTACCTTCTTTCGGTTGAACATAATGTAAAATTGACTTAATGTGAGATTGTGCTGTCAATCTAGGTACGGATGCTGGGGAATTTGCTACACCTATGGAACATGGTTTGCAGTAGAAGGGCTTGCGGCTTGTGGGAAGAGCTACCGCAACTGTCCAGTCGTGAGAAAAGCTTGTGAATTCTTGCTGTCAAAACAATTGCCTTGTGGCGGATGGGGGGAGAGCTATTTGTCTAGCCAGAATAAGGTGCGCAAGTCATTATATATTTTTGCATACTATAGAGATTAAAAAAATATAATCCCTTTGTTATGATTGTCGATAATTAATTTTATATAACGATGTAAATGTAGGTTTACACAAATTTGGAAGGAAACCGACCAAACTTGGTTCAGACAGCATGGGCTTTGTTGTCCCTCATTGATGCAGGACAGGTTAGGGTTTAGCAGATATATGACATGATACACCGGCTACGAATCCAATTCGTTGAACAATTATTGGGGTGCACCGGATTTGTGTGGGCTGCCTGCCCGAACAACATGCACGTACGCACGCAAGCAATGTTTGATAAGTGATAAGTTACAATAATTATTGACATTTTAAGCTAACCGGTACACTTGATGAAGATTAGCAAAGAAAATGTTGCATAAAAATAGCAATGGACTTATCCATTTTGATAATTATGAGATAAGTATGTACTTTCTATCGACCCAATCATGCTTATAATTATTTGCTTATTTATTCATTCTTATTCTAGGCCGAGATAGATCCAACCCCTATACATCATGGTGTCAAAGTGCTAATCAATTCACAGATGGATGATGGTGATTTTCCTCAACAGGTAATTACAATAGTGCTTTCCATCATCGTTTCTAGTTATAAGTTTCATTCTAATGCAATTGCTTAATCTAATCATCATCATTATTATTTACTTTTATTGCTTACAGGAAATCACTGGAGTATTTATGAGAAATTGCACATTGAACTACTCATCGTTTAGAAACATCTTCCCAATATGGGCTCTTGGAGAATACCGAAGGCGGGTTCTGTTCGCATAAAGCTTTGGACATGACGACAGTAATAAATCATCATTTAGAAGCTACAAGTTTGATAATTTAAATAATACATGTTCCAAGAATGTAATGTGCCTTGTCGAGTCTCTTTCTCACTTTCACTTGTGAAAGTCAATTCCCAATTTCCCCAGAAAATATATGTAATCTTGTATTACTTGCGTACGTCAAGTAACTGTATAAATATCAGGTGTACCCCTTAGCGAAGCTAATTTCATTTCTAGTGTGATTCTACCATCTAAACCTTTGGACCACACTACAACATGAATCTCAAGTGTTTAGCATTGGATTTATGTGGGGAAATTGTTCAATCGGTCCTAAATATATTGTATGGATACCAATTCAGTTTTAAATTTGCCTACTTGGTCATAAACATTTGCAAAAAATTCCAATTTTTGCTGAAAATTGCTAATGTAGCGTTGTGTCTCATAAGACAACCAACGATGACTGGATCGCCAGGTTAGCAAGTTTCGATAAAAATTGGTTAGAATAACTATATAGAATTTCACAGGGTAAAGTACAAAAAGTCTTTAACTTATTACATTCATAACATTTCAGTCCTAAATTTTTCGATTATACCTATTGAGTCATAAACCCGGTTTGTCAATATAGTCTATCTAACTATTTTAATCAGAAATTGCTGACATAAACGCTAGCCGTCCTTTATGGCATAACTGGCACTAATGGAAATAAATTGTACAATTTTTTAATATTTTTTTAATATTTTTTCTTTATCGTTTTTATTTTTATTTTTTGTATTGTGGCTGGCGAGAGTCGTCGAGGCAAGCCCTCATGAGATTCAGCAAGGTAAATCCAACCCTATACATCGTGGTGTCAAAGTAATAATCAACTCACAGTTGAATAATGGTGAGTTTCCTCAACAAGTAATTATAACAGTGCCTTCCACAGTCGTTACTAGTTATAACGTTTCATTCTAATGCAACGTGCCTAATTTAATTATTTTTTATTTACTTTTGTTGCCTACAGAAAATCACTGGAGTATTAATGAGAAATTGCACATAAAACTACTCATCGTTTAGAAACATCTTCCCAATATGGGCTATTGGAGAGCACCGCAGGCACTTTTTGTTCGCATAAAGCTTCAGACACGAGGACAATCTTGACGTAATAAATCATCATACATAATCTCTATCCTCGTCAATTTAGATAATGCATGTTAGTCCTCTTTTCACTTTCAATTGTGAAAAGTCATGTCCCAATTTCACCAGATATTATATGTAATCTTCTATTACTTGCGTACGTCTAATAATAGTACAAATCTCAAGTATACGGATTAGCAAAGCTAATTTCATTTCTAGCGTGTGTAATTCTACCATTTAAACCTTTGGAAAACTCTACAACATGAATTTCAATTATATTTTTTAACATTCTGGAAAAATTTGTTGAATATATAACTAAATTAATGAAATTGAATTGCCCGAAACCCAAAATGAGAGTACATTACTCTTAATGTGCACATTACATGGTGAATCTGACCCAAAAAAGGTATATACGAAGTTCTGATAAGTCAAAGCTCATGACTACAAAGGAGTCAGTCTTCTATTCCACTCGTCCCCATCTTCAAAGAAAAGAACTATGGAAACGACATTTCCCTAGATATTAGCTAGATTGTAGCGATCTAAGTGAAAATATATTTGCAACTAGGTACCTTCAATATAAACCAAAAGCTAAAAAAAGGGAAAAATTATAATTTCAATTCTAAACTTAGGGTCCGTTTGTTTCACAGAAAATGACTTCTAGGAAAACATTTTCCGGATTTTCCGGTGTTCGTTTCATGGAAAATAAACTACTCAAGGAAAATATTTTCCGTCATTGGAAAAAACAACCTTTAAAGATGAGGAAAATGTTTTCTACTTTTCAAAAGTGGAACACATTTTCCATAACTTCTTCCTCCTTACTTCTTTTCACCAACACATTTTTGTTTTATTTTTATGCTTTCTTTTTCCTTTTCTTTTTTCATTTTCTTTTTTTCCTTTTCTTTCTTTCTTTTTCATCTTTCTTCCTTAGCCTTGGCCGGTTGCCAACCACGACGGCGGTTGACGACTAGCCGTGAGCTAGGCGAGGCTCCACCCAGCCGACAAGCGGCCGCAAGCTAGGCGAGGCTCCGCCTAGCCCGATCTAGGGAAGCCGAGCTCGCCTAAGCCCTGCGAGCTCGGGCCTCGCCAGCCTAGGGCGGAGCTCTGGCCTTGCTAAATTCGACAAGCTGGGCGGGCTCGGGCCTTGCCCGAGCACACCAGAGGTTCGCTGAGATCTGGTGAGCCGCCAGCTCGCCGGATCTCGGCGGCGGAGCTCGAGCTCTCGATCCAAGCGAGCCCGAGCTCTGCCGCCGGATCCAACGAGCTCGCAGCTCGCCAGAGCCCAACAAACCTCCGGCGAGCTCGGGCGAGATCGACCAAGCCTCGAGCTTATCGAATCTAGTGACCGGGTCTTGGTCGGCCACCGGGCAGCCGGCCATCGTCAGGTGTGCGACGGCGAGGAAAGGAGGAAGGAGGAGGAAGGAGGAAGGAAAAGAAAAACGAAAAAAAGAAAAAGAAAAAGAAAGAAAAATAAAAATAATAAAAATTTTGATTTTTTGAAAATAAAAATAATTAAAAATTAATTTTTAAAAATATAAAAAAATAAAACTAATTTTATATTAAATCTTAAACATTTCAATTGATTTGATGTAGTCCCAAATATTTAAGTGAAAATGTAGTCTCAGTCTTTCAACTAAAACTTGCCTAAAATTATTAATATAGGGAATCCTATCATCGCCAGCCACCATACATGTCACAGCCGGTGATCTGACATGGACAAATTTAGGCAAAATGATGTGGTTTTGCTTAATTTTATGAGTTTTCTTATTTTTGTTCTTTGGTTCTTTTTTCTTTCTATGCTATTTCTCAATTAAATTTAAAATATTATTTAAACTTGAAAAATTTATAAACAAATAATATGAGAATCTAATTATCACTATTTAGGTGTTGTGAAAGTTTTAAGCAAAAAGGTGGGGGTACAATTGTCTCATCGACTCTTCAATCTCCCACGTCGCTCCTTTAGTGCTGTGGTGTTGCCAAACTACTTTGACCAACGGAATGGTCTTTGTACGCAAAACTTGCTCTTTTTTGTCCACGATCTGAACCGGGCTTTCAACGTATGACACTCGGTCATCCATGTCCAATTCTTCAAAATTAAGCACGTGGGTCGAGTCAAGCTCGTACTTCCTCAATATTGACACGTGAAAGATGTTGTGCACTTACGCTAATCTTGGCGGCAACATAAGACGATACGCTAGGATCCCAATTCTCTCTAGAATTTCAAATGGACCTACGTACCTCGGACTCAATTTTCCTTTCTTACCAAAGCGCGAAGTTTCCCTCATTGGTGACACCTTCAGAAAAACGTGATCCCCAACTTGGAATTCCAATGGTTTCCGGTGCTTATCTGCATAAATTTTCTGTCTGCTCTGGGCGGTCTTTAATCTGCCTCTAATCACTGCCATGGCATCCACCGATTGCTGAAACAACTCTGGGCCTGTAATCTTTCTTTCTCCAACTTCGTCCCAACACACTGGTGTCCTGCACACTCGACCATACAATGCTTCAAAAGGAGCCATCTGGATGCTTTGTTGATAACTGTTGTTGTAAGAAAATTCCACTAGGTGAAGCTGTTCTTCCCAACTCCCATTGAAGTCTAGTACGCAAGCTTGCAGCATGTCCTCCAGGGTCTGAATTGTCCTCTCAGACTAGCCATCCGTCTGAGGATGATATGCCATGATGTACTGTAGCTTAGTACCTAAGGCACTCTGTAAGCTCTTCCAAAAGGCGGCGGTAAACCTCGGGTCTCGATATGAAGTTATCGTAATCGGTACTCCATGCAAGCGAACTACCTAACGCACGTACAGGTTTGCGTGTCTATCCAAACTGAGGTCCTTTCGAACTGCAATGAAGTGAGCCGACTTTGTCAGTCTGTCGACTACTACCCAAATCGAATCATTTCCTCTCTAACTCTTCGGTAGTCCAGTCACGAAATCCATTGTGATATACTCCCATTTCCACTCTAGGATTTCGAGAGGTTGTAGAAGTCCTCCTGGCTTGCAATGCAAAGCTTTGACCTGCTGACACGTCAAACACTTGGCGATATCCGCCTTCATACCAGACCACCAATAGTGTTGATGCAGATTCTGATACATCTTGGTACTACTAGGATGAATGCTGTAACTGCTATGATGTGCTTCTGATAAGATATCCTCTCTGAACTCCATATCGTCAGGTACAACCAAACGTCCTTGGAACTTCAGTGTTCCCTCATCAGAAATCTGAAAGTCAGCCTTTCTCTTATCCGTGTCCTCTTGTAGAATCTTCTGTTCATCTAGGTCTGTCGATTGGAGTAGCTTGATTTTGATCTGAACATCCGGTTCAATTCTGAGGGTGGCCATAAGACTTGAAAGGTGGCCTACCTCAGACTTGAATATCGAATCTCGAGCTCTCTCGATTAGGTTCCACTCCTTAATCAAAATATGAGCAACTGACGACTTTCGACTCAAAGCGTCAGCGACCTTGTTCGCTTTTCCTGGGTGATATAAGATATCACAGTCGTAGTCCTTCAGCAATTCCATCCATCGGCATTATCTCATATTCAACTCCTTTTGAAAGAATAGGTACTTGAAACTTTGATGGTCCATGAAGATCTGGAACCTTTCTCCGCACAAATAGTGTCTCCAAATCTTTAACGCGAAAATAATTGCCGTGAGTTCTAAGTCATGCGTCAGGTAATTCTGTTCATGAGGTCTCAACTAACGGGAGGCGTATGCAACAACTCGGCCATGTTGCATCAGTACGCAACCTAGTCCTCTAAATGACACATCACTATAGATCTCGCATCCTCTAGGACCAGATAGAATGGTCAGTACAGGTGCGGTAGTTAACTTTTGCTTCAGCTCTTGAAAACTACGCTCGCACTTGTTTGTCCACACGAATTTCTCTTCTTTCTTTAGGAGTCTTGTCAATGGCAACGCTAATGATGAGAACCTTTCCACAAACCGTCTATAATAATCTGCTAAACCTAGGAAGCTTCTAATCTCGGTCACTGTAGTCGATCTTGGCCAGTTGATCACGGCTTCAATCTTACTCGGGTCCATAGAGATTCCTTCGCCTGAAATCACGTGACTTAAGAAAGCAACGCAAGTCAACCAAAACTCATACTTGCTGAACTTGGTGTACAACTGATGGACTCTCAGCGTCTGCAACACCAATCTCAGATGACTTTCATGCTCTTCCTTACTCCTTGAATACACCAGAATATCATCGATGAACACGATCACAAACTAATCCAAATATTCCTTGAATACTCGGTTCATCAAATCCATGAAGGCATCTGGAGCATTCGTCAACCCGAATGGCATCACGGTGAACTCATAATGACCATACCGAGTACGAAATGCTGACTTAGGAACATCCTCCTTCCTAATCCTCAGTTGATGATATCATGTTCTCGAGTCGATCTTTGAGAATGCAACTGATCAAACAAGTCATCAATCCTTGGGAGTGGATACTTGTTCTTGATCGTTACCTAATTGATTGAGTTATCGATAGTTTAAACATAGGCGCAACGAACCATCTTTCTTCTTTACAAATAGAAATGGTGCTCCCCATGGTGATGCACTGGGACGAATGAATCCATTATCCAATAACTCTTGCATCTACACCTTCAGTTCCTTCAACTCAGATAATGCCATTCGGTAAGGAGCCTTAGAGATTGGCTCTGTCTCGGGTGCTAGCTCGATCACGAACTCAATTTCTCTTTCTGGTGGTAGTCCTGGCAATTCCTTCGAGAAAACATCTGGAAATTCTTATACCACGGCAATGTCTTCCACCTTTAGCTCCTTAACTGTCGTATCCACGACAGTTGTCAGGTAACCTTGACAACCCTCGTCTAATAGACGAGTTGCCTCTGGCGACGAGATCAAAGAAATCGAGGGTCCTCCTCGATTCCCGACAAACTCGAAACTCTCACCCTCTAACGAGTCAAATTGAATCGCCTTGCAATAGCAGTCCATTTTAGCTCGTTGCTTGGTGAGCCAATCCATGCCAATTATTAAATCAAAGTCATATATGGTTAGGACTAACAAGTCTATTTTCCCCTCTCGCTCATCAATCACTAACTTGCAACCAGCACAACCCAAAGCAGCTATCACTTTATCCTTTAATGGTGTAGATATGCAAACTGTCGACTCCAACAATATAGGACTTAATCCTAACAACTTAACATATTGCTCGGCAACAAAAGAATGAGTCACTCCTGGGTCGAATAAAGCATAAGCAGGATGGTCATTCAGCGAAACCATACTTGTGGCCACGTCAGGCATAGCCTCTGCTTGACCTTGCGTGATGGCATACACCGTGCCTTGAATTGGTGGTCTGAGTTGTCCTCCTTGTGGTGCGTTCTAAGGCGCATACCCTTTGATCTGACCCATAGGGGGCGGCGGCGGCAACTGTGATTGTCCTCTTAGCCTGCTAGGACAATCTCTAGCCCTATGACCCTGCTGGTCACATTCAAAATAGGCGCCCGTTCTTCGGGGTCATTAATTCGCACCATGTCGTCATCCACAAAGGCGACACATCTCGATCCGGATTGGTCTAGACTTGCCAACTCCACCCTTCCTGTTGGGCGGGATTTGGAATCTACCTCCAGTCATGGGCTTCTTTCCCTAACAAATCCCTTCTCTGAATGAACTAAACCTCGATCTAGATGAGGCAGCTTGCTCAATCAAACCTCTCTCTATCATTTGAGCTTGACGATAGACTTCTCGATAATTTGTCAAATCTAACGGTAACAGAGGTTGCTTTAATTTAGAACGAAGACCGTTTCTGAATCTTCGGGCTTTTTCTTCTGGGTCTTCAATCAGTCTTGGAGCATACCGGGAAAGCTACGCGAATTTGACCCCATACTCCTCCATCTTTTGTTCTCGAGTAGTACCCAAGTAATACTGATCGTGAAATGCTCTGAGGAAGGCGTGCCACACCGGGACTACACCTTCTGGAAACACAGACTCTTTGGTGGCTCTCCACCAGATGTTGGCATTACCTTGAAGTCGGTACATCGCCAAAACTACTTTCTCCTCTTTGTTGCACATCAGAAGTGCAAACACTTTCTCTAGATCCTGGATCCAGAGCGACGCGGCTTCCGGATCTCCAGCACCAATGAACCTCGGCGGGTTCAACTTAAAAAACTGTTCCACTAACTTGTGGATCAGCTTTTCTCTTTGCACCACTATATTCTCAAGTTGAACTTCAGTGGGTGCGGCAGCAGGTGCAACAATGGATGTGGCCTTAGCAGTGGTGACAACTGCAGTAGTAGCGGCGTCTGCAATGGTGGCGGTGAATGCGGCGGCTTGATCCCAAGCCTGTTGCCCCATCAATTCTCTCATCGCATCCAAGGCCTGGGTGATCCCGATGGTTCCTTGATCACCCGGGGTTGCTACCCCAGTACCAATGGGAGGTGGTGCTATGCTACTAGCGCTAGCTTGTGCTGGCACTCTACCTCGGCCTCCTCGAGTACCGACCCTGGTCGGCGTCCTACCCTGAGTCACGACCCTAACGGTCCTCTTGCTAGGAATTCTTTGCTCCTGATCGCTCATGGCTCAGTCTTCTCTACTGAAACCTGCTTCCAATTCCACACCGAATTAGAAGCTGAGTGATTAATACAAACACGTCATTCTATCAAGCAACTATCACAAAACATGCACCAGCATGAATTTAAAGGTCTTTCCTACCACTATCCCATGAACCATCGCATCTTATCACTCCAATCTTAAACCATTGCTCTGATACCACTTAAACGGGGATGTCACGCCCCGATCCTTGAGTGCGCGCCCATCCCTCACTAGTCGATTAAATAGAGACATTCTAGGATGCATCGCCGACCCTTTCTTTTTAAATGCGCATGCGGAATCATATAAATAAAATACCGATTATATCTTCAAGTCCTAGCTTGTAAAAAGTCAAAGTTAGTCGGGGACAAATATGTGTTGAGCAAATATTCAAATGAGGAAAAGCCACTGGATAAGGGATGCAAAGTTCACCAGATTTTTTAGAGCCCGAATTCACTTTCGGTAGATGATTCATGCGCCTCAAACCAATGAATTAGAGTTTGGCCTTTCTTATGAAATAGCTTAGGAAAATAGACGTGCAGCCAACCATGCATGATCCATAAAGCACCAAAAACAGGTTCAGGATGCCTCTAGATAGCAAGGTCTATGCATCCAAAAAGCTTGCACAGACCTCGATACAATGCTGTAAGAGTTATACAACCTAACCCAATGTCAATGCCTTTTGATAATGCATAAGCCATATCAATAAGCTTATGGGATACGGTCAACAAAGGGTGAGAAAAAGATATATATATATATATATATATATATATATATATATATATATAAAGCCAGTATAACAAGAAAGCAACATGCTCTTTAGCGAAGACAGGTCCATTAGTTAGTGAATCTATCCATGAATTCGTCATATGAAGAATCCAAGCGAGGGATCTTATCAAAGAATGGACAAGCGTCTACATGTTGACCATTGAGTTCTATGATAGGAGATAGACCGGTCAAAGACCAAATATCTAACAATGTGACGGTCGTTGGGCTAGTTGGAAAGAAGAAATAGTTATTAGAAAGCGACCAGAAACAACAAAGTTTACCAATTAGTCCATATTCCAGGGGATTAATATATATACAACAGAACTTCAAACACTTGTCGATCTTGGCACTATCCTATACACTTGATACTTCTTTTTTCAGCTGCTTTTACCAATTAAAGAATCAATTTTCAAAAGAAGGATAAGAACGAAAGTGGTAATTCGAGGATGACTAAGCAAAAACGCATATTGAAGGATGATGTATGAGTAGTATTTCTTCACAATGATGAGGAAACCATTCTATAAACAAAGGAGGAAGTAGCAAGAGTTTGAGATGAGGACCCAAGGTAATACAGCTAGCCCTAGTGCTCTGGTCCATAAATGTCAAAGAAAGCCACCCCTTCACTTCATGAGCATGAAGTGCATCTAAGTGAAGCAAGTACGAAGCTACTTTGATGCTTGCAAAATTTTGGGAATGGTCTGCCATTGTGAATGAACAGAAGTGTCAGTGAAGGGAACAAGATCACTGGTTATATATAGGCCTCAAAGGTAACTAACATAGCCCACTATCCTATGTTTGAGGAACGTGGATGAGCTTGTGGTACTCTAAAATCCTGTCATAATTCTGGTTGGCGCACAATGGAGGAAATTAAGAATAAATATGCTTCAAAATTAAAGGAAACACTTTGTTAGTCAAGTGATTTCATTTCGATGGTTAAGAGTACAAGAAGGACTTCACATTTTGCTAAAGATTATATATGAGCTAGTCGAAACTAAGATTTTGGTTCAGATGTCATTAATGATACGATGGTTTTCAGAATGTAACTGCTTTCAACTAGCATAATCTGTGGCCTTCATCTCCTTGAGGACAACCACATATTTGCGTAACCGACTCTCACTTTGAGACTTGCCATCGAACTTTTCTTCCAATGCTTGGCGGACTTTATTCAACTCCTTTTCAATTATTGCTTTCTATGCCTCGAGATTAGACTCTTCCCTCTCAAGGTCCACAGTATCATTTATAGTGGTTTGCAAGGATTGATGATCTTCCTTCACTTGCCACTCTACCTCTTTCATTTGACTACATGGCCTAGATGAGGTTCCTTCGAGGATAGCTAATGTTGTTAACTGAGTCTGGTTCTAGCAATAAGTGTTGAAAATAAATGAGAACCTATCATGGAAATCTTTGAGCCCTGACTTGAGAATTGGGGGTAGAAGATCACCCATAACATTTTTACTCAGTGCATCCATCAATGACCTGAGCTAAGAAAAGGTAGACTAGCTATTTAGAATAGCGGATATACCACCGCTTGAAAGAAATAGAAATTGTGCTAGCTTGGCCATCAGATTGTCAAGCTTGACCATCTCTAAAGAGATTCCTAGGGATGAATCACCATCACCTAGAACATGAACGGCTTTGTCTTAAGCATTGATGGTGCTAGCCAAAATACATGGAGAGGTCTTGTGCTCTTTCTAGACAGATGCCTCAATAGGAGTGGGAAAAGGAACTTCTGATTGAGTTATACCAGCTGTTTAAGATATGAAGGTCAGTAAAGCTTGATATACAAACTCTATGCTAAAGATTAGCCTTGAACCCCACACATACTAGGTATGGCAGCAATGTCTTCGACCAGGGGTTGAGTTGGAGTATGTTGAGACAAGCCTTTGTCGCTAATGGATGCTTCAACAGTTGTCATTCCAAGATAGCGTTAACATTTGACAATGGAATGAACAAACAAAGACATGACAAAAAAAATAGGAGAATACTTACCACGAATGGATAAAAAAACAGGGGTAAGCACCATTTCAGCAGCTTCAAGAGGTGAAAGATGAACCTTTGTCCAAAAGATCCTCTATCATGATCTTGGGAGGGCGATCAAGGTTAATTGGTGCTTTTGAGGGCATAGGATTATCCTTGACTGGGATTAAAGCCAGGTTGTCAATATCTAATTGAAGTTGTTTCCTTACCAAACGGGGTGAGGTATCCTTCTTCCGCTTGACATGAGAGACAAGCACATTGATAGTATCGTTATCTTTGATATGTGGTAAGGGATCAGGAGTATCTAAACAATACAAGAAAAAATTTAGCATTAGAGCAACAGAAATAAAGAAGATCAATCGGATATATTCTTTATAAATCCAGACCGACGCTTGATTAATCTTTCACTAGGATCTTTTTCTTCTTCTTCTCATAGGGCTACTTGTTCTAACTCCAGCTCTTCACATGAACTTTTCTACCCTAGATCTTCATGTCGTGGTTGAGTTGGTAGAGGACTGTTAGTCCTTCTCATAGTCCCAACCTAAGTGTTGTTGATATGATTGGAGGATCAAGTTCAAGGGGATTTTCCAATAATGCTTTGTCCTTCTTGGTTGCTTCGGTTGACTAGAAATGACACGGTTTGATACGGCTAAGAATGGTTTTAAGGGCTTCTTCATATGGACTCTCAAATGAAAAATAAATCCACCGGCTAGTATATTTTGCTATGACCCTTGGAAAAGGTTGAAAAGCTTCGAAATCTAGGAAAAATCGGTCTCGCATTATTGCAGTGATTCGAGAACAGCAAACAAAATGTTCATATTTATTGGAATTATACTTCTTCCTATTCATCCGAGGGTACTCCATGGAGTAAGCAATTGGCATTAATACATCTTGGTAAAGACTGAATTACCTAGCACAGTAATGTGGAGAGTAAGCCCCAAATCCATGGTAGAACCTCCCCTTGGTACATAGTCGTATGGGAAGATCGGCCGAACTAAGCACACTTAACCAGAATGCATTGAAGTTGTCCAGATATTTAGTGTTTTCATAGAAAAGATAATAGAATTCAAGAGCATCATAAGGAAAGGAGTCAACATGATCATGATCAATGTTCAATATCTCCTAAAGGAAGTATACAAATGAGAAAGTTCCATTAGGGGCTTTCCTAGGAGATAAGGTAACTAGTTGATAGCCCAAACTTTGAGGTTTTGACTACTTAGATTTCGATTAATCGAATGGACGAGTATGAGGGATTTTTCTAAACAAAACAGGAAAGTAAGGCACTGTTTGGTAACCATCCAAACAATGTCTGATTCTGATTTTTTGTTCCCGGGATCAGTTTGGGAACAGAATCGCGTTTGGTAAAATTTTTGTTCCCGGGAACAAATTTTTATTTTTTTGTTCCCAAAAGTAGATTTGGAATAGAATCAAGAATAAAAAAAAAAGTTGATTCTTATTCCGGAAACAAATCTAAGAATCAAAACCAACTCTTCTTCTTCTTCAATTTTCTCTTCTTCTTCTTCTTCTCTTTTCTTCTTCTTCATCGACCACCATCCCGCGGTTGTTGTCCGCCGCTGTCTGCCACCGCCGGTTGCCGGTAACCGGTCCAACGAGCTTGCCAGGCCAGGGCGAGGTCCAGCGAGCTCGCCGGGGCTGGGCAAGCCTCGTCGATGGCCAGGTGGGCCTCGCCCAACCCTGACAAGGCTCACCCAACCCTGCTGATGGCCAAACAGGCCTCGCCCAGCAGCCGGTGAGGCTTGGCCAACGAGGGCTAGCCTCGCCGAGGGCCGGCGACGCTCCGATGAGGTGGGTAGTGGATATGCCTTTGATCCCACACCGTATAGGTGTAGGTTATTGCATTGGCGAGGTCTGGTGAGCTTGCTGGAGGCAAGGCAAGCCACCGGCGAGGCTCCGCCTCGCCGTGGCTGGGCAAGCCTCGCGATCTGGCGAGGTCGAGCCTCGCCGGTGGCTAGGCGGGCCTCGCCCAACCCTGACAAGGCTCGCCCAACCCCATCAATGGCCAAGCAGGCCTCGCCCAGCTGCCGGTGAGGCTCGGCCAACGAGGGCTGGCCTTGGCGAGGGCCGACGACACTCTGGTGAGGTGGGTAGTGGATATGCCTCTGATCCCACACCGTCTAGGTGTAGGTTATTGCATTGGCGAGGTCTGGTGAGCTTGCTGGAGGCAAGCCTAGCCACTAGCGAGGCTTGGCCTCGCCGGGGTTGGGCAAGCCTCGCGATCTAGCGAGGTCGAGCCTTGCCGGTGGCCAGGTGGGTGTGGCACCCCCAAAACGGCTAAGGTCGCCATAGATACCTATCGCTCTACCTATCGAATATCAATTACTTGTTTTTGATTAAAAAAAAAAAGGGGAGTTTTAAAGAAGGACTAAGGTTCATAAGCATTTTTTTTTTAAAAGAGTTTAGCACAGCTCATAGTGAAAATTAAAGACGAGACTCACCATCCCTCTACTCTCTTAGCGATGATACAACGCACACCAACTACACATTGAAGGAAAACATAACGCCGAACCACTTTTATTTAAATTTTTAGGATGGACATCTTAGGTCGGTATAAACAAAAAGCCAACACTTTTCACTAAACTTGGCTACAACTCAAAAGAGAGATCATCGACCCCCTATATCGATCGTGTATAACCCTCCATCTACAAGTGTCGGCTATCTCCAAAAAGTGTTAGCTCCCTCTCCTCACGCGGGCCATCACACCCATCCTAGTGCATCGGGCGGTGGTGGCGGCAACATCCCCAGCATCACTCCGTCATGACGAACGTGGACGGATAAGAACACCTGGATGACCGGGCCCCCAGCCAGGCCCACGTCATACATCATCAGCACTCGAACCCGTATGAACACCAACCTTGGGATGGTGACGCATACGTGCTCCATGCACTTGACCTCCACGTCAGAGGGAAGGCCGTAAAAAGTACCGTAAAAAGTACGGAGGGAGAGGCATCTCTCTAATCTGAAATGTTAGTCCCCAAAGGGGTGAGTACAACCACACAGCAGGTAAAAGATCCATTAAGCTACTCATTGCATCAAACGAAACAGTCATGGCATCATAGAATACATATAGTTCATACATATCAAACATGTCTCACCTTTCAGTCATGCATACATGTGATCATATCATGTGCACATACCACCTGTCGCGACCCGATTTTTTCGATGGGTGAATCACCTAAAACTAGGTTAATGGATTACTAAGTCCGAAGACTTGGCGCGGACTCTCCCAAGCCCTACCAATCGCGACTTGATGTTAAGAAAATGACCCATTAAAACATGCAAATTATATATCAAATTGGAGCCGCCACTAACCAATTAGGGCTGATTAGAAACCCAGGTAAAGTATGGGAGAATACTTTACCTTTTACGAACCAGAGATTTAATGGATTCGGGGACATGGTTACGCTAAATTAATCTAACGCCCTTTCGGTACCTTAAAAAAAAAACATTTTTGCAGGCAGTCTTGATTAATTTTAACCTAAGATACTAACATGCAAATGGTGGTCATGCGGGTGCACAATCAATTAAATAACATTCAATAAATCGAAATGCTAAGAAATTATAAACCACAACTTTATTAAAGTCCACTCTCTAAGAAAACATTTTAAAAAATGCTAATAAAAATGCATGCCCTAAACATGATTTCTAAATGACATGACACCTAACTTTTATTATTATGTAATCTTAATCTAAAATTAATATGCATGAATTTTACTTTAATGATATGTGAAATGCAATTTATATGGCCTAATTTGAACTATATGTATGCAATCTAAATTATACAATCCTAAATGTGCATATACTACATGACATAGGATGCATGACATAACAATTCTATATGCATATTCTTTTTGTGATTTTTTAATGATTCTTTTTTTTTTTTTTTTTTTAATGTATGCAACCTACACTAAACAATGATGATATGAAATGAGATTAATTATGAACTAATTTATTAATTAACCAAGCAAATGATTTTTGTGTTTTTCTTTTAAAAAAATGTTAATTATATGCAATTAAAAATTACACGATGGGATTACTAAAACATGATAATATGATGCAATCCTAATTTATTAATATGCAAACTCTAATTAAATGTGCCTATTATGTAAACTAGTTAATATGCACCTATTATTATTTTTTTTTTTTTTTTTTATATATCATGCAAACTTTTCCTAAATAATAAAAAAATTGTTTGAATCTAATCGACTAAAAAACAACTATCTAAGGGTGAAATTCTAAAAAAATCCTAGAGGTTAATTTAAACCTACGTGTCTTAATTTAATAAACCTATATGACCTATATGCTCATGCAAATTTTTAACTTTTCACTATTCCCTTTTTTTAATTTTTCATTTTTTTTAAACAAGCAATTATTTTTACAAAAAAACTAAGATAAGAGTTAAAATAATCAAAAAGATAATCCGTTGTCTCATGGATTAAATTAATAATTATTTTAACTCTACAATCACGAGGAAAACAAAATAATTAAAAATTTAGTCCGAAGTCCTACGGACCAAATTAAATAATTATTATGATTTAACAAATGAAATTCTACCACAAAACCAAAATTAGTATAATTAAAAAAATGACCCGATGTCTCTCGGATCAAATTAATAACTATAGTAATTTGAGCTAAAATCTATGGATAATGCATATAGAAATTGCAAATATTAACACCCAACATTTAAATAATTAAACTAAACATGCTATCAAATGAAATAAACAGGAAAATAAACATAAAAGATAAACAAACAACCTAAACTACAAAGTAATGAAAAATAAAAGTAAAAAAAAAACTACCTAAGGTAAACCAACGGAACAAAAGGGCAACCGAGCGAAAGATGGCCGGCGACCGGAGCTCCGATGAGGTGGAGCGGGGCTAAAGGCACTGCGTGGTGAGGCGGCAGCTTCTCGGCTAAGGCGGAGTGGCGGTGTGGGCTCCAATGAGTCGATCGGAGACTCGCCGAGAGGACTCCGGCGTTGCTGGTGCGCAAGTCGCGGGTCGCCGGGCGGAGCGCGAGTGTTGGTGTCGCGCGGAGCTTCGGCACGGAGAGGTGGATGCGGGGCGGCGACTTCGGGCCGGGGTGTGCGCGGCGTTGGTTGCTGCAGAAATACCGGTGCAAATGGTGGGGGACTAGTGAGGAAGAAGAACAGTGTTTCTGCTTCCCCTTTTTCTTTCTTTTCACCTCCGCTGGCAGCACGTCTCTTCTACTTTTGTTGACTTCTTTTCCTCTGCACCTTGTCAGAAGAGAAAGGAAAAGCTGCGAGGGTTTCCTTTCTTCTTCTTTTTTTTGATTTTGGAAAACCCACCAAGCAAAAGCTCCCCTACACCTTTCTATTTCTTCTCTTCCATGAAAAATCAAGAGAAGCCCCCACAAATGACGCAATTTTCTTTCTGAATTTTTTCGAATTCGCACGAAGAGAAGCCCCCTCACAAATGACGCAACGTGTCCCTTTTATAGTACAAGACCTCCATTTAACATTGGAAAGTCAGAACCCGTGCTCCTTTGATCGTGGAGATTGCCGAAATCTTAGCCCTGATTTGTTGCCGTAAATCTCTCACCTTCTTTCGCAATTCATTTATATTGCTGCGAACATGTCCAGATTCATGCCCAATATTCGAGTGAGTGTCCATTCTTTCCATATCGCTAGACAAATCCCATTAATTCCCCTCATTAATTTCATTTTTTTTTTTTTAATTTTGAAATGAAGATATGTGTTCAACAATAAAAATGCTTCATTATTCAAAATTTGTTTTTTTTTTTTAAATCTCCCTCCACAAACCCAAATGCTTTATTTTATTTATTATCTTCTATTTTATTCTCTAAAATAAAAAATTTGATCCTAAATTAGGTGTCAACACCACCATACACTTATACTTGTTACATCATACAGCCATGCATACATGTCACCATATCATGTGCACATACCACCATGCACTTATACATGTTACATCATACAGCCATGCATACATGTCACCATATCATGTGCACATACCACCATGCACTTATACATGTTACATCATACAGCCATGCATACATGTCATCATATCATGTGCACATACCACCATGCACTTATACATGTTACATCATACAGCTATGCTACCTCCGGGCATCCGGCACACACACTCCGGGCATCTCTAAACTCCCGAGGACATCCGGAACACACCTTCGGGTATCCCGACACTCCCAGGGCATCGCCGGCTCACACCTCCGATGGTATCCTCATTACAATGTATATTTTCATATATCTCATTTTCAATTTCACATTTGATGTAACAATGCCAATTATTAGAATCAGCCTTTTTAAAATCATGTGATATGCATTGGGAAAAATATCATTTGATGCAATGGTTTTAAAAAGAAACTTTCATTGAGTTCATAAAAATCCATCAATCCTTTGATGTCATATGAAATGTATGAATATCATCACATCATTGCATGAGTAATAATCCAAGATATCATGATTCACATAACAATTTCAATAATCAGTAAATAACACAATTTCCAGCTTAATCAGAATACATGCGGTTCATGAAAATTTCGGAAAAATTAGTAAACGATGGAAGTAAATTCTGAAAATTTACCACATTGTAGATAAGATCTAAGAGAACATATTTCGTGAAGACCACCCTATCAAACAAGGCTTCACAGAATACGTACAGTCCGTATATCACAAAAAAAAAAAAAGAATTTTTAGCCTTACTCATGCACAGTTTTTGAAAATTTTTCGATTAAATACCTAAATGACCTTCAAGAATTATGAAATTTGAAAATGTGATAATTAAGACATAGAGGCAGATACTTCATGAAGAACAACACTACACCAAAATATCCCCATATAATTCAATATAGACCACGCATCACAGCACTACTAACTCTGTCCGTTCAACTTGCACATTTTTTGAAATATTTTTGGTTAAATACCCAAATAACCTTCAAAATTTACGAAATTTAACTATGTTGTAGGCAAGACATAGATAAAGATATTTCATGCAGAACATTGTTTTAAAAGAATCTCACATAGAACGGTATAGACCACGCATTGCAACATTTCCATGCCCGAACACATCAGATTGCACAGTTTTTAAAAACATTTTCGATTAAACAGGCAAATGACATTCAAAAATTATGAAATTTAGCTATGTTATAGACAAGACACAGAGGAAGATATTTCATGCAGACATTGAAATCAGATTCGCCCTAGGTAATTAGTTATAGGCGGTTCAAACTCCTGTTCCTAGTATCGAAATTTCCAGATCTAACCATTTCCCAAAAACCATGATTTCACCTACCTATTCTTGTTTGTTTTGTCTCAAATTTGAGTATGTTATACTCCAAAGGGTCCTCTACAATTTTCATTTAGAGGTCGAAGCTAGATTTCAAATAGAATATAACATGCAAGTCCCTAGAACATCCTAGGTCAAGCTGTTTTCTCAAGAACAGCCCACTAAACTAGAGTACTACACTCATCACCTCAATATCTGACATCCCATACCTCCGAAAATCATCACAAACCAAACACATACACCAAACACAACATGCAAGAGTAGATCACGGATCCCACTTGCCTCTAGACCGAGCAAATGGCGAGCACACGGCGGCGACGCCTGGTGACGCACGGCCTCTCCTCCTTCCTTCTTCCCTTCTTCCTTCTCTTTCTCTCCTCTCTTTCTCTCGATCGAACTCTCCTTTCCCTCTCTCCACCGTGCGACCACCTCCCCCTCTCTCTTGCTTAAACCGGCTACTTTCCCCCTAATTTTCTTTTCCTCCATCATTACCCATCATTACAATTGCACGGGGTGACACTTGGCCACCACCATGGGACAAATGGGGGAGGCATGCAACCGGACTTCCCCCCCCCTCTTCCTTCGCACGACAGCTGCCCTTTATGGGCTTATGGGCCAGCCCTCTTAGCCCATCTTAGGCTCAACACTCTTGGGCCTAAGACCCAAGCTTAATTAAATCCAAAATTAACCCTTTTTTGAAAACCAACTAAATCCCTATTTAAAACAAAGTACTAAGTTGTAAAATTAGATGGCTATACACTTGAAATCATGAATTCATAAATTCCAATTTATCATACATATGGCCAAGGATAGAACTTTCTTTCCCAAAATTTATTCATTAAAAGCTTGGCCATAAATCTCATTATGAATCATGGATCAAAAGGCTACAAAAAATACAATAACGGCGCATCCATCGCCTATCCATGACCCATGGCATACTTAGGGATCTTCATGAAATTCTAGGATGCCACAATTCTCCCCTCCTTAGGGAATTTCGTCCTCGAAATTAGATATCGCTTACGCCTCTTGAAACAAGTAAGGGTATTTTTCCTTCATCTGATCTTCACTCTCCCATGTGGCTTCCTCCATATCGTGATGTCGCCATAATACCTTAACCAGTGGGATCGTTTTGGTTCTAAGGACTTGTTCCTTTCTGTCCAGCACTTGCACCGGCTCTTCAATGTATCACACTTTCTCGTCCACTTTGATGGCTTCATAATCGAGTATGTGACTAGGATCTGGCTGATATTTTCTTAGCATCGACACATGAAACACATCATGTAAATTTCCCAGATTAGGAGGCAGCGCCAAACGACAAGCTGCATCTCCTATTCTTTCAAGTATCTCAAAAGGTCCAACAAATCTGGGATCCAACTTTCCTTTCATTCCAAAACAAGATACTCCTTTTATTGGAGATACTTTGAGAAACACGTGATCTCCCACACTAAACTCCAAAGGCCTTCTACGCTTGTCCACATAGCCTTTTTGTCTACTCTGGGCTGTTTTAAGTCTTTTCCTGATAATCTCGACGGCTGCAGTGGTAACTTGCACCAATTCAGGTCCTGTCAATCTCCTTTCACCTACTTCATCCCAACAGACAGGGGTCCTGCATCTTCTTCCGTATAATGCTTCATATGGGGCCATGCCTATACTTTTCTGAAAACTATTGTTATAAGCAAACTCTATCAAATGCAAGTTCTCATCCCATCTTCCTCTAAAGTCAATAATACAGGCTCTCAGCATATCTTCCAGAGTTTGAATCACTCGCTCTGTTTGTCCATCTGTTTGAGGGTGATAAGCAGTACTGAATTGAAGCTTTGTTCCTAAAGCATTTTGCAGACTCCGCTAAAAGTTCGAGGTAAACCTAGAGTCTTGATCCGAGGTGATCGTTACAGGTATACCATGTAAGCGTATTATCTGGCTTACATAAATCTCAGCAAGTTTATTCATTGAATAGTTCATACGGACTTCTAAGAAATTGGCAAACTTAGTCAAACGATCCACTATTACCCAAATTGAATCACGACCACTTGATGTCCTTAGTAGTCCTTGCACAAAGTCCATCGTTACATGCTCCCATTTCCACTCTGGTATGTCTAACGGTCTCAAGAGTCTTGCAAGTTTGCGATGTTCCGCCTTCACTTGTTGACACATCAAACATTGAGAAACATGCTTAGCCGTATCTGCTTTCATACCATTCCACCAAAATTGCTGACGCAAATTTCTGTAAATCTTTGTACTACCTGGATGAATACTGTATTTACTCTTATGTGCCTCCGACAGAATTTCCTTCTTCACTTCTTCGTTGTCGGGAACACAGAGTCGTCCTTGACATCTCACCACTCCATCTTCAGAAACTTGAAATTCGGGTCTTTTTCCTAAAGACACTGCTTCTTTCACTTTCATAATCTCCGGGTCAAACTTTTGCAGGGTCTTAACTTTTAGAATAATTTCGGGTTCAATCCTTAATGCTCTAAGCATACCAGTAAGACCATCCACTTTTAATTTAAACTCCGAGTCCGCTACGGGCTTTAATAAGTTCCATTCCGCCATTCTTAAACTGGCCATCTCCATGGCTGACTTCCGACTAAGAGCATCCGCTACCTTATTCGCCTTCCCTGGATAATATCGTATCTCACAATCATAATCCTTCAACAACTCCATCCACCTCCTTTGTCTCATGTTCAACTCCTTTTGTGAGAATAGATATTTCAGGCTTTTATGATCTGTATAAATCTCAAACTTTTCCCCATATAAATAATGCCTCCATATCTTCAAAGCGAACACTATAGCTGCCAATTCTAAATCATGTGTTGGGTAGTTCAATTCATGGGGTTTCAATTGTCTATATGCGTAGGCTATGACCTTGCCATGCTGCATCAAAACACATCCCAATCCTTTGTGAGATGCATCACTATATACTGTAAAACCATCAAGTCCGGATGGTGTAGTCAAGATTGGGGCCGAGGTTGACTTCCTTTTAAGTTCTTGAAAACTCCTTTCACATTCCCCACTCCATTCAAATTTCGCGTTCTTTCGAGTTAATTTGGTTAAGGGGCCTGCCAGTCATGAAAACCCTTCAATAAACCTTCGATAATAACCGGCCAGTCCTAAGAAACTCTGTATTTCAGTGGGTGTTGTCGGTCTCGGCCAATTTATTACCATCTCAACTTTCGCCGGATCCACTGCAATTCCTCATCCTGACACCACGTGTCCTAAAAATATTATTCGGTCCAACCAAAATTCACACTTGCTGAATTTGGCATATAGTTTGTGATCTCTTAGAGTTTGCAAAACTATTCTCAAGTGTTGCTCATGTTCCTTAGGCCCTTTCGAATAAATCAGGATATCATCGATAAAAACAATCACAAACTGATCTAAATAAGGCTTAAATACCATATTCATTAGGTCCATAAATGCAGCTGGTGCATTTGTTAATCCAAAAGGCATGACAAGAAACTCGTAGTGTCCATAATGAGTCCTAAATGCAGTCTTAGAAATGTTTTCTTTCTTAATTCTTAGCTGATGGTATCCCGACCTTAAATCAATATTAGAGAAGACCGAACTTCCCTGGAGTTGGTCAAATAGGTCATCAATTCTAGGCAAGGGATACTTATTTTTAACGGTCACTTGATTCAGTTGCCTATAGTCAATGCACAAGCGCATCGACCCATCTTTCTTTTTCATAAACAAAACTAGTGCACCCTAAGGTGAAGCACTTGGCCTAATGAATCCCTTGTCAAGCAACTCCTGTAGTTGCACTTTCAACTCCTTTAGTTCCATTAAGGCCATCCTGTATGGGGCTTTCGATATTGGTCTTGTTCTAGGCATTAGCTCAATCTCAAACTCAATCTCTCTTTCCGGCGGTATTCGAGGCAACTCTTCAGGAAATACGTCTTGAAATTCCTTTACTACCCGAATTTCATCAAGCTTAGGCTCTTCCTTGGTACAATCTTTAACCATTGCTAGGTACCCTTGACATCCTTTGTCAAGTAACGCGCAAGCCTCTACTGCTGAAATAAATGCTATAGACAGGTTGGTCTAGCCTCCCAGAAATTTACAATCCGACCAATCAAGTAGAATAAACTGGATCACTTTTCTATAACAATCCATTTTGGCCCGATACTTATGAAGCCAATCCATTCTTATGATAATGTCAAAATCATACATAGCCATTACGACTAAGTCTATTTCCATATCTCTTCCTCTTATGGTTATCTTACATTTTTCACATACCAGCGTAGACAACACCGCATCCTTTAAAAGCGTAGAAACACAAAGAGGGGTCTCAAGAAATGTCGTTTCTATTTTACTCAACAATCTATATCTTTTAGACACAAATGAATGCGTGGCACCCGTATCAAACAATACATAAGCCTTCTTGCCATTTATGAAAATTGTACCTGAGATGACGTTTTTGGAAGCTTTTGCTTCCTCTTAGGTGACCGCATACACTTTTCCTTGAGTTGGTGGTCTCTGGGGATTTCTTTGTGAATATGGCCCAGTAGCACGCTGGGGTACTTGTCGCAGTGAGTTGACACTTGTCCGTGACCTCTCCTGTGGACAATCCTTCTTAAGATGTCCTATCTTTCCACAGCCATAACACTTCAACCGTCCATTACAAGGTCCGGGGCCATGTCGTCTATCACACCTTCGACGTTCTTCATTCCGATAAGGCGTTTTTCCCAAATTCGGACCATCCCTAGCCTTTCCAAAATTCCCGAAATTGCCATTCTTTTTAGACTCCCAGGTCTGACCTTGACCTGTATAGGGTCTCTTACCCCGCCTGATATCACCAAAAGACGATTGTCTATTATTCTCCGACTGTTCCCTTACTAACTCCTGCTCCACCAACTGTGCCCTTTCATAGATCTCATTATAATCTCTTATGTTTAAAGGCACCAGTTGCTTCCTTATATCAGTTCTCAATCCCTTCAGAAACCTCTTAGCTTTCTCTTCCTGATCTTCAATCAGTCTAGGAGCATATCTAGATAGTTCAGAAAATCTTGCCTCATATTGATCCACTGTCAGCTCCTTTTGTTCTAACTGAACAAATTCTGTAATTTTCTTATCCCTAGCGTAGTCAGAAAAATGCTTCCTATTGAAAGCTTTGACAAACTCGTCCCAATTAACATCAGTACCTGGTGGAAAGATTGTGTCCCTCGAAGCTCTCCACCAAAACTTTGCATTTCCCTCTAGCTGGTACTCTGCCAAAGTTATTTTCTCAGCATCATTGCAGTCCAACAACCGGAAAAATTCGCTCCATCCCATCAATCCAATGCTCCGCCTCCTCAGGACTTCCCATTCCGCTGAATTTAGATGGTTTCAACTTCAAAAATTGCTCCACTAGTCCTTGAGTACGGCGTTCTGCTTCGGGTTGCTGCTGCGCTTGTCTTTCCATCAGATTTCCAATATTGGTCAATGCCTGCAGGATATCTTCCATTTGGGGTTCAGCCCTTGCTGCAGAGGCTTCAGCCCTCGATGGATGATGACTTCCATATCGTACCATGACTTTCCTGCAGTTTCCAAGCATTTGCCTCAGGAAATATCTGTGACTCAAAGTCTCTATTAAAGGCAATAGCAACTAAGAAAATAAGTAACATAACCATGTTACCGGCACCTAAAAGCAACCCATAGCACAGACTGGGGATCTACGGGCGAATACTCATCACCCGTTGTTCAAAGTTAGTCAACCACTCTCAGTCAGTATCCTACGGTGTGCATTGTCATTACTTTCCTCAATTTCCAAATGAGGCTCCTTATCACTCCACATATAAACCTTTTGCTCTGATACCAACCGCTGTGGCACCCCCAAAACGGCTAAGGTCGCCACAGATACCTATCGCTCTACCTATCGAATAACAGTTACTTGTTTTTGATAAAAAATGGGAGTTTTAAAGAAGGACTGAGGTTCATAGGAATTTATTTTTTTTTTAAAAAGAGTTTAGCGCAGCTCATAGTGAAAATTAAAGACGAGTCTCACCATCCCTCTACTCTCTTAGCGATGATACAATGCACACCAACTACACATTGAAGGAAAACATAACGCCGAACCACTTTTATTTACATTTTTAGGATGGACATCTTGGGTCGGTATAAACAAAAAGCCAAGACTTTTCACTAAACTTGGCTACAACTCAAAAGAGAGATCATCGACCCCCTATATCGATCATGTATAACTCTCCATCTACAAGTGTCGACTATCTCCAAAAAGTGTCAGCTCCCTCTCCTCACGCGGGCCATCACACCCATCCTGGTGCATCAGGCGGTGGCGGTGGCAACATCCCCAGCATCACTCCGTCACGACGGACGTGGACGGATAAGAACTCCTGGATGACCGGGCCCCCAGCCAGGCCCATGTCATACATCATCAGCACCCGAACCCGTATGAACACCAACCCAGGGATGGTGACGCATACGTGCTCCATGCACTCGACCTCCACGTCAGAGGGAATGCCGTAAAAAGTACCGCGCGAGACCGGAGGGAGAGGCATCTCTCTAATCTGAAATGTTAGTCCCCAAAGAGATGAGTACAACCACTCAGCAGGTAAAAGATCCATTAAGCTACTCATTGCATCAAATGAAACAGTCATGGCATCATAGAATACATACAGTTCATACATATCAAACATGTCTCACCTTTCAGTCATGCATACATGTCATCATATCATGTGCACATACCACCATGCACTTATACTTGTTACATCATACAGCCATGCATACATGTCACCATATCATGTGCACATACCACCATGCACTTATACATGTTACATCATACAGCCATGCATACATGTCACCATATCATGTGCACATACCACCATGCACTTATACATGTTACATCATACAGCCATGCATACATGTCATCATATCATGTGCACATACCACCATGCACTTATACATGTTACATCATACAGCCATGCATACATGTTCCTAGTACCTAAATTTCCAGATCTAACCATTTCCCAAAAACCATGATTTCACCTACATATTCTTGTTTGTTTTGTCTCAAATTTGAGTATGTTATACTCCAAAGGGTCCTCTACAACTTTCATTTAGAGGTCGAAGCCAGATTTCAAATAGAATATAACATACAAGTCCCTAGAACATCCTAGGTCAAGCTGTTTTCTCAAGAACAGCCCACTAAACTAGAGTACTACACTCATCACCTCAATATCTCACATCCCATACCTCCGAAAATCATCAACCAAACACATACACCAAACACAACATGCAAGAGTAGATCACGGATCCCACTTGCCTCTAGACCGAGCAAATGGCAAGCACACGGCGGCAACGCCTGGTGACGCACGGCCTCTCCTCCTTCCTTCTTCCCTTCTTCCTTCTCTTTCTCTCCTCTCTTTCTCTTGATCGAACTC
This sequence comes from Eucalyptus marginata, assembly GCA_014182565.1. Taxonomy (NCBI): domain Eukaryota; kingdom Viridiplantae; phylum Streptophyta; class Magnoliopsida; order Myrtales; family Myrtaceae; genus Eucalyptus; species Eucalyptus marginata. Next base: position 23,385,299 of record CM024587.1, read on the forward strand.
TCCTTTCCCTCTCTCCACCGTGCGACCACCTCCCTCTCTCTCTTGCTTAAACCGGCCACTTTCCCCCTAATTTTCTTTTCCTCCATCATTACCCATCATTACAATTGCACGGGGTGACACTTGGCCACCACCATGGGACAAATGGGGGAGGCATGCAACCGGACTCCCCCCTCTTCCTTCGCATGACAACTGCCCTTTATGGGCTTATGGGCCAGCCCTCTTGGCCCATCTTAGGCCCAACACTCTTGGGCCTAAGACCCAAGCTTAATTAAATCCAAAATTAACCCTTTTTTAAAAACCAACTAAATCCCTATTTAAAACAAAGTACTAAGTTGTAAAATTAGATGGCTATACACTTGAAATCATGAATTCATAAATTCCAATTTATCATACATATGGCCAAGGATAGAACTTTCTTTCCCAAAATTTATTCATTAAAAGCTTGGCCATAAATCTCATTATGAATCATGGATCAAAAGGCTACAAAAAATACAATAACGGCGCATCCATCGCCTATCCATGACTCATGGCATACTTAAGGATCTTCATGAAATTCTAGGATGCCACAGTGGGCCTCGCCCAACCCCGACGAGGCTCGCCTAACCCCGCCGGTGGCCAGGCAGGCCTCGTCAGATCTAGCGAGGTTGAGCCTCGGAGAGGCTGGGCGAGCCTCGCCCAGCTGCGGGTGAGGCTCGGCCAACGAGGGCCTGCCTTGCCGAGGGCTGGCGACGCTCGGGTGAGGTGGGCACAGGATATGCCTCTGATCCCACACCGTCTAGGTGTAGGTTATTGCATTGGGTAGATAAGTCTCGTGTAATCTTAAATTAACACAACGTGCTTTAATGCCATGTGGATACAGATTGTGCTTGTGAAGGTCTTGGTAGAATAAATCAGCGCTGGAATTGGGCATCAGACATGTATCTAATCCCACATTGCCCAAACTTGGGTTGTTGTGTTAGTAAATAAGTCTCACATAGCATTAATTAAGACACGGTGGGTAAAGAATTAAATACTGGAGAAGGTGATGGAGATAATTATGTTCTTTTTCTTGTGTCTAAAATAGACTTGACTTATCAGGATACTATCGAGAACCACATCAAAAGTTCTATTACCTCGCGTCTAAACTGATTGACCCATCTAGTTCGACTCAATATCACTCAAAATCTTCCGAATGGATTGGCAAAAGAAATCACTGGAGAGCTAAAATCGGAGATTGGTCAGACCTGGCTTCATTGAAGTTTGCCAATGGAACACCATCTGCATCAGATCTTAGTCCATGCCTCGAGGGAAGGTGCAGTAACCAAAACACAGCTGCAAAAGGGACTTTCTCCGTCGCCCGCCCGCCCCCCAAAGCACCCCCATGAACGATTGACTTAGGCAGGGATGGCGAAAGAAACTAGTCTAATTTTCGGTTGTCTTAAATATAATCGAAAGCAACCCACAACGCCCGTTGGGTGACTTATTCCTTTTTTTGCTTATGTCTTAAATGATTCACCGCCTAATTTTCTAAGTCTGCATGATCTTTTGCTTGAAAATTCAATAACATTACCGAAACAAGTTCAATGTCATTATTAATTAACAAGGTCGTTTTCTCCTGTGTAGTGATGTGATTTGATTGGCCACCATTGTGAACCGGTAATATCTCATCCTAATGAATTTTTCGTTGCCAATGGGACACCATTTGCATCAAATCTTAGTCCAGGCCTCAAGGTAAAGTGCAATAATCATGATACATGGGAAAGTCAGCAACTTGAACGTGCTAGCGAAAGAAACTAGTCTAATTTTTGGTTATTATTAAATAACCAAAAGCAACCGACAATGCCCATTGGGTGCCGCATTCCAATTTTCGCTTATGTATTAAATGATTCACCATCTAATTTTCTAAGCATGCATGATCTTTTGCTTGAAAATTCATTACCGTTGCTGAAACAAGTTCAACATCGTTATTAATTGACAAGGCCATTTTCTCCTGTGTTTGTGACATGACGCATTCGGTCACCATCGTTAACTGGTAATATCTCATCCTTGTGATTTTTCCGTTTCGTCAATGGAACACCATATGCATAGAATCTTAGTCCATCCCTCGAGGGAAAGTGTAGTAACCAAAGATACAGCTGCAAAAACGGGACTTTCTCCGAAAGCAACTCACAATGCCCATTGGGTGCCGCATTCCTATTTTCACTTATGTTTTAAATGATTCACCATCTAATTTTCTAAGCATGCATTATCTTTTGCTTGAAAATTCAATAACGTTGCCGAAACAAGTTCAATGTTGTTTTAATTAACAAGGCCGTTTTCTCCTTTGTAGTGACGTGACTCAATTGGCCACCATCATTGATTGGTAATATCTCATCTTCATGATTTTTCTGAGCCAAAAATAGTCCATTTATGTGTGGTCCACAAACTTGGTCATGAGGTCATCGAATCAAAGCAATGTCTTGATCAAATTGGCCTTATAGTCACACGAATATGCAAACAGATTAAGCTATATCACGCAGTTCATGCAAAAAATCAAGCCGATGTATCGTCACACTTAAGTGTAAAGGTGACAAACCTTTATTGAAGTGAATATTGTCGAAATTATCATAGGACATTTAATCTATAATAAGCCGATGTATAGTCACACTTAGGTGTAAAGGTGACAAACCTTTATTGAAGTGAATATTGTCGAAATTATCATAGGACGTTTAATCTATAATAAGCCGATGTATAGTCACACTTAGGTGTAAAGGTGACAAACCTTTATTGAAGTGAATATTGTCGAAATTATCATAGGACGTTTAATCTATAATGAGCCTATTGTCCAAGGAATTCTTGTTGTATTATAATATGTGCTCTGTGTAATATAAATTGAATTACAACATCGATTTATTTAACTAGATACTATGGCAACATTGGATTAGAGGGGTTTAATCATCAAGCATATTAAAGTTGATGAAAGGTATTTTGGATATTCAAGAATGGGGGACATAGTGTTGGTACTTGAGAACGGCATGCTCTCTTTGAGCATTGATTTAGGCGACCATGGGATTAAATGAATCAGTTGGATATGCGACCCAACCCGAAACTTGATTGTCCATAAAAAGAAAATGGAGTATTTCGAGCAAGCTTATCTGTAAACCCATGATTTTCATACTAGCAACTTCTGTTTTGAAAGAGTTGGCTACTACTAGTCGTATATTCAAGATTTACTAGCCATTATTTTCATAAATTCCTGCCAATTTTTTCGCTTTTCTCACCTCGAAACTTTACTCGAGCTTCTTATTTCTTCTTTCTTTAATTGCTAGTTTTCACCGTTTCACTATATTGATTACCGCTTTCAAAGCCAAACAACAACATAGAGAGAGAGAGAGAGAGAGAGAGAGAGAGAGAGAGAGAGAGGCATGGTGAGCCTTGGTGAAAGAAGGGAAATAGGCAAATGATAAAGTTGTAAATAGGTGGACAATTTCGCTGAAGTGAGAGTACAAACATGTATTTCTAAAAACAAAAGAGGTACCTAAATTATACTTAGATGAAAGCATGAAGTATTTTGATGTATTTTTAAAATGATGCTTGAGATTTTATTGGATTATCGTCGACTGTTCTAAAAGTTTAAACTATTCGATGAAGACGTTATTCAATATGTAAATATTTTATTACTTCTCCCCACACTTAATTTGGCATTTTGTAATTGTTTTTGCCTAATATTAAGCATGAATATATTTAATTAGGGAGGCAAATGGGACCTAGAAAAATTTGAACTCATGATCTCCTATTTCAATACTAGGTGAGATTTTGTGGGACCATTGCCGAAAGCTTTTAGAACAGTTGGCAGCAACCTCACAAAATCTTCCACGACAATAGAATGATATTATTTTTGTTTCCTTTTGGCCAAAATAAGATAATGTTTGTTCACACATAGTCACAGGCATCGAAATTTCTTGAGTATCGCAAGGGATCTTATCCTACCAACATGTTAGTATTGTTGCCATGGTCATTGGCATCTCTATCAAACATGAGTTGACTCTCGGAGAAATGATTGGCAAGCATGCGGCCACAAACATGACTGACCACTAGACCCGTCAAATGGGTGGGTTGGGTCGGATTTGAGTCAACCCATATTTGACTCATTTAACCCATTTTTACCCATAATCATGTAGTGTAAATATAGTAATCCATACCCGACCCGACTCATACCCAACCCATACCTAACTCGACTCGTATTGCTAAAACCTATTAATATTCTAGAAAAACCCACACCTATTATATGTTAATTGGATTAAAACTTCAAATTAAATTAAAAATAGTAAATAAAATTAAAAAAAGTTTGTAAATTGAAATATTTATAAAGAATTAGACCATGCATATGCTTCTCTTGTTTGAAGTGAATATACTATTGAGTAACTGAAAACCGTAACATGAAAAATCTTTAACTAAACCTAAGAAAGCTCATTTTTATGATTTTTTTATAAAAAAAAAAGTATTGCTAAAACACTTTTATGCAATACAAATTTAATGGAAAATTTTTATAATTCTTTTTAAAATATTTTTAAAAAACATCGAATTTTTAATTTTTTTTATTTTTTTAAATATAATTTTTTATAATTTTTTAAAAATATATAATTTTTTTTTTTTCTTCTTCTTCAGCCGGCCGCCAGCCATAACAGCGGTCGACGATCGGCCACAGGCGAGCTCGAGGCTTAAGCCTCGCTCAACACCGGTGGGGCCTCCGCCTCACCAGATTAGTGAGATCAAACTAGTCGTTGGTGAGGCTCAATCTCGCCAATCGGGCGAGGTCGAGGCCTGCCCGATGCCGATGAGCTCGAGTCTCGCCAAATCCGACGAGGCTAGAGCATTGCCAATCATCGGCGACCACGAGCTCGTGTGCCGGCGAGCTCGAGCCTCGCGCGGTCTGTCGCTGGCCGTCGTCATGCTGGCCACTGGCTGAGGAAGGAGGAAAAAGACAGAAAAAAAGAAAAGAAAAGAAAATTGAAATATGAAAAGTAATTATAATTTCGATTTTTTATAAAAAAAAATATTTTTATAAAGTTAAAGAGGGAAAGATTGTGTGGGGCTTGGGTTGGAAATTTAGAAATGGGTTTTAAGCTTCTAATTCACTTGATATTTTAAATGGATCGAAAATGGGTCATAAGTTCTAACCCATTTCAACCCATTTAAATTAGACTCACTTTTTTGACTTATTTTTAGTTGGGTTTTTAAAAGCCTATGATCCATATACGACCCATATAAATAAAATATAAATCCAAAAATGGATTCATGACCCATTTTGACACATCTATTGACCATCCAGAGAGAAGGAGAAGCTCCTGGAAAAGTCAATTATTGTGACCATTGAGGCTAGTTTATAACAACGTTGAATATCTTGAGATGGTGGACCTCACAAGCCAAGGATGGATCTGAATTTCCGTAATCACTGACTTGATAGATAAATTTATTAGATCTATCTAATCCGTGGAAGGCACGCAGCCCCTCTTAAGCTCATTACCGACCTAATATGACCTGTTTTGTTTGCTTAAACGGCATCAAGAGTACTAGTCTAAGTTAAGATTACACCTTACTTATCTACCGGCGCAAAAGCCGATATTTAGGGACGCAAAATCTCAACCATATCTGAAGCCTTTCACTAGGCTTCCATCTCTTTGGAAGCACCACCACCTTTTTTTCCCTTCTCCACGTAGAACTCGAGTTTAGGCGATTCCCTTGGTGAGTGAAATACCATAATTTCTTGAACCGGTTAAATAAGATGTGAGTCAAACCTAATCGTACAGACCAAACATAAAATTGCTCGTCCTTGATGGCATGGGAAATTGAACACTGGTCCTTTGCCTAATCAATAACTCAAGTCATTTCCTTGATAGCTATACTAGATATAATAGAAGCATCAACTCGAGTTAACAAAGGCGTAAAAAGTGCTTCATGCTTGCCCGCTAAAGTTTAAATTATTATTCGAATCTTAGAAATTATGAAAAAATATAATATGCATGTTAATACTTAAATATTGTGAAAGTTTTAAGAGTTCTAAAATTCTAAAGAGAAATTTAAAGTGTATGAGCTACAAGAGTTTAGTTAAGTAAAAACCAAAAAACAAAAGTAAATCCAAACAGGCAAATGTGCAGAGTGTGTGAGCTACGAGAGTTTAGTTGAGTCGAAAACAAAAAACAAAAGTAAATCCACAGGCAAATGTGCTGCGCGATTGCTTCCATTAATTACTAAAGAAATTCAAATCTCTACAAAGAATATTATTACATCTTGGGAAATGAGGTTTCAAAATTGTGCTTAGTAATCTTTAAGTTCAACCACTGGGTTTACTCCAATGGCCGCCCTTCCAACTTAGAAGGGGGAGGTGGGGGGTTCGAATCCCCACCTTCTCAGAGGGTTGGGATGGGGGACACATTAGTTTCAGGAGTGAGTTTCGACTCCCACGCCCTGTAAGAAGAAATGGCAAAAGTCTGAGAGTGAGCGTTAGAATAGGAGTAGAGTAGGATCAACCAAAAAAAAAAAAATCTTTAAGTTCCATCAAACCTTCCCACTAATCGGGAGTGATCCATCTTTCTTCCTTCGAGTGTGCCAAGTCAAACCTACGTGAATATACAAGAAGCTGGACGGTGACCACCTACCAGCTCGTGGAAAATAGAGAGTGAGCGTTAGAATAGGAGTAGAATAGGATCGACCAAAAAAAAAATCTTTAAGTTCCATCAAACCTTCCCACTAATCAGGAGTGATCCATCTTTCTTCCTTCGAGTGTGCCAAGTCAAACCTACGTGAATATACAAGAAGCTGGACGGTGACCACCTACCAGCTCGTGGAAAATAGAGAGAAATGACTTATTTTATTTCGTAAAAAATAATAATTTGAAAAAATATATCTTTAAGAATAATTACTCATATCGTTTGAAATAACTAATCATGAAAATTATTTCCATTATTGATAACAATTTATATTTATATAATGTATATTTAATTATTTTTATAAGTAATATAAATGATTATGTTAAAAATATTTTTTTAATTATTTATTTTTTGTGAAATAGACGAAGCATAGATGTGAAGTGAATTAAACGTTTGTGGTGGTTATCGTCAAATGCAGAAATGTCAACGACAAGACAAAAATGGAGTTTTTTTTTTTTTTTTTTTTTTTTTGCTCGAAGACAAAAATGGAGTTAAAGCAAACATTTCTGGTTGGTCAATTTATTACAATTTCGACCGACATAGGTCGGCACTTGAATGCAACTCTTTGGGCCATACTGACAAAATGATTGCGTGTATACCTACGCCGAAAAGGGACACATATATTGAACACTCGGCTTTTGAATGGTTTGGTCTGGTTGCAAAATTTTGAAAAAGAAAAAAGAAAAAAAAGGATTGCTTGATAGTCCCCTTTAGCTACTTCTAGGGTGAAGTATTTGTCTTTTTATCAATCACGTCAAGATTGATCGGACCCAACAATCTCTCTTTTTGATTGGTTACAGCGGTCCTTTATCGCGCGGTTGACGTTATTGTTGGACTTAAAATACCGAAAGGAGTAACCTATGACATCGATGTGAAGGTGAACATGTGACCTAAGTAGGATCGATATTGAGACACGACACGATACCACACGTCAACATATCGTTTTTTAAAAACCAGAGAATTTCGACACATTAAGACACGTTATATATTAAATATATATTTTCATATATACATAATATATTATTATTTTTACGATTATTTCAATCAAATTAATTTGATTCAAATTCACAAATAAATAAATAATTAAAAAAACTTAGAATGAATTTACACTAAAAACATTAATTCAACATTTATTAATATCATTCATTGTTTTAATTTAATAAATTCAGCTATATTCCAATAATTCATAAATTTTGGAGAAAAAAACAAGCAATTCACATTTTAAACTCGCATGTTAGATATGTTAGAAGATGAGAAAAAAAACTTAAGAGGTGAATTATATATCACAAAAAGTGAGAGTCAGAAGAGAAAAGAAGACTAGTTTTTCTTCTTTCTCCATTTATTATTTTTATTAGTGTTTTATTTTTTCACATATATATATTTTGACATCTCATTTATTAATTTTTTTTAAAATTGACCTCAATATCGGAATCACGTGTCGGAAACTCGTATATCAGAATTTTAACTCGAGTGTCAAAGAGTCTCGAGAAAGTTGATCAGGTATCGGATTTTCCGACACATGTTGACCGAGTGTCGGAGAATGTAGGACACGTGTCAAAGTATCCGACATGACACGAAAGCTCTTAAAGAGTGTCGGTACTTCATAGAATATGACTATGTTAAGCGAATTTTTTTTTTTTTTTGGATGCAGGAAGAACCAGCTTGCAAAAATATTCTCATATTAAAAATGCAATAAAATTTGAAATCGACTATATATATTATTGTTAGTCATAATTCAAGAGAATATAAATCCTATATTGACGGATTTGAACTTAAACTCTTCATTGGCAATCTTTCCTATAAAGATAATGGATTTCTACTTTGTTGACTCGACAATCAAAATCAGGGTTAATGGTTGATTGGTGGGCTGCTCTGATATATATTGATATTTGGTGAATATCTCAAGTGAGTAAAATGTTGAACATGACTCCCTAATTGAGATGGAAGAAGTTGTTTGCTGGCTTCCCACCAAGATCGGATATGCCTAGGCGAATGAGGTGGAGTCTGAGGATAGATGTTGTCCTTGCCAACATCTTGTGTAATTGGTTAGGTCAAAGGGGAAATCTGGGAGTTGAGATTATGTTCGCGTGGAAGAATAATTGGATTACGGGGGAGTGAGCCTAATGCAAGTGGCTCATATGTGAGATGAGACTCGTCAAGTCGCACATTGACTTAAATTTTTTAGTAAATATGGAATTTGATTGGATAAGTCGACGTGTTCAATTCAAGCTTTTTCTTTTTCTTGACAATCCAGGTAAACTATTGGATTTCTTCGGCGCACTCCCAGTCTATTAATTAAATTAAGAACTGAATTCTCTAGATATATCAAATGATTGAACATTAAAGTTTTATTTAGACTTCGAGGCTGTTCTCGTCCTTTGTCTAAAACAAACGTAAAATTCAGCAAAACCGAGCTGGTTGGCAATAAATTCAGCCACATTGAGCTGCCTCCGCAGTTTCTAGAATAGTCCATGAACTCTGATACCCACCCATTTGTCAATTAAGTTTTATTATCGCATCAATAATGCCACTATTTTTTATAACTTCGAATGACCAAATTCATCGAATGTTAGTTATAAAAGTGGCTTCTTTTGGAAACATTAGTCTCCTAATTTCAAATTGGCTGTGTAAATAGCAATTTAGAGAGTCGAAAAAGGGCATTACTCGAATGCTACTATGTTTGCAAGTACATGTGAAGAAATCAGAGCGAGTCAAAATATTAATTAGTAGCATAGAGAGAACCGAGAGTTCTTAGACATTCCCTCTTGAAATATGTGTCTAGATTATCTTATAGTATGCAATAAACATGACCATTCGATCAATAATACCTATTTCAACGTAGTATTTGGTCATGTCGTTTATCTTTGTATGACATAACATGAAATATGTGTCTTGATTATCTTATAGTATGCAATAAACATGACCATTCAATCAATAATACCTATTTCAATGTAGTATTTGGTCATGTCGTATATCATTACATGACATAACATGACATAATTCTTATTCATAATGGGCAGTTCCCTAAAGATACTCATTAAATTGGAATTTTACTCGGTCATGATCCTTTATCTTTTTTCAAACGCTTCTAAGATGAAGAAGATGCTATATCTTATTCACGTCAATAAATGAAAATGAACTGACTGTATCTTTGGCTACAATTTCAAGACACATTTACTATAGCAGCGGGTGCTGGATTAGTAAGGACAATCTTACTACAATTAATCTGTGCTAAGTGTTCCAATGTTACCTTCAGTTAGGGAAGTTTCTAAGGCGTGTCCTCGTGGTGCTACTTGAACCCTCTCCCTTTATAGAAACCATTAATGATGAATTTTATTAGTGTTGAGTATATGTGTCATGCCTCGAGCCTCGAGCGCGCGCACATCCCTCTGTGGTCGATACAAATGCGACGTTTCCAGGACGCGTCGCCGACCCAATCATTTTTAATGCACATGCGGAAGCGAAACAAATACCCCTGACAACAAACAGCATGGAATAGAAAAGCATGGCACATTTCACAAAAGCCAACTTTTATAAACACTAGGTTTAGATACAAAATAAGTCTGGTCAAAAGTCTACAAAAAGGTTGGTCCTCAAAAAGAAGCTGTCCTACGATATATTAGTCGGACACATACGCCGATCCTTTGGACTCCACCTCCACAGACTCTGGGGTTTCGGGTCCTCTACCACTATCATCTAAGTATTTGAAAATTTAGCCCACGACAGGGTGAGACAATGTCTTAGCAAGTTCACCCCCAAAACCTCTATTAGGAAGAAAATACACCCTAGGGCACTCTAGCCACACAACCACACAATTAGAACATAGGACTTACCTCGCCTCAATTATTTCCTGCACGTCAGCACAGTTCATTTCACAACCATATGCATATAGCAATTTTACACATCAATTGGAATGTCTAAATCAATTACTACTCACACGATCAAGAACTACCGACACACACCGGTCTATCAATTCAATCAATCCTAGGGGTCCTAATTATAGGGCCAAATTGTTATGACACGTCCTATTCCATGTCACACAATTTTGTCCCATAATCCAGTGCATCAATTTCATGTCACACAACATGCGTTCCAATTGATTATTACTACCCACACGGGCAGTTTTACTCGACACACGTCGGTTCTCTAGCATAGCCAAATTCCGTCTCCCTCCTTTGAGCACGGCTACATCCTCGGACACACGCTGGGGACGGCATTCCTTACGACATATCCAAATGAGTATAGGTCGAAAATCTACTACGACCTAAAGTCCACCGACACACACCAGGGACAGATAATGTCCACCCACACACATCGGGGACAGGTAACGTCCACCGACACACATTGGGGATAGGTAACGTCCATCGACACACACCGGGGACGGGTTCTCTTAACCAGCACACGATCATTCAATTGCGGCCATGGACATTGTGCTTTGCACTCACATGCCCCAATTTAAGATAACGACCTTGGCCTGTTTTCTTCGTATTAAAAACACTCTGTGAAAATATTCGTGTGTGGATACACGGTCAATTTGAACTAGAAAAATCAACACTCTTCCTTTACAAATCGCACTATTTGATATAGTCTTTAAAACCACTTTCGGTGTTAAAACCCGACACCCGGGATTTTTTGAATAAATATTGAAATTCCCAAATTTTGGAATAAATTACCAAAAATCCAATCAACACACAATTTACACAAATTAACATCCAATTGCATAAACTGAATACACCACTACAATCAGCACGAAATTCCGATCACTGGTTATCCCGGTCTAATTTCCAGAAAATAATAAATAATTAAATATATTCCGAAATTAAATTAAATAATATTATATTATATTAATATAAATTAATTAAATAATATATATAAATTCGAAATAATTAATTAACTTTAAATAATTAAGGGAAAAAGCCACGAAAAACTTTGAACTTTGCCCAAAGTGACACATTTACCCCAAACTTTTTTTTTGTGACGTGAAAGACCCCAAACTTTTCAAACCGTGACACATTTACCCCATCAATGGCATTTTTGTCTTTTTATTATGTTTTTTTCTTTTTCTTTCTTTTTTTTTCTTCTTCCCTCTATTGGCCATGGCGGAGGGAAGTCGGCGTCCGGCGAGGGCGGCCCTCGCCAGATCTAGCGAGGGCAGGGACACCCTCACCCGACGTAGGCAAGGGTGGCCCTCACCAGCGACAGGCGAGGACGGCAGGGACACCCTCGCCCGACACTAGCGAGGGCCGCCCTAGCCCGACGTCGACGAGGGTGACCCTCACCTGACGCCGATGAGGGTAGCCCTCGTCGGATGCCGGATTCCCTCTGCCAGCCAGCTGGCGAAGGGAAGAGAGAAGAAAAAAATTAAAAAAAAATTTTAAAAAAATGAAAATACCAAAATGCCATATAATTTTGGGGTAAATGTGTCACATAACAAAAGTTCAGGGGCTTTTGTGTCACAAAAAAAAAGTTTGGGGTAAATGTGTCACGGTTAGTAAAGTTCAGGGTTTTTCACGTCACAAAAAAAAAGTTTGGGGTAAATGTGTCACTTTGGGCAAAGTTCAAGGTTTTTCGTGACTTTTTCCCAATAATTAATTAAGGCCTAATCAAGATTACACTAATTTAAACATCTAATTAGCCTTAATTAATTATCTACTAAACTAATCACATCCCTTAATCTAATTAGCATTTAACTAAGCTAATCTAACCACCTAACCATACTTAGCTTAATCTAAACACCCCTTAAGCATAATTAACTTCATAAGTAAGGTTTAGTGAGTAAACTCACTGGTTTAGCGTTCCGGTGAGTCCACGGCGATGGCGACACCAAGGCGGGTGACAAACCTCCTAGCAATGACACCAATCAAGGTCGGGAAGGGCTCAGAAACGGGCCACAAAGTCCCAAGGCCTTGTTGGAACTTCAGCTTTTGCTTGCTGAACCGGGAAGGAAAACCAGTGGCTGAACGGCGAGGAATTGGGCTAATCGGAGCTTCGGCGAGCAGGTGGTCGGCAACCGGGGGCTCCCAAGGGTCAAGAGGGTCTTGCTAGTGGTTGGTACGGGCAAAGGAAGGGTTGGAATGGGGAGAAACAAGAAGACAAAGCTGAACTGGTGAAACCGGGCGGAACTAGGTGGTTCGGCGAGCCGTTCCTTCTAGTTGGTGGATAGGACAGCCGGCGGATCGTTCCGGTGAGCGGCGAGGTGCTCCTATATGAATTGGATGTGCTGAAGATGATGGTGGGTGGCACGTGAGCTGGTTCGCACGGGAAGTCAACTTTTAACTCAGATCTTTGGAGAAAGGTCAGCTGGAGCAGAAACTGGGAGAAGAGAAAACAAGGGAGGAAAAAGGAGTCGACGGTGGCTTTACGGGCGTGCGATGGTGGAGGGGACTACTTTGCTCGGTTTCCTGGTTCTCTCAAGCTTTTCCTAAGCCTCTACAATGGGGAAAGCAAGGTTGAAGAGGAACAAGAAGGTGGCTGCTAAAGGGGAACCACCAATTGCCTTCAAAGTCCACAATCTCATCCTCAAACACTCATCACAAGCCCCCACCATGTCAACCCTTGTCCTCAGCCACTTCTCTCTCCTCAAGCTTCTCCAACAAGCCTTAGATGGTTGTCCAAATGTTGCACCCCCCTTGGCTACGAATTTTGCACTTTGCCTCTTCAATTTCATTCAAATCATCTTCAAATCTCATCCAATTGAGCTCAAATCATGGCCTATAAATTCATCCAAGGTGTCCTCACTTAAATCCACATTTTTCCTCGCCCATTAATCCTTCTTAGATGCCAAAAGTGCGATAAAAAATAGTCCCTCGAAGTTCTCGGTCCAAAACGGCCTAACTTTGCTTTTTCGCCAAAAATCTCGGTTTGTAGAAAAATCTTCCGAGGAAGAGTCGATGTTGCTAAAATGAATTGTAACATGACAGAACTTTCAATTTCTGAAATCGGGTTCAATTTCACAGTTAATTCCAATCTGGCGCAATTTTAACGTGTCATAATCTACATGGTAGCTTTTAGGAATTTTTGGCGCATTTGACCTATGGTTGATTATTTTCAAGCCACAATGTACATCTTCGACTCATTGGCGACTCTCGGTTGTCATAAAAATCTTGAGATTTCAAATACAGACACAAGGTACTGAAAAGACAGAATAATCAGTCTAGTGTCGTTCGACGAGAATTTTGCAATCAGGTGGAATCACCCACACACTAATCACATATCTCAGTCGAATCGACCTATCTTTGATCTCTGATCGATTTTGACAGTGTCGTATTGACCCTTGCAAATTAACACGGTCGAGTAGTCGGTTTCTGATTGAATTCTCGAGTCTGTAGCATTAAAATCCTTTAACGGCTTCACCTGGTAGATTAGTTATCTCGTGAGTGGCCAACTCAGAGAAAAAGGCTATAGGCGCGTCGATGAAAAGCCCGACTTATTCAATTGAAAACATAAGTGGAAAATCAGGATGTCACAGTATAGGCCTCGGTTAGAATCGGAAATGGACCAAGCAGGCCATGAAAACCGATTTGGCTCTAGATTCCAACAATTACTGATCTGATTCCCAGTTCCAAAATACTTGGAACCAATACTATGCGATTCAATTCTTGATTCCCGTTTGGATTCCTACCCGAAAACCGAACCTAAAGTAACCCTCAATTTACTTTTCACTCTTTGCTTCGGTTATATTTTCTTATAGTGATTGGGCTTTTCTCATCAATTTATCTAGATGAATGTACCACTAACCTTTCTTGCATTACTTCTCTCTTAGCTGCTGCATTGCCAACTCATTGCTTGCAAACCTCATGCTTCAGCTACAGTATTCATCCTACAGTATCCCTAACACATTAGCTGCTACACCTATTCCTCGTAACTTTTCTTGCAGCATGTCCCTTACAAAACTTGCACCGATAGTCATTCATTAGATTGCAAAAAACGCTCACAATGGACACATTCAATGCCATAAACATTCATAGGTCGAAAACCAAGGGCGACCCCTCGAAGCCTTTTAAGCGATTTCCAACAACCACAGCAAAGCACCATTTGAAGAGAGTAAAACCATGTCGCTCCAAATTTTGATAGAAAACAAGAGTCATCTCAATCAACCAAAAGTAAATTACGATTCTATAACTTTAGAAGATTAAGTAGGTTTCTTATCACAAACAAAAAACACTATTTTCTACCTGCATATTTATTATGAAACCCAATAGACAATCTCCATTGACTGATAAAGGCAAGAGTGAAACGAGAATTCTCAAGCAACGACTCTCTCTACTATGACTTTCCTATGGAAGAAAAGGATGGGGATTTTTATTGCTGCTTTAACTTTCATTTTGCTTGACTAAAAATGAGACGAGAAAAGATAAAAATGGAAGAAAAAAGAGGAATTGATCAATTCTCGAGTAAACCCTAGAACCATAGGGTGAATTCCAGGGTCAGTTCCTAAGTATATGGTTGGTTTCAATTTCCAAAAACTGAAAATTGGTCCTGACAAGGTAGGTTTCCTAATTCTGGACTGACCTTTGAACCGCCCACGTCTAAAAATTGTGCAATTATAGTTGGATGAGGAGAATGCTTTTTGATGTTTCAAAGTATCTTAAATTTGTAATTTGTGTTGAAGCAGTACCCATTGCTAAAATCTCTTTTTATTTGGGTAATCAAATAGTTTAGGAGGAGAGGAGGTTGCCCCATGTGAAGACCAGAGCATATCATAGGCCTTACAAGGTATTTCAATAAAATAAATATAAGTATTCAGCAAGTCAAAGAAAATGGAAATTCATAGATTTAGGTATTTACTAAGATATATGCCAAAATATTATCATTAATATGTTTTTTTTCATATTTCGAAAAGGGTAGGTAGTGAGATCTTTTACTAAATTTTGTTTACTAAATTACTTGTCTAGATAACTTTGGATATCGAAGCAAATGAGATAACCTGACGAAAAATGAGCATTTAGTGTCCATTAGAAATTTCATTAAGATGGTAGAAGACTGTGTCTCATCAAAGATGGCCCAGAAAAATTTGATGTCTTGGGAATGGGCTTCATCAAAGATGGCCCAGAAAAACATGATGTATTGGAATCTCTCTCTCTCTCTCTCAAGTGTTTGACTATCACTATAACTGACTCCGGAGATACGCAACTCCAATAATAACATGGTTTTTGTTATTGAGTATCCTTAGACACTCATTAAGAAATCAATTAAATTTTTTTTACAGTTTTTAATATTCTATTTGCCTTCGTTTTGCTCATAATCGGTCACTTGAAAATGGAATCATTCTTGATAAGTTATTGCTTAATAAGTATCTCGAGGGCACTCCTCAAAAAGACCTTAATCATATATATTCATTCACCCGAATTTATTTTTGGAGAACCCTAAACATTTTTGCCAAAAAAAAGCACATGACGTCCATTTCGACTTTTGGTCAAACATTTACGTTGACATGGTCGGAGCAATTTTTCCATCGAGTACCAATTTACCAAACTTGGGTTTTGTCCCATACGCTGAATGGATAAAGAACTGAAGGTCAAATAATGAAGGGAAAAGCTAGCACGGTCCAAGGTGCTTTGCTACCAAGGATTTGCACCTACTATTGAACATTAATGAACGCTGGTTCATGGAGGTCCAAGAATTCATCATTGAATCTCTTTCTGGTGAACGATTTTCGTGTGAAAAGCATTTATCGAAAGTCTTTTTCGTGGAGAGTACGCCTCAAATCGTAGTTTCCATATGCTAATTTCCATGCTCCGGTGAATAGTGATCTTGGCGGGCGGTTCGTGGAACATAAAGAGTCGAAGTGGTGATGATGATGACGGCGGCTCTGTAGTTAACGAAGTGGTGATAGGAAGAGTTATCCAATGGGGTGGAGGCTCGTGTAGGTGCTGATGTGCCCGTTTGATGACGACGTTGGGCCAAAGTGTTCGACGCATGAGAACTGAGAAGGTGTGCAGCAGCTAATGTCAAAAGAAAGAAAGGGGTCTGTCCAACGATATTTAGCTAGTTAGTTCAATGCTCACTAGGTTAAATTTTAATGAAAGATGAGTGTAACTGTATGAATTGATGACTCGGAAGTGAGCTCCTTCTTTGATATCTTATCAGGATCAACATTCAGACTACTGTTTTTTCTTCTACCGTCAGGTAGTGTCATGATTGTTATCGCGTCGCCATGCTATGAGGATGACCATTCAGACTGTTGTTTTTTCTTCTACCGACAGATAGTGTCATGATAGTAATCGCTGCAATGCAACAAGGTTTAGATTTAAAGTTGAGATATCTTGGTACAGAAACGTGTTTGAAGTAAAGGGTTTGTAGAGAGAGCTGAGCTCAGTTGCTGTATCCTTCCGGATTGTCTGTGAAATTTTGGGCACTTCATGAAGGACTTGGACTTGCTGGTCTGTTTTTGGAGTGTAAGACTCTTTAGGAGCTTTACCCGTAACATGATGGGGCACATCTGTAGAGAAGCTATTGGAAGTTTATTTGTAAAAAATAAAAAGAGTGCATTTTCCTTATTCCACATAGGAAAAGTGGGAGGAAGTGAGCCAATTAATAAGTGTGGGGTTTTCTTTATGTACCTAAAGGAATGATTGGGTATGAGTTAGACCTCACCATACCCGCGTGCGTATGCGCGATTATTTGGCGCACTTAGCACTAATCCCTTTGTTATTATTATTATTATTATTTTTATTTCGTACGGTTATCATATTAACTTTAATCAATTCAAAAAAGTTGTTTTGTTTATTGAGAATTTTCGGAAATTAATAAATAATAATTTTGAAATTTTATTTATTAAATAATAATAATTTTTTATTTTCCAAATTTTGTTTGTCTTTTTAAGACAATATTTGAAAAAGATACTCGTTCAGTTTACAACTTTTCCCAAAGGGTTGCAATTGTTCATTCTTTTAACTTCTTCCGAATGGACGCCTTTATTCATCTAGACAATTTTCGAAAGGATATATTTGTTCGCTTTGCAACCTTTCACGAAGAGTTGCCTACGTTTTTAAGACTGTTTTATATATACATGTTAGTTTTCAGAAGAAAAGTGTGTGATCATTTTCGAGACTTCTCTCTGAAAACACTATGGCCATCTTTTCAATTGTTTTTTAGAGAGATTCTAGAGAAATACTGAAATTGCTATCTAGTACTCTCATTTGAGACTTTGTTATATCCTAGAGGAAATTTGCCGGTAACCATTAGTAACTTTGTGGGGCAAATAAATCCTTAAAGAAAGTGATATCACACATCAAAGCCCGACTTGAGTACTTTAAAGATCCGTCTTCATTGTTCTACCCAATTCGAAGCCATATTTTCCCAACAAAAGCTAACCAATGCGCGGATATTTTGGCAAAGAGAGCGAGAAGATAGCAACAACGTCTGCATGTTCAGATTACATACTGATTGCGGTGCTGGACGCATTGTCCTTGTGCCTTGATCGAAGGAACTGCTGTTTCTCGGAGCTGTTGGAGCTCCTTGTTTCCCTTTGCTTTTAGCACTAGGTTGTTTCTCTTCTTGGCTATACCCACAAAAAGAAAAACAAATAGACTAACGCTTAAGGAAGGATTGGGGCTATTCAGCAACTGTGAAATGCTCTACATTTACAGCATGGATTACGCCAGCGGGCGGGTCCTTTTCTTCCGATTTAACTTCCACAAGTGACTCGGGTGACCCAAAACCTGGAAACAGAATTTCTGGTGGGGCGACATGAAGGTAGGTAGGACAAAGAGGCAAGACCCTATTAAAGAGTGTTAGCCATACAAGAGGGTAAAAGATTTTTAAGGTCAGCACACGCGGTCTGCGCCCTAATAGAATACTGTATACATGGAATTTTGCCCAACTTGCAAGTTTCCAAAGCAGTAATTGAGTTCGGCCCTCCCCAACAAAAATAGAATTTAGACCCGAAAACGAAAAGGAAAAGAAAAGCCAGATAGAATAATGGAGCACGTTCTCATTCCAACCCCTATAAAAACCCCCGTGCTTGCGCACTGACTCATCACTTTCCTCCCTACACCACCCACCCCTTCCCTCATTTAAGTTCCTCCTCTTGGGAGCTCACAAAAGCACGCACTCTCAACTCTGCAGTTCTTGGCACTTTCAAGGTACACAACAACTGAGATATAGAATCTTGTTCCTTTCTATTATAAGCTCCATAATCTCTACTGTTCCCTTCTCTTATAAGCTCCATAATCTCTCTCTCTCTCTCTCTCTCTCTCTCTCTCTCTCTCTCTCTCACTCTGTGATAGTCCATAGCTGGTTAATCACTGCTAATTTGCATAGACGATTTCGTGCTCCTTCAGTGATTTACCAATCACTAGATCGAAAGAAAACAAAGAAAAGTAAAAGATGGGCCGTTTCTGTGTGCCTCGGACGTTGTAATTGAATTGTGTACTCTTTATGTGCGAGCTTTGTGTGGGCGTTTGTTTGGCAGATAAATATACGAGAGAGAGAAAGAGAGAATGTGGAAGCTGAAGATAGCGGAGGGCGGGCCGTGGCTGACCAGCGTGAACAACCACGTTGGGCGGCAGCACTGGGAGTTTGACCCCGACGCCGGGACACCGGAGGAGAGGGTGGAGGTGGAGAGGGTCCGAGATGAGTTCACGAGGAACCGGTTCCGAATCAAGCAGAGCGCTGATCTCTTGATGAGGATGCAGGCATGCATACTCTCTCTGTCTCTTTAATAAACTTCTTGCAAATCAATTATTCTAGAATTTTAAACTGTTTGATCTAAGCATGATTTAAGATTTATATACACTTTTCCTTACTTTTACTCAAGAGAAGACAAATCGAGCCTGAAAAAATAATCGAAAAACTGTTGGTTTGACTATACAATAATGAAAGCTTTCCCGTTGAAATTTTCACTTTTTGCATCATCCATAAAAGGTGTGGTTTGCCATGATGACAGAGAAGAATACTAGGAGAGGAGCAACCCATTTGCTCTTCCTTGCTCATTGATTAAATTCTTTGGATTTAATTATATTTAAAAAAAAAATCTGTAGTGAGTCCATTTTTAATATGTGCCACTGAAATCTAGAGAATCCTTATTTATTGTTCTCGAAAACCTAATAACTCAGTTAGATCTTTAAAGTTCTCTTTTCATGACACTTATATAGTTTACTGTGTTTTACTCATTTTACGTTATCTTTTCATGACACTTATATAGTTTACAGTGGTTTACTTATTTTTCTCCTTCAAATTTTATGAATGAAAATTTCTTAAAAAGAATGTTAAAAAAAAAAAAATCCTTACATGCATGAAACAAATGTTAAAAAGAAAAGAAAAGAAAAGAAAAGAAACAAGATCCGTTGACTTCCACTATGACCTTTCACATAAAGCATGTTGCCCGTATTGGCAATATATATATATTAAGCATTAATTAAACCACTTGATAATGACATCCTATAGTGATACGATAGATGCATGAGCTTTTTACTAAGGAGAAATTAAAAGAAATCCACCTCGCTTATCACCTCAATTTTTGTTCCCGTTCTTTACATCTATAATCACTAGCTTACATGTTGAGTTTTGGGTACTTGACAACAATTTATATCCTGCGTTATTTAACATGGTCTAGAGTTTCAGACATCCATATGCTATAACAAATTTGCCACTCCCCCTACGTACAAATGCATGAGCTTTGATGAAGAAACTTTCGACGCTTGAATCTGCAGCTCACAAAGGAGAACCCAAGCGGGCCGATTCCACAGCCGGTGAAGGTGGAGGAGGGCGAAGATGTGACGGAGGAAGCGGTGACCACCACGCTGCGGAGGGCCATCGGCTTCTATTCATCCATCCAGGCCCATGATGGCCATTGGCCTGCAGAGAATGCTGGGCCCTTGTTCTTCTTTCCTCCCATGGTAAGCCTCCGCTTCTTTAGGTCCAACAACCATCTAAAAATCTTTGTACGATGGGGAAGCGCCGTTAGATAAACCACAAACGTATCAAATTCCCTCGTAATCTCATAGTGCTAAAGACAGAATGAGTTGAAACCCAATCGAATTGTCGAATTACAGGATTGTTTGCACTTGAGACCCTAAAATTGGATTCAAAACCAACTGAGTTGAACTATGGATAATTAAGATGACCCTTCCGGATTCTCATGATTTCATTAAGCTAGTCTCTCTATTTTTTTGCATTATTCTAGCTGATAATATGAAATATATGTTGAAAACACGCGTTGTAGATCTTTGCACTGTCCATTACGGGAGCGATGAATGCAATACTTTCTCCGGAGCACAAGAAGGAAATCAAGCGTTACATATACAACCACCAGGTGTGCTTTACTCATTCATGCAAGACTACTTCATTTTTAATTTGATGCAAATACTTTCCAAACGATGATGACGATGTATCAATATTTGTTTGCCAACAAATCAAAAGAATGAAGATGGAGGTTGGGGATTTCATATAGAAGGGCATAGCACCATGTTTGGCTCTGCAGTGAGCTACATTGCACTGAGATTGCTCGGAGAAGGGCCTGATGATGGCGAGGATGGAGCCATGGCTAGAGGAAGGAAATGGATTCTGGATCATGGTGGTCTAGTGGGGACTCCATCATGGGGAAAATTCTGGCTCACGGTATACTAATATATGTCTGTTAATTTCTTATTTGCACAAAACTAAGTTCGACTCGTTAATCTAACGTTTGAAGAGATCCGAACACGCCACTGTTAGAGAAAGGAAAAAGGTTCTATAAAGAAGTTTTGCCTAAGACATATCATGATTAAGTAGGGAAACTGACATGATACCGAGTTCTATCGACCCTACTGAACCCAAAAAAAAAAAAAAGGAAACGGGAAAAGAATGTTCTAGTTAAACAACATTGCATTATGCAAGTTTCATGCTTAGCTCGAGAATTATGTTAGGATGCTAAAACTTACAAAATTTTTGCAGGTACTAGGTGTTTATGAATGGGCAGGATGCAATCCACTGCCCCCAGAATTCTGGCTTCTTCCAAGAAAATTTCCCATCCATCCTGGTATGCTTGAGTTGATATCCTTTTATCGAAAGGAGATTACTTTTCCGTAGTTTTGATCAAAGGTTTGATATGATTTTAGTGCACCGACATGTTAACTAACGATCCATTTTAGGTAACATGCTCTGCTATTGTCGTCTGGTTTACATGCCCATGTCATACTTGTACGGGAGGAGGTTCGTCGGTCCGGTCACTGGACTAATTTTATCGCTGAGACAAGAGCTCTACACTGAGCCCTATAATGAAATTAATTGGAACAAAGCAAGGAGTACTGTCGCAAAGGTGTGGCTTGTGTATCCTATTATTATTATTTTTAATTTAAAATCTTGACTGACTAGTTATATGTTGCTTGATCTAATTATGATTTTTGTTAATGTGATAAATCTAAAATTTAAACTCAGAAATTGTCTCAATTAGTGAATAACTTAAAACCAACCCTAGTACTGGAAAAAGCCATGGACATTTTGAAGCCATACAGAAGTGACTTCTCTCCAAAATGCTACAACTCTTCTAATGTTCAAAGTATAATATAAAATTGAAATATGTTTGGTGAACTAGGGAATACTTCCTGATATGTATGAAAATGGCATGAAATGCTCTAGTTAATTTAATGAATATGTGAAGCTTAACCAAAGTACTGATCTTCAGGAGGATTTATACTACCCTCATCCTCTAGTACAAGATATGCTATGGGGATTCCTTCACCACGTCACGGAGCCAGTTTTGAAGCGCTGGCCATTTTCCATGGTAAGAGAGAAGGCTCTGAAAGCAGCGATCAAGCACGTACATTATGAGGACGAGAACAGCAGATATTTGACCATTGGATGTGTGGAAAAGGTTCGAAAAAGAACATGACAAGTAGCTCTCATTCAGATGCTAAGAAAATGTGTCAAAGACCCGACAAAATTAACTTGTGAATGTGTAATATTTGTAGGTTTTATGTATGATTGCTTGTTGGGTGGAAGACCCGAATTCAGAAGCCTACAAGCGTCATCTTGCTAGAATTCCAGACTACTATTGGATAGCTGAAGATGGACTTAAAATGCAGGTGACGACTTCATATCCTGACCCATATATCTTTGAAATGGTGCAGCTCTCAATGGCTGAAGCATCAAAGAGAATTATTACTTTGTAATCCCATTTGGCATACGGTGGCAAGCAATTTAACCAAAATTAGCATTGGTGTTATGAAATTCTCTAAGCAAAAATGTTAATTTCTGTTTGCACAGACCTTCGGCTGTCAGATGTGGGATGCGGCTTTTGCCATCCAAGCAATCATGTCAAGTAATCTAACAGAAGAGTATGCCACTACACTAAGGAAAGGACATGATTTCGTGAAAGCTTCACAGGTAATGTCTACTTTGAACGATCAAACAAAGTTGGTCACTAATTGTAGTTCACACATCTGATCGAAACATGTTCTTTTGAAGGTCCAAGATAACCCATCTGATGACTTCAAAGCAATGTATAGACACATATCTAAAGGAGCATGGACATTTGCTATGCAAGACCACGGTTGGCAAGTTTCTGATTGTACAGCAGAAGGACTAAAGGTAATTAAATCGGTCGTATTCATTTGATGGGGTCTTGGAAGCCTCTTTTTGAAGGGTAATTACATCTGTAACACACAATAATATTGTGTCTTTTACAGACAGCGCTTCTGTTTTCGCAAATGTCTCCCGACCTGGTGGGTGAGAAGATGGAAACAGAGCGATTCTACGATGCTGTGAATGTTATTCTTTCCCTACAAGTAATCAAGAACTATTTTGATTTCTTTATTCGTTTGATATCAATAAAATAACTTTAGAATTTTGCTACCCAATTTCTGTAATACATTATAAAAACTATTGCAGAGTAGCAATGGCGGTTTTCCTGCTTGGGAGCCACAAAGAGCATATGCATGGTTGGAGGTAACTTTGAGCATTAAGCACTCACCAAGTTTACTTTTTAATGTTCTTTAGCTTTAACGAATGCAAAAATATATCTCGTAACTCTTAAAACCCTTCTTATCTCATTTCCAGAAATTCAATCCTACAGAATTCTTTGAGGACACCCTTATTGAAAGAGAGTAAGCCCTAACAACCATCAACACTTAAAATCCGAACATGTCAGTTATGAGTACAACACTAACTCATTTGCTATCATAGATACGTGGAGTGCACTTCGTCAGCAATCCAAGGCCTTGCGCTCTTCAAGAAACTGCACCCCAAGCATCGTCGAAAGGAAATCGACAGTTGCATTGCAAGAGCGATAGATTACATCGAAGACACTCAGTTGCCGGATGGTGCATGGTGAGATACTGAATGAGAAACCTGGACGTGTTACCTTCTTTCGGTTGAACATAATGTAAAATTGACTTAATGTGAGATTGTGCTGTCAATCTAGGTACGGATGCTGGGGAATTTGCTACACCTATGGAACATGGTTTGCAGTAGAAGGGCTTGCGGCTTGTGGGAAGAGCTACCGCAACTGTCCAGTCGTGAGAAAAGCTTGTGAATTCTTGCTGTCAAAACAATTGCCTTGTGGCGGATGGGGGGAGAGCTATTTGTCTAGCCAGAATAAGGTGCGCAAGTCATTATATATTTTTTGCATACTATAGAGATTAAAAAAATATAATCCCTTTGTTATGATTGTCGATAATTAATTTTATATAACGATGTAAATGTAGGTTTACACAAATTTGGAAGGAAACCGACCAAACTTGGTTCAGACAGCATGGGCTTTGTTGTCCCTCATTGATGCAGGACAGGTTAGGGTTTAGCAGATATATGACATGATACACCGGCTATGAATCCAATTCGTTGAACAATTATTCGGGTGCACCGGATTTGTGTGAGCTGCCTGCCCGAACGACATGCACGTACGCACGCAAGCAATGTTTGATAAGTGATAAGTTACAATAATTATTGACATTTTAAGCTAACCGGCACACTTGATGAAGATTAGCAAAGAAAATGTTGCATAAAAATAGCAATGGATTTGTCCATTTTGATAATTATGAGATAAGCATGTACTTTCTATCGACCCAATCATGCTTATAATTATTTACTTATTTATTCATTCTTATTCTAGGCCGAGATAGATCCAACCCCTATACATCGTGGTGTCAAAGTGCTAATCAATTCACAGATGGATGATGGTGATTTTCCTCAACAGGTAATTACAATAGTGCTTTCCACCATCGTTACTAGTTATAAGTTTCATTCTAATGCAATTGCTTAATCTAATCATAATCATCATCATCATCATCATCATTATTTACTTTTATTGCTTACAGGAAATCACTGGAGTATTTATGAGAAATTGCACATTGAACTACTCATCGTTTAGAAACATCTTCCCAATATGGGCTCTTGGAGAATACCGAAGGCTGGTTCTGTTCGCATAAAGCTTTGGACATGACGACAGTAATAAATCATCATTTAGAAGCTACAAGTTTGATAATTTAAATAATACATGTTCCAAGAATGTAATGTGCCTTGTCGAGTCTCTTTCTCACTTTCACTTGTGAAAGTCAATTCCCAATTTCCCCAGAAAATATATGTAATCTTGTATTACTTGCGTACGTCATGTAACTGTAAAAATATCGAGTGTACCGCTTAGCGAAGCTAATTTCATTTCTAGTGTGTAATTCTACCATCTAAACCTTTGGACCACACTAAAACATGAATCTCAAGTGTTTAGCATTGGATTTATGTGGGGAAATTGTTCAATTGGACCTAAATATATTGTATGGATACCAATTCAATTCTAAATTTGCCTACTTGGTCATAAACATTTGCGAAAAATTCCAATTTTTGCTGAAAATTGCTAATGCAGTGTTGTGTCTCATAAGACAACCGACGATGACTGGATCTCTAGGTTAGCAAGTTCCGATGAAAATTGGTCAGAATAACTATATAAAATTTCACAGGGTAAAGTACAAAAAGTCTTAAACTTATTACATTCGTAACATTTCAGTCTTAAATGTTTTGATTATACCTATTGAGTCATAAACCCGGTTTGTCAATATAGTCTATCTAACTATTTTAATCAGAAATTGCTGACATAAACGCTAGCCGTCCTTTGTGGCATAATTGGCACTAATGGTCCAACCCTATACATCGTGGTGTCAAAGTAATAATCAACTCACAGTTGAATAATGGTGAGTTTCCTCAACAAGTAATTATAACAGTGCCTTCCATAGTCGTTAATAGTTATAACGTTTCATTCTAATGCAACGTGCCTAATTTAATTATTTTTTATTTACTTTTGTTGCCTACAGAAAATCACTGGAGTATTAATGAGAAATTGCACATTAAACTACTCATCGTTTAGAAACATCTTCCCAATATGGGCTATTGGAGAAAACCGAAGGCATTTTTTGTTCGCATAATGCTTCGGACACAAGGACAATCATGATGTAATAAATCATCATACATAATCTCTATCCTCGTCAATTTAGATAATGTCACGCCTCGATCTTCGAATGCGTGCCCATCCTCACCTAGTCAATTAATAGCGACGTCCTAGGACGCATCGCCAACCCTGTTCATTTAATATGCACATGTAGAAGCATATCGAAAATCCCCAGACAATAAAATAATGGGATAGAAAAGTAGGCCATATATTTTCATATTGAAATTCACAACCACACTTTTATTAACATCACAACTCATAATATATTTACAATACTATTCACATCATACTAATCTCACACCTATCTACACTAGGACAAGGTTCACAAAATGGATGGGATCTCAATCCTCATCTAGGTTGTACTCGGGATCATCATCATCATCCCGATCCTCCTTAGACTCTTCTTCACTAAATTCATTTTCTTTAAGCTCTTCATCTTCTGCTGGTTTGTCGTCAAGGTCATCCAATAGGTAATCCTCCTCCGGTCCCTTTACGGACCTGAAATGGTTATTCAATAACCAAAGAGACTACGTTTCAGTGAGTTCTATCTCCTAAGACTATACGCCATACGGTTACCTAAGCACGACACGAGTTGGAGGACTTACCTTGGCCTCAGTCCCAACCTGCAATTCAAGGTTATACACAAATGCATCATATATCACATAAAACATTCAATCAATTCACAACATCGGAACAAAGCATTGATCAATCGACTTGGTCGATTACATGTTAGTCAGATCATTTCTAGGTCATTCATTTCGCACCATATAACCTCCAATAGTACACTTAGTCGGTAAAGCCATATTAATGCTCTCGGGCGTCAATTTCGCTAAGGTGACATATGCACTAGACAATTCATGTGTTCTTTAAGGCGTCATTTTCGCTAGTGATGTCCTTAATCACCGAACCACACATGCCTATAACAATGTATTTAATAGACAGTTACGTGCGTTCTTTAAGGCGTCGTTTTTGCTAGTAATATCCCAATTCACCAAACCATGCATGTCTATAATGATGTATGTACTAGACCGTTACGTGCGTTCTTTAAGGCGCCGTTTTCGCCAGTGATATTCCAAATCACCGAATCACGTAGGTTCATAACATCGTATTTGATCGGCTGTAGCCCAGAGTATTACTAATTTACTCTCACAATTCTCTACACTTTACAACTCATCAAAGCATTATAAATGTTGAATAATCATACTCGGCCATCTACCAATCAATCATTCAATTTCACTCAATTTCAATCAATTTAGGATAAATTCCTAAAATATCACAATTAATTCAATTCCACGCAACGTAGGGCTCAAATAAATAAACGGACTGCACCACAACGATCAGCACAAAATTTCGGTCGTTGGCTATCCCAGCCTAATTTCTGAAAAATAAATAAATAATTAAATTAATTAATTTCGAAAATTAAATAAATAAATATTAAAAATCCAATTTAGGCCCGTATTGCCTGATTGGAGCCCGAAATGGGTCGAGAAAAATCCCGAGATGCATTCAATAAATATTAGAAGCTCTCTACTTGCTAATGACTAAGTCTAACCACCTAACATGCATCATTAAGTCACAAATTAAATTGTTCTAAACTAATCTAACCATCTAATTGCACTTAATTAAATCTAACCAACCCTTAAGTATAATTAGCAAACTAAGAAAGTATTAGTGGGCAAAACTCACTTGGTAATAGCGGAGACCGAATCACCGTGACGGCGATGCGACAGCGGACTCCGGGCCGGGCCCAAAAGCTAACCAAGCCCACCGAAATTTTTGGGCTTGGGCTTGGCTTCACGGGCTTGGGCTTGTTGAATCTGAAATTGCTGGGCTTCAAGTGAGCTGGACAATAATTGAAGATGGGCTGAAATTTACTGATTTGTGAGCTGCTCAACTGGGCTTTGTTGGGCCCGAAAGACTGAAATTGCTGAGTTGAATTCTGGCCTAACTTGCTGCCCAAAAGAAATTCACCGGGCTGGAATTGGGGCAAGATGCCGCATGGAGCTGGGCTGCAATTTACGTGGACTTCAAGTGGCCCAGCTGCTGGGCCGAACAAGAGAATCAGCAAGGGACGCTGGGCTGCTCGAGCGAGGACTGAAGACACGCGACTGGATGGGCTGCGGCTTCATGCGAATGCAAGGCTGATCGGTCAAAGGTGAAGGACAACACCGAGTGGAGAAGCAGCTGCTGGCGCCGTGCTGCTGGGGAAGAGACGACACGGATGCTTCTGCAGGGGAGGACGCGTGGAGGGTCAAGCGTCGCTGGCGTCCAAGAAGCTGAAGATCTTCGGTCAACAATCATGGAGAGCGTGGCTTCTTCGGTTGACCGCGTGTCCAGAGGCTCGCTGGTGGAGAGAACGGGCAGCTGGCGGGTTGATGGTCTGAAGACGCTGAATGTGGCAGCTTCGATGGAGGACGTTGACCAGCGGGATGGGGCAGCAAATGGAGAAGCAAACGCACGCGGCAAAGAGGAAAATGAAAGCTAAACCAGAAGCAGGAGCTGCGAAGGATTAAGGGGCGGCTGAGACTCGTCCGAAGATTGGAGAGGAAAAATCAAAGCCCAAAATATCTCCAAAATTTAATGCTTGGTCCCCACTTTAGCTTTCAACCTTATCCTTTAGCCTCTAATACTTTCTATCAATTTAAATTCCACAAACTAATCCAAAATGAAGTAAAAAAAATGCTGTCCAAGCATAATTCCGAATTTCACTTAATTTAGCTTCAATTCCTCACTCAATTCCCCAAATTGAGGCCCGATTTCGTCGAAGGAAAATCCCATATTATTTTCTGCCAGTCCCCAACACTCAAAGGCTCAACTTGGAAGTCGAAATTTCCTTTAATTTGGCCTATCAGAATTTCCGTTGATTTTCCGCGACGTCCAAACCGATTTTTCGTAAAAATCTCAAAATCTCTGAAAAATCTTCTAAGACTGAGTCGACACTCTTAAAATTTATTGTGAGATGACAAAAACTTCAATTTCTGAAATCGGATTTGAATTGGCGGTTAATTTCTATTCAACGCTTTTTTAGCGTAACCTAGGCTATCGGGTAACTTTCATACATTTTTAGTACAAATAACCCATGGTTGATTTTATTCGAGCCATTATGAACCCACTTGACTCATTGGCGACTCTCGATCGTCGTGAAAATCCTAAGGATCCAAATACAAACACATGGTACCAAAACAATAAAAAAATCAGTCTAGGGCCGGTCGACAAGAATTTTCCAATTTAGTGAGTGTCACTCATGATTAGCCGGACATCTCGTCGAACTAATTTATCTCGATTTCAAATCGATTTTTAATCGTGCCGTATAATGGCCTTTAAAGATAGACACGGTCGAGAAGCCGATTCTTGGTCGAATTCTCAAGTCTATTTGCCTTAAAATTCTTAATGACTTCCCCAGATAGTCTAGTTATCTCTAGAATGATCGGTTCTGAAAATAGCCCTATAGATGTGTCAATGAAATACCCGATTCATTCAAAAGAAAATAGAGTTAAAAATTTGGGATGTCACAGATAATGCATGTTAGTCCTCTTTCTCACTTTCAATTGTGAAAAGTCATGTCCCAATTTCACCAGATATTATATGTAATCTTCTATTACTTGCGTACGTCTAATAATAGTACAAATCTCAAGTATACGGATTAGCAAAGCTAATTTCATTTCTAGCGTGTGTAATTCTACCATTTAAACCTTTGGAAAACTCTACAACATGAATTTCAATTATATTTTTGAACATTCTGGAAAAATTTGTTGAATATATAACTAAATTAATGAAATTGAATTGCCCTAAACCCAAAATGAGAGTACATTACTCTTAATGTGCACATTACATGGTGAATCTGACCCAAAAAAGGTATATACGAAGTTTTGATAAGTCAAAGCTCATGACTACAAAGGAGTCAGCCTTCTATTCCACTCGTCCCCATCTTCAAAGAAAAGAACTATGGAAACGACATTTCCCTAGATATTAACTAGATTGTAGCGATCTAAGTGAAAATATATTTGCAACTGGGTACCTTCAATATAAACCAAAAGCTAAAAAAAGGAAAAATTATAATTTCAATTCTAAACTTATTGTATGAATTCCAATTAAATCTTAAACATTTCAATTGATTTGATGTAGTCCCAAATATTTAAGTGAAAATGTAGTCTTAGTCTTTCAACTAAAACTTGCCTGAAATTATTAATATAGGGAATCCTATCATCGCCGGCCACCATACATGTCACAGCTAGTGATCTGAAATGGACAAATTTAGTCAAAATGACGTGGTTTTGCTTAATTTTATGAGTTTTCTTATTTTTGTTCTTTTGTTCTTTTTTCTTTCTATCCTATTTCTCACTTAAATTTAAAATTTTATTTAAATTTGAAAATTTTATAAACAAATAATATGAGAATATAATTATTAATATTTAGGTGTTGTGAAAGTTTGAAAGTTTCGGGTAAAAAAGAAAAGTTAAAATGCATGAGCAGCAAGATTTAAGTTTACAAAGGAACAAGAAGTGAAAATCAACTCAGACAGCCCCGTACATAGTCAAGCTAACTTTGGTTCACCTCTTTAGAATATTAAGCATGTTATATGAGATGTTTTGATCTGTTGCACCTACATGAGCACAAGACGCATGGGAATCTATTGAAAGATCAAAATTGAGAGATGATTAGCATTGTATATTGACTCACAATTTCCCAAGGAGAGGAGGAAATTCGATCTATTAAAGAATTGGGCGGATTGACTAACTTACAAGTTGCCCAAAATAAGGAAAAAAAAATAGTAGCAAAAGAGACACACGGACAATATTTACTTTTTGCTCTTTGTTTTTATTTTATTTTATTTCCTTTTATATAACAAGCACAAGCTTTTCTTTTTGGTTGGTTCTCGTTGAAAGAGCTGAACTATTTTCGTGGTTAGTTTCTGTACAATCCCCATTTTATATGCGAGAAGATCACGTAATCTTCAAGAACATTCAATGGTAGTTCATGTAGGATCATGAGGATCGCCATTTGAGTTTGACCTTGAATCTGAATTTGTTGCTACTTTTTAAAGGAGATGGTTGTTAATTTGCATGCTAAGATTTTGCTCCAACCAGCAACCTTATTTACCAAGCCTAAAGTCAACCTTTTGTAACTGTAATTGAATCTTTAGTCGTCAACACCAAAAACAGAGTTAACTAGCCCGTTCGGTAGTCTAGGATTATATATAGGGAAATGAGAATGAGACAGGTCCATTATTTTTACTGGAGTGACGGAGCCATCTCAACTAGTTAATTTCTCCTTGAAAGCGGGTGACCTGATTATCCGGTTTAATGGGAAATCAATTTTTATTTACGCCAAACGTTCCGGCATGAACTTTCCCTAAAATAAAAACTTGGTGGGGTTTCTTAAGAGAAAGAAAAAGAAAGAAAAAATAAGTATAATTAATCGGTGAGTCAATAGCTTATATTATATCATTCTACAAGATTCGATGTAAATCATTTTCATGTTACTAAATTAATGACATTTGAGTGTTGATAACTCATCATCCCAGTTAAGATGGTCAATTGTGTTTTAATTAATAAATTAGTGCTAGATACCAAACATGAATCTTTTTATTTTATGATATATCAAAAGCGTATACATATAATTTCGTGATAGCCAGGTGTAGAATGTCGTAAAATGCGAATTTTTAACTTTATGACATTATAAAGGTGCTTACTTCATCTAATTGTATTTAAGATAAAAATGTTCGAAAGAGTACTCCTCTAGTTTACAACATTTTGCCTGTCGAAACTAAAATGCAAAACGTCTTAAATTTATCAATATATTTTACGATGTTGAAATGTTTAATCGTAACCAAGAGCAAATGCTATTCTTTTGCTTTATACGGTATTTTGCAAAGAGGAAAAATTATTAACACAATCCTAAACCTATTGCAATTTTTCCATTTTAATCATAAACATTTTGAAATTGTGTCAATTCAATTTATCTGACCAAATTTGGCCAATGGGGACTGACGTGGATGCTGGCCAACGTTGGTCGTCTAATCAATGTTGACATGTCAATTTTTAAATAATATTTTATTTTTCGAATTCTTTTATTAATTTTAAATTTTCTTTTTTTCTTTATTTTTCCTTTTTTGAATTCTCACTATCACGATGCTGGGCAACCTTGCCCTCACCCAACGACGACTTGCCCTTGCCTAGCCATGGCGAGGCTCGCCCTTGCCTAGATCTTGGGAGGGCAAGCCTTGCCATTGCAATGCAGCAACAGTGAGGGCAAGCTCACTCGGGATGGCAAGGGAGAGCTTGTCTAGCACTGCAATGGCAAGGCTTGGCCTCCCCAGATCTAGGCATGGGCATGCTCGACCTCACCTAGCGACGACGAAGGCAAACTTGCCCGTGATGATGAGGGCAAGCTCTCAACCTCGCCGGCTAGAAGATGAAGAAGAAAAAAAAGAAAATTATTAATAAAAAACTTGAAAAGAAAACTATTATTTTAAAATTGTTACGTCAATGTCGGCCTGTACTAGCCGGCATCTACGTTAGCGCTAGCCAGCCAAATTTGGCCTGATGAACTGAATTGGCATAATACAAAAGACTTAGGACTAAGTTGGCCAAAAAAAAAAAAAAAAAAGTTTTAGAACTGAATTGGAAAAATTGCAATTGGTTTATAATTGTTTTGATAATTTTCCCTTTGCGTATGCGGCATTTGCTTCATAAGCAAGTGCAAAACAATGTAACATGTCAATTTTTATAGTCATGATGTCATGAAATTTCGTAATAGAAAAAAGTATAAATTTGTTAATCGTAAGAGGCCACCATTGTTTGTCCTAACTACCTAACTATATTGAAAGTGTCATAAAACAAAAATGAAAGATTCTTTAGTACAATAAAAATCCTATTTTATAATTTCCAAAAAATTTCCTCTGATTGCCATTCCTTTTTTTTTTTTTTTTTTGGGTCTGAAACTTTATTGAATTTAGAACTAGGCTAAATGCCAAATGAGCCCAACAAGTTGGCTTTGGTACAAAGAAGGTCCAAAAGAACTTGGGGAGGAGTAGAAAGCCAAATTCTGTGAAGGTCTCCTATAGCCTTTGGCTAATCAATCTGCCACCAAATTAGCCTCCCTATACCAATGAGCCAGCCTAATATCAGGAAAAGAAAGCAACAAGGCATTTCACTCTTGGATAAGAAAAACGCGATCAGTACGTTGAAGGGCTCTTATCAGATCAAAGACCGTCTGACTCAACTTCTAAGGGTTCGTGGCTTCTGTTATAAGTGTATTAGGGATTTCCGATTGCCCATTCTTTGAAAACGTCTTTTGTGGCCACAATCACACCGACATTGATTGGGAATAACCATACCAGTCTTCCTAGCAAGGTTCTTATATGTATTAGGGGTGAGCATCGGTTTAGGGTCAACCCTGGACCGACCTTGGACCGGCCCAACCCTGCCGGTCCTGGTTCGATTCCCAGTGAAAATGGGTTGGTCCTTGGTCCTAAAATTGGACCAACACTATGCGGGTTGGTTCTCGGTCTTGGAAGTTTAGGGTCGGTTCAACCCTAACTATATATATATATATATATATATATATATATATATATATAGTATTATTTATAATTTTGTTATATAAAGAAAACCTTAAAATAAATTGCGTTAACAACATTAAACAACTATTTAGTGAGTAATTCAATTAATTTTACATTATTCTTTAATAACTTAGATTTTTAATGTCTTTTATGGCGTCAACAGTCATAATTTATGAAAAAGGAAAATGTTTGTGTGGGGAATCCTCATGGCGTCCAAAAGAGCATAAATAGCTCCTTATGGCATCCTTCTCTAGTACTCATTCTCTTCTATCTTATTTGTTTTCTTAGTATTCAATTTGCCAAAATCGAAAGAAACAACTTCTTCGCTCGCCACTCATAGGGGTGTGCATGGTCCGGGCGGGCGATTCTCGACCTAGAACCGGGAACCGCCCGCTAAGGACCGGTTTCGAAAAATTGGAACTGGGATCCACCCGTTTGTTGCATGGATCCACCTGGGAACCGGACCGCCGGTCCGGTCCGGTTCCCGAGTGGATCCATGGAACCGATCTTGACGCGGGCGACGCTAGTTCTTTGGGATTTGCGAAGGGTTGCTTGGGCAAGAGGGCGGCGGAGCTAGGTCGCGGGTCGTTGAACCGGATCGTGGGTCGGCCGGGCGGCTGAACGGCGACGGCGTCGGGGCGAGATGAGCTCGGATCTCGTAGTCGTCAAGCGAGATCAACGCGGCGGGCGGGGACGTCGAGCGTTGGTCGCGGATGGGTCTCGTGGGTTGCTGGAGTCGCAGCCACCGGGCGGTTGAACTGGATCGTGGGCGAGAGGCAGCGGCGGAGCTGGGTCGCGGGTCGCTGAACTGGATCGTGGGTCGCTGGGCGGCTGAACGGCGACGGCGTCAAGGCTGAGATGAGCTCAGATCTGTAGTCGTCGAGCGAGATCAACGCGGCTGAAGCAGGGGACGTCGAGCGTTGGTCGCGGATGGGTCTCGTGGGTTGCTTTGGAGTCGCAGCCACCGGCGTGAAGAAACGAGCGGCGGTCGTGGTGCCGCACGTCGAGCGGAAGGCGGATCAGCGGGGACGACGATGGCGGAGGTGCGGAGCTGTCGCAGTCGGCGGCGCGCGGGTATGAGATCGGAGCGGCGCCGGCGGGAGGGTGGTGACGACCGGGCTAGCTATAGCGGCTTCGCGGCTCGGGCGGTGAGGCGACGCACAGGTCACCGACGAGGAATCGAAATAGTGAGAGGAACCGAGGAAGAGAGAGAGAGAGAGAGAGAGAGAGGGGGCAGCCGCAGAAACCGAATAGAAGTGAGATGAGACGGTGAGCGTGAGACCTAGGTTTGTTTTAGTATTTTTTTTTTTAATATTAAAAGGGAACCGGTCCGGTCCGGTGGGCGGGCGGGCGGATCCGCCCATGGAACCGGGAACCGGGAACCGGACCGGTTCTCACCGGTTCCCAAAAAACCGGAACCGGGAACCGGACCGGTTCCCTCAAGAACCGCCAGATTCGGGGTTCCGGTCCGGTTCCGGGCGGTCCGGGCGGATCCCGGTATTTTGCACACCCCTAGCCACTCAACACTCGCCTCACTCGCTTTGGGTCACTCGTGCCGCTTGCCGCTCGATGTTCACTTGGCTTACTCCTCGCTGGACACTCGATGCTCACTATATTCGACACTCACCCCACTCGACCCTCATTGAATGCCTTTTTTAGCTGACCTCGCTCTTCATTGAACCCATTGGATCGGTCCAATCCTCGGTTGCCATTTTTAGGAGTACAAAAAATGAAATAAAAAATTATTGATTGGTCTCAGATTGACCCTGAAACTGGACCGAACCCATTGGATCGGTCCGGTCCTCGATCGCTTTTCAAGGAGTATTAAAAATAAAATAAAAAAATTATTGGTTGGTCCTTGGTTGACCCTGGAATCGGACCAAACCCATTGGGTCGGTCCGATCCTCGGTCTCAAGCTCGATAGGCTTAGTCCTCGGTCCCAAAAGTTGAGGACCAGCACTGTGCGGATTGGTCATAGGGTTAGGGGGTGGACCGGCCCAACCCGGACCATACTCACCCCTAATATGTATTTTGTTGCTTCTTGTAGGAGATGCCCTAATTTTTTCCACTGGGCATTTCCAAGGGAAGTCTTCAAAGAGCGAAAAATAGTTACCTAAATGCTCTTTGAAAAAAATAAAGGATTGGCATATGAACATGGACTGTTTCTATTAATAAGGAACGAAGTAAAAATTAATAAGAAAGTCTTTATTGAATGAATCTTTCATCCTTTTTTTAGCCAAATCTCCTTCTGTTTTTTCGGGTTGCTGTGAGGGCACCTTCTTTAACGATCATGTCATTTTTTGAGGCACTTAATTAATGGTTTGATCAAATGTATTTTTAAGGTGAGTTCCACATAAATAGGTGGGGTTGCTTTACTTTTCCTGGGCCTAGAGTGTGTTGCCGTCGAGAAGAATCTCTATATTGATTTCTAAGTTATTGATCTATGTTATCTATTACAAAAAACAAGTTATCGAATAATAAAATAAACAACACAAGAAATAAATCAAATACTGAATTTATGCAGTTCAATCGATATGACCTGCTCTGTGGGAAGAATAACATAAGACTCCACTATAAACCACAGGATCAAATAAATATTATAATCACACCCAAGTCAAACAAGCATTTGTCTGTGTTTTCTAACCTTCAATTACACCAAATAACACAGTATTTAATTCTTCCACTTGTAATAATTTCTCAATCTCTTAAATGAACTAACAAATCTTGCCACAAAATTTATTGTCTACCAAATACTCTCGAATTCACACTCGAATATAATTCAAGGCTAAATTGTACCTTGAATTCGCGCATGCAAAGCACACCACCATACACCAATGGCTTGAATACCAAAACTCATGATTGAATATAATCATATACCTGCAACAAATTAGGAAACTCTATGGGCATTTTCCTTTCTAAATCCAACGAGAAAAGCGGTTTCCTTACTTAGAAAACTTTTCTCATTCCATCTTTTTTTTTTTCTTTATTTCCGAATTTTCATACATCCATTGATAAAGAGTGGACATCCCTAATAGGAAATCTCTATGTGAGTTTGGATTTTGTTTGGTCATTTAGATTTCTAGTTATGATAGAACTAGATAGAATAAGATATGAAATCAGGGATTTTGCTACATCTAGATTTTGTGAATCGTAATGATAAAACTGAATACATTCACATCATATCTTTGACAAAAAAAAAAAAAAATCACATCCTATGATGCAGTGTAAATGAACCTCAAAATTGCACAAATGGAGATAGTAAGAAATTCTCACGATACTCTTTTTGTCATTTTTGTTTGCTATTTTTTTCCTCTCTTTTTTAATTCTTTTTTCCCTTTTCATCATTCTAAATAAAAATTTATTAAATAGTAAACTATACTACTATACATAAGTTTTGCAATTTGTTACCCTAAATTTTTGGAAAAATTACCCAAAAAAAGTCATATATATTGTTTTTTTTTGTAAATTCATTTATAAACATTTTAATTGTATCAATTCAATTTATCTAGTCAATTTTGACTATAAATCACTGAAACGGATGTTGACCATCTTATTTAGTATGGCCAATGCTAAAGTGGACAACTTCTTATATTTTTTCGAATTTTTATTTTATTTTTCCTTTTTTTCTTTTCTTCTCTTTTCCTTCTTTACTTGTTTTTACTATGGCCACAAGGGTCGCCGAGCCCTTGGCGATTCTTTTCTTTTTCCTTTCTTCTTTTTTCCTTTTTTTAATTTTTATTTACTATGGCCGAGAAGAAAAGAAAAAAAGAATAAAGAATAAAATTTTGAAAAATATTTACAAATTAAAAAAATTGTGCATGTTATCACCGACCATTAGAATGGCCGGTGTCAATGTCAGCATTTCCTGCCAAAATTGACCTTATAGACTTAATTGGCATAATTGAAAAGTTTATGACTAAATTGACAAAAGTACAATAGATTTTGGAACTTTTTGATAATTATCCCTTAAATTTTTACAAACTTAAGGTTCAATCTGGTTAACACTCTGACCACATATTCATTGGTCCTTTACCTTGATACTAACAACATTTACTAATATTATAGTTATAGTGTACATATATACATATAAAGGTTCCTGAGACTATAATAATTGTTAATGGTTTACTTAGTTAATTTTTATTTGGCCATTTTTTTTTTTTTTCGAACTTAATGAAATAGAAAAGTTTAGGAGAAATTGAAAAGAGGGTTTTGATAGAGCAAGATTAGTAAACTGCTCATTTGCATATATGAAAAAAAATGAGAATGAACAGATTTTGCAAAATCACCTTATCACAATATAATGAGCTATCAATCAATGAAAATAATTTATTCACATAGGGTAAATAAATTTTTCACACTTATATATGGAAAAGTAACATATTTCAATATTTGAACTCGTTTCTTGAGGTTTTTTATAAGATAGAAAAAAATCATTTTTGAAATTTCAGTAAGTGAAAATAAGATAATCAATTTGCGCATTTGTCGAATACATGAAATGACTAATTTTAGTTAGTATAATTGTCAAACCCCAAAACCATCAAGAATAGGGGATGACATGGCTGTCCTTCCACCCAAAGGATGCAACCTCAAATCACAAAAATCCAACTCTCAAAAGTCTCCTCTTCAATATCTCTCTTGTATTACTAATCGCTAGCTGAAGAACCTAAAAAAGATTGAAAAAAAATAGAGGGGTGAGCGACCATAGCTTAGTGAGTAGTGCATCTATTCTAATTAGATTAAACATTCACTATGCACTTTTACAAACACAATATCACCATTTATCAATCCTAAGGTTAGAGTTTTATATACGTAATATATCAAAAGTAGATGATACCTTGCCAACGGACTTTTCTACGTAAAATCAATAATAAAATCTATTCACAATAACAAATCAACTATCAATGGTCTATTCCATTGACTAGTATCATTTAATCACATGTCAATGGTTTACTTCATCGACTAATCTCAATTCACATGTCAATGGTTCACTCCATTGACCAAACTCAAATCACATGTTAATGGTCCATTCTATTGACCAATCTCATGCTCATCAAGCATAAATTCTCGTGACAAAGTGATCACGATTCCTCCATTGGTTAGTCTCCACCTATTATTAAGCATACAAAGATATCCTAGACTAATATATGCATACCTACAAACCTTTAACTGGGTTCACAGTAATATTGAGCACTCAACCGTCATCCTCCAATACCAGAAATTCATTCCATGAACAA
Organism: Eucalyptus marginata; assembly: GCA_014182565.1. Lineage (NCBI taxonomy): Eukaryota > Viridiplantae > Streptophyta > Magnoliopsida > Myrtales > Myrtaceae > Eucalyptus > Eucalyptus marginata. The sequence goes on from CM024587.1 coordinate 23,424,122, forward strand.
TCTCATATATCAAATACATTTCACAAATTTATCAAATAATCTTTCATAACTCAACTCATTTGCTAGAAATTTCTTTAGACATTTCTCAAATCATTTCAAGACTATCTTATAAATTGGTTTTACAAACCGAATCATGTCAAATGCAACATTTCACAAATTGATATATAATCAAGTCGCTCTTGAACTTTGCCATAACCATGGACCTTATCAAGATGCCAACTCCACCTACATATTTAACTACTTCACAAGGATTTTCTAACACAACCTCCTATATTATATAGATGAAACAAAACTGTCTTTGCATCCATATTTAATATAAGGTCAAACATGCATCTTGTTAAATACAACAGTTACATCAACCACTAACTCTACCAGCTCCACTTTGCCACAAGTAACATCTGTGTCGATTACCACACTAGTATAGGTTACCTTAGGAGTTTCTAGTTGCAACTCCACTTTGACCTGAACACCGTCCATAATTGTATTAACATTTCCATAAACATTCCAAGTTAGAAGTACTAGAGATTCGTCAAAGGTAGCTTCTCTACTGTCAACAGTTGAACTTAGTTATGATCATCACAATTGATAGCCTCGCTCACCTTATGCACTTTGCTCTCCCATCGAATCTACAATCACTCGGTCAAAAATAACATGAGCAATTGAATATAAAATGGTCGACAACGTTACCTTACTATACTCCTTTAGAAGTTCGATATCCAATAGTAGTCAATGATGATCTATTCATTGGTAGCTTATTAGTACTAAACACATTTGTTAGGATTCTATTGGTCTAGCCAGCACTAAAGGTCATCTTATGGACCGTCTTTATTAATGTTCTACTCATTAATTCTATACATTGTTATGGTTTACTAGCACTAGTGTGGTGTTTCACTGTACCATCCTTAATGTAAAATTAATTTACCAGCTCCAAGCAACACTCTATACTACTATTTGTCCGCACATGCTTAATCAACTTACTAGTCTCCACCTCGATCAAACTCTCGACTACATGTTTCTAACAACAACATCAAACTTGCACACCGGTGCAAACACCTAAGTCTTCCTCGAGTAGTCATTAGACTCTTGAACACCCATATGATGTCTCTAGGGTGGAATTTGTCACTATCTCATATTGAAGTTTATATAGGCCACCACGCTTGATTCCTTTCAGCATCACCAGGGCACCTCGGATAACCTTTAGAACTCTACCTTTTGAACTAGTTGCTTTTTCTTTTTTTTCTTTTTTTCCCTCTTGTTTGTTTTCCTTACTCTGCAAATCTAGATTTAGATTTAGGAGTTTTGCTCTCCCAATCTTAGATCGAAGAACTTTTCTCTCTGATCTAATTCTAGATTTAAGAGTTTCAATGAATACTAGTTTGCCTATAGTTTTAATGGTGTTCGAAGCAACTTCGATGTTGAATTTGTGCTCACTCGTTCAATGTACTTTTGTTAAAAGTTTCGGTGCCTCACACTTATTAAAGGGTTTGCTTTCACAAGTGTTAGATCTAAACTTGTTCAACATGTTTATGTTCTTTTTGTATGGTGATGGTGTTACGGATGTCGAACCTAAGTGCACACAATGTCATAACTACTTATGAAGATCCTAGCATGCGCTCATCTCTGATGATGGTGTATGATTCGATGATCAGCTATGATCATTTCGCTTGGATGTAGTCACAAATTTGTTCTTAAAAGATGCGCATAGAATCATCTCTACCAACCGTGCTCTGATGATATACCTAAGATTGTTTTTTAATTTGTTTTGGAACTCTGTAGGCTCGCATTGTTATGGTGACTTTTGTGATTTCCTATGGATCCTTTCTTATATCTTTTTAATAATGAATGGAAATTTCTTTTGAAAAAAAAAAATGCCATTTTCCTGGATGTTAGCTAGATTGTAGCAACATAAGTGAAAATATATTTGCAACATGGGTACCTTAAGTATAAGCCAAAAGCTAGAAAAAGGGGAAAAGAAAAATATAATTTCAGTTCTATACCTATTGTGTGAATCTCAATTAAGTTGTAAATATTTCAATTTATCCAATGTAGCCCTTAACCTTCGAGTGAAAATGCAATCAAGTCTTCGAGCCAAAACTTGCTTGAAATCATTGACATGGCAATCCTATCATCATCGACTATCATACATGTCATAGTTGATCTGATGTGGACAAATTTAGTCATAATGGCATCATTTTGCTTAATTGTATGAATTTTCTGATTTCTTTTCTTTTCTTTCCTCACATTTTTGGCTTCATGCTGAAATTTATAATATTATTCAAATTTTAGAAAAATTATGAGAATTAATGTGTCAACATATAATTGTTGTGAATGTTTTAGGAGTTTTGGGTAAGATAGAAAAGTCAAAGTGCATGAGTTGCAAGATTTAGGTTAAGACAGTAACAAGAAGTGAAAATCAACTCAAATAGCCCATACTTAGTGAAGCTAACCTTGGTTCATCTCTTTAGAATATTAAACATGTTATATGAGATATTTTCATCTATTGCACCTCCATGAGTATAGGAAGAATGGGAATCTATTGAAAGATCGAAACCAAGAGATGATTAGCATTGTCTATTGACTTACATTTTGCCAAGGAGAGGAGAAAATTTGACCTATTAAAAAATTGGGTTGATTGACTAACTTACAAGTTGCCCAAAATAAGGAAAAAATTAGTGGCAAAGGAGATACACGGACAACATCTACTCTAGATTTTTGCTCTTTGTTCTTTTCCCTTTTCCATATGAAAACAAGCACAAGCTTTTCTTTTTGGCTGGTTCTTGTTGAATTGAGGTTATATTTTCTTATCTTTGAAAGAGCTGAACATTTTTCGTGGGTAATTTCTGTACAATCACGAGTTTATTACAAGAAGATCATGTAATCTACAAGAGCGTTCAATGTAATTTATGGGTCCAGCCAAGTCCATGTTCTTAGGCCAGCCCATTTTCCTTGTTCTTCAACATATTTGCGCGTGGAAGTGAAAGAACGAAGACAAAACTCATCAAGCGGTGACCAAAAAAAAAGGGCTTGTCTGTGAAGAAAGGAAAGAGGGAAAAAAAAAAAAAATCTTCGTGCGTAGCCAATCCAGAGACACCTCGACAAATTGATTTAAGTCCACATTGCGACATCTAATAAGTATTTCAAACTATTATTTGTCTAATTGAAGTAATATTCGAAATTAGAGCACAAATTTGAAGTTATGTTGATTTTGAGTTAGGAAGTCTAATTTTCAAGTTGTTGAGTTATGGGATCTCATGGGAATGACAATGGTAGATTATAACATTGTGGAGTCGTGGGATTTGACTGGAATCGATTTGGAGTAATGGTTGTCATGCCTTGACCCTCGAACATGCAACAACCCTCGATCACTTTGGTCATTTGATTATGATGCCCCAAGAAGCGTTGCCGACCCATTCGTTTTATCATTTAATAATATGCAAGCGGAAGCATAAATAAAACCACCTAACCATTCAAATTAGGAATAGCATAAAACCCACTTACGCACACACGCACGCACAAGTTCACACATTTATACATACATATGCATCACCCATTACACGCACTCCCTTTATATTCCAAAAGCGCAGCTGTACACACATCTAAAAGGAGGTTTCAAGGGTATTATGAGGGCGGCCTCAAAAGTAATACACCTCACGATCTCTTTGTACCTATGGGCTCTAGATACCAAGGCTTAGGGTCGGGGTCCTAGTCAGGGTTGGTCTCTAGATTTGTCACAGCCTCATCAAGAACATCCAAGTCCATCGGGTCCCAACTGAGATTTCCAAGCCCCGCACCTAGAGGTTCATCGAAGCCATAAAGAGGGCCATAGAAGTCTTCTCCAACCCAAAAACACCAAGCCATAAAGCGATGAGGTACTAGATTTGGTGTCACGCCCCGAACCTCAAGCGCGCGCACATCCCTCGGTGGTTGACTAAATCGCGACGTTCCTAGGACGCGTCGCCGACCCAATTGATTTTGCATATGCGGAAGCGTATAAACTAATCCCCAGACAATAACAGACATGGGATAGAAAAGCAGGACAATCAATTTCAAATCAAACACATTATTAAAAACCACAATCTGGTTTACAAAAAAAGGCCAACTCTAGGGTCTAAGTACAAGAGGTCTATCTCCAAAAGAACTTCTGAGCCACCCATGCTCTTGATCCTTCTGCCTCAAGCTCTGAGTTCTTCACACTAGGGATCTGAAAAGTTAAACCCACGATGGGGTGAGACAATGTCTCAACAAGTTCACCCCCTAAACCCTGACTAGGAAGGAAATACGCCTAAGGGCAGTCTATGCACACAATACAGAAGACTTACCTCGCCTCAATTCCCTCCTGCATGTTAGCACAATTCATATATCACATAAGTGCAATAATAACACTCAAGCATTTGGAACGTCTCATTTCAGTCTTAGTCAATCAATCAATTGAATCAATACAATTGATCCATCATTTAATCAAATAATCGCTCACAGAGGTCTCGATTATAAGACCAAATCGTTATGACACATCCCATACCGTGTTACACAATTTCGTCCCATAATCAGGCACAGACAATTCATATCGGTGGTTCCATCCACACCAAATATTCACTCTCAATATTCAAATTCCCAATCCAACCTCAACATCCTCACTCAATGTTCCAACTCAATACTCAAAACCAGGCTCAAGGTTCTAGAGGTGCCCTCTCCCCACGAAGTTCCGACATCGCGTGGCACTTAGTCCCTGACCACAATCAGTCATAGTACGAGGTACTATAGGTGGCTCCCACGAATTCACACAATCGTGTAGCACTTAGTTCTCGACTATACTAAGCAATAGCTAAAGGTACTAGAGGTGGCTCCCACGAAGTCATGCTATCGTGTAGCACTTAGTTCTTGACTAAAAAAAAAAAAAACACTAGTACAAGGTTCTAGAGATAACTCACACGAAGTCTCGCTATCATGTAGCACTTAGTTCTTGACTATGCATGACAGTACTGCAAGGCTTCTAGAGGTGGCTCCCATGTGACTCAAGTCACCATGTAGCACTTAGACCTTGACTACAATAAGCAACGGTACAAGGTACTAGAAGTGGCTCACACGAGGTTTCATTATCATGTAGCACTTAGTTCTTTACCGGCTCACAACCCATTAGGTTCCCTCAACACAACCTATGTCACTTCATCTCTCACTAGTCACCTTGCCATGACAATAACCCATCACATGATTGTCCAATACTGGCCAAGGACATTATGCTTTGCACACCAATTCCTCAATTAAAATAACGAACTTGGCATATTTTCATCGTGTTAAAAATACCCGATAAAAATAATCATGTGTGGGTACACGGTCAATTTGAGCCAAAAATACTATATCTTCCTTTTTAAAAATCTCACTATTTATTATAGTGCCTAAAAACATTTTTGGCGTTAAAAATCGACGCCCGGTATTTTCTGAACAAAATACCAAAATTACATAATTTTGTGATAAATACCCAAAATTACAATTTCCACTCAATTTGCACAATATAGCATTCAATTGTACAAACTAAGCACACCATTGCAATCAACACGAAATTCCGGTCACCGGCTATCCCTGTATAATTTTCGAAATATAATAAATAATTAAATAAATACAACTAATTTCCAAAAATAGCAACTTAGGCCGGAAATGCTTAATTAAACACCGAAACGGGCCCGAGAAATTTTCGAACCAATCTAGATAAATAGCACGATCTATCAATGGTACTTAATTAGGGACTATCTAGTCCCTAATTAAGCCGTTCTATCCACCTAACATGCATAAATGAATAATTAAATCGTTAATCTGTTCTAACTAACCACCTAAACCTTAATTAGCCTAATCTAAACACCATTTAAGCATCATTAACTCCCTAAGCAGAGTTTAGTGAGTAAACTCACCGGTTTTGCGGGCCGTTGAGGCCATGGTGACGACGGCCAAAACTCAAGCTTACAGTGGTGCCAATGGGGGCTCGGGAGGGCCCGAAAAAGGCCACAAGGTTGGGCTGCTCGACTTTGGTTCTTGACTAAGCTAGCTTCGGCTTGCTTTGAGGTTGAATTGTGGGCTGTATTGGAGGCTTGGGACTTGGGCTGGGCCATGCGTGAGGAGATGTAGCGAAGGAGCAACTTCGGCAGTGCTGTGGGCTTGTGGGATGTCGCTGCTGGAGGGGACGAGACGAAGGAGCTACTGGCATGTTGCAGCTGCAACATGCGAAGGGAATGTAGCAGGGGTGTCGACGTGGTCAACAAACCAGGGAGTCTGCTTCGAGAGATTCAGCTGGAGTTTGACTCAATGCAGCTAGTGAAGATGGGCAGGGGTGTCTCGGACGTGTGACAGCTTGGATGGAAATTCAGTGGAGTGGTGTGCTGCTGCGGGGAAGAGAAATGGAGGGAAGGAAGTGGACTACTTCATGAGAGGAGGGGTTGGCACGCAGCAAGGGCAGAGGGGAGTTCGTGGGGTTGAATCGCTGGAGAGGTACCACACGTGAAGATGGAAGGAGAGTTGGTGGGGTTGAGGGAAGATAAGTGTGAAATGAAGATAAAAAGGAGAGAAGACCGAAGCAGCTGTAATCGGCAAAGTAGGAGGCTTCGGTGAAGTGGGATGCTCGCACAAAGAGGGAGGGGCAGCAGATTGGCATGCTGGAGAAGCCGAAGGAGAGGGGGCAAAAGCCAATCAAAATATCCCATTTTTCATTATGAATTGGTCCCCAAAAGTCCACATGTTCATCCCCTTTGTCCCCCATTATACTTTCTTGCATAATTTCACAAACAACTCATTTTGGTGCCAATGTTGCAGCCCCCATACCAGCCCACGAATTTCCCTCAATTGGACTTCAATTTCTTCATAAATCTCTACAATTTGGTGACCAGATTTGCTGAGGAAGAAGCCCACACAAATTTCACAATTTCCCCTCACCAAATAGCTCACTTTGGAGGCCAAAAATCCCCACTATTTGGCCCATCCGAATTTCCTTTCGTTTACGAATCGTCCAAATTGATTTTTCGTAAAAATCCCGGGCTCGCTGTAAATTTCTTGAAGGATGAGTCGATGTTTCTAAAATAAATCATGACATGACAAAACTTTCAATTTCTGAAATCGGGTTCAAATTCACGGTTAATTTCAATCTAACGCGATTTTAGCGTGACCTAACCTACCAAGTAACTTTTAGGAATTTTTAGCACATTTGACTTGTGGTTGATTATTTTCCAGCCACATTGTACATCTTCGACAGATTGGCGACTCTTGGTTGTCGTAAAAATCTCGAGATTTCAAATACGGGCACAAGGTACAAAAATGACAGAAAAATCGGTCTAGTGCCGTTCGACGAGAATTTTGCAATTAGGTGAAATTACCCACACACTAATCACATACCTCTGTCAAATTGACTTATCTCCGGTCTCTGATCGATTTTGATAGTGCCGTAATGACCCTTATAGATTAGCACAATCGAGCAATCGATTCCTGGTCGAATTTTCAAGTCTATTGCGTTTAGATTCCTTAATGGCTTCACCTGATAGACTAGTTATCCCGTGAGTGATCAGCTCAGGGAAAAGAACTATAGGCGCGTTGATGAAAAGCCCTACTTATTTAATCGAAAACAGAACCTGAAATTCGGGATGTCATAACTCTTCCTCTCTTATAAAAATTTCATCCTCAAAATTTAAACCATTACAAATCTTTAAACAAAAAGGTGGGGGTACAATCGTCTTATTAAATCCTCACTTTCCCAAGTTGCTCATTCAGTGCTGTGGTGTTGCCAGACCACTTTAACCAACGGGATCGTCTTGGTGTGCAGAATCTGTTCCTTCCGATCCACAATCGGAACCGGCCTTTAATTTGTCTTTGATAACTGTAACTGCATCCACTAACTATTGAACCGACTCTAGGCCTATAATCTTCCATTCTTCGACTTCATCCTAACATACTGAAGTTCTACACTCTCTGCCATACAACACTTCAAACGGTACCATCTGAATACTCTACTGGCAGCGGTTGTTGTAGGCAAACTCAACAAGATGAAACTATTCCTCACAGGTGTAAAAACAATTTTTTGCAAAGAACAGTGAAAATATTTTACTTTAAAAACTGAGTCTGTAGAACAACAAACTTTGAGCTAGTTTAGAATTTAGCAGTAAAATAGAGCTATGAGCAAAATAAAGAAGTTCAAAGAAGAGAATATGAACACATAATTTATAGTGGTTTGGCTTAGATCAAGCCTACGTCCACTTTCCCATGTTGACAGCCTTTCGGCTGGATTTTACTATGAATCAAAAGAGAATTTACAATCTTGCGATCTCAACTTCATAGTGAAGAGTATCTATTGCTCTCTCACGAAGTCACACAATAAGTTTAACTCTTTTGAATACAACTTTGAGCTCAATATATGAAATAACAAGAAACTAGGAAGCTTTAGATTTTGGAATTTTTCTTTCGCGCATTCTATCAAACAACTAGAGAGTCCTCCTTAAATACTCCTTCATGCCTTCTCGACCGTTGGCACTTTCCAAAGGAATTCTTCCAATCAACGCGTTGGACAGAATCAATCAAGGAGATCTCGAGCCATTTGAAGATTATGATGAAAGCTCGTCAATCATGTTCACCCATACAATCAAGATCTTGGTTTCCATAAGTAGATTATTTCCAAAATTACTTGCCTTCCAAAACATTTGATGAATCCAAATTGATTCTAATGAAGATATCCAATCTTGTAGATGTGATTTCCAACTAGAAGTCAATATATAATCCATACAAACCAATCCCTTGAAGAAATAAAGATAATCCCTTATCTAGAAAAGTCTTCATCCTTCACTTTCATTCAATTTGGAATTTATCAGTGTGGGTAGACTTTGACATAAAGTCTGGGAGTCTTCAGACTTTGACACATAGTCTGGGCGTCTTTAGAATAGACTTTGGACAAATTTTGTCAACTTCAAAACAACATAGGAGTTTTCTCCAACAATCTCCCCCTTTTCGATGGTGACAAAACTTCCCTGCAGATTTAAAATTTATAACCTGCAAAACAACTCTTAGCAGTACGTGATATTGTATAAAAAACAATTAGATAAGGATCTGGATAGTATCGATTTTGCAACCACAGAAAACAAGTTAATCTTGAAAACATTAGGCACATATCAAGATTTAACCATCCTCATCCATAACCATCACGACAAAAGAATATCACCAATATCACCACAAAAGTTGCTACACTTAAAATCTGCAAAAATAAGTTCAAAATCTACAAATTCTCCCCTTTTTTGTCAACAGTAAAAAGTGGAGAATGTCAAAATAGATAAGAGATAAAAAGAGTCAAGGTTGTTTTAGAATTCGAACGAGCTGGAAATCCCTCATTGACTACACTGCCTCGTCAATCTTCTGTCACTAGAGATGAACATTCTCTACTTGTGTCTGAACAGTCTGGATAATCTATAGAGTCCGGTCATGCTTGGCCATAGTCTGAGATACTTGCCGATTCAAAGTCTGTACTTGAGTATCTAAGGACTATACCTTCTTAGTGTGAAAGTCAAAAGATGATTTCAACACGGTATGCAATTTTTGAATCTCAATCTCCATTGCATATTGTGACATCCCGATTTTTCCAATTTTATTTTTAGTAAATTGAGACGGGCATTTCATCTCGCACGCATATAGTTCCTTTCCTTGAGTTGGCCACTCATGTGAAAACCGCCTATCGGTGAAGCCGGTAAGAGATTTTAATGCATCGACTCGAGAATTTGACCAGAAACGACCTTTCGACCGAGCTAATCTACAAGGGTCATTATGGCACAGTTAAAAATCGATTAGAAGCCAGAGATAGGTCGGCTCGACAGAGGCATGTGATCGAGTGTGGGTGATTCCACCCGATCACACTATTCTTGTCAGTCGGCACTGGACCGACTTTTCTATCGATTGGGTCCCCTGTGTTCGTATTTGAAATCTTGAGATTTCCACGACAACCGAGGGTCGCTAATGTATCAAAGATGTACATTGTGGCTTGAGATTTATCAACCACAGGTCGAATTGCATAAAAACTTCTAAAAGCTAACCGGTAGGTCAGGACGCGCTAATATCGTGCCAGAATGAAATTAACCGTGAAATTGTGACTGAATTAAGAAATTGGAAGTCCTGGGTGTCACATACCTTATGAGGATCATGTATTAATTTTATGGATTTTAATTAGGCTCAATTGGACGAGAATTTATTGGAATTGAGAAATTTAAGGTACGAGATTTTATGCCCCGGCGGAAAATGAAATTTGGACCCATTGGACTAAGGTTGTGGGAGGTTGGAGTGAGTAGAGTGTGACATCACAAGTGATGTCATGGTGGGCCTTTTTGTGGAAATTAAAGAAAGAGTAAAAGAAAAGAAAATGCCCCTTCTCTCTCTTCCCTCTTTCTTCTTCTTCTTCTTCTTCTTCTTCCCCCGTTGGTTTCCTCCTCCATCTTCCTTCTCCTTTGAGCTTCAAAACCAGCAACCAAAGAGGAGCTTGGAAGGGGACCAGCTGCCGCCGGATCGCCGCCGCCGCCACCGGACCGCCGTCGCCGCCCGTCGCCGCGACGCCCGCGCCGCGCCGCCCCAGCCCCTTCGCCGCCCCTCGCCGCCGTCCGTCGCACCAGCTCGCCGCCGCCGCTTCTCCGCCTCCCCACGCCCGAGCTGCCCCTTCTTCCCCTCCGTTCGGCCATAGACGGAGCTTGAAATTCCAGCCAAGATCTGGAACTTTGGGGCTCGGTTTGGCCAACTTCCCGGCCCCGGTTGCTTGGCCCGCCTTGAGGAAAGTCGATCCTCGTGTCGGCCCCGTCGTTTTGGCGTGCTCGGCTCGCTAATCCGGTGAGTTTAGCTCACTAAATCTTGATTAGAGGGTTAATAATGTCCTAAGTGTGCTTAGTTTAAGTTAAGTGAGTTTATGTGGGTTGATTAGTTTATTTGATTGAGGATTAGATTAGGGTGTTTAATTAAGTTAAATTGTGTTTAGTTTAAAGTTAAGTAGGTTTATTTTTAATATAAGCCTTGATGTGACATAATGGGTTTTATTTTTGATTTATGTAATTTTTCGAAATTCTGGAATTAAATAATATATTATATTCCGAAAATCATTAAAATATTATTTATAAAAAAAAAACTCGAAAAATTATTTTTAACCCCAATTGCTTAGAATTTCGTGCCGATCGTCGCTATGCTCTTAGAATTTGAATTTGATGAATGGATGTGGCAAATTGAGTGTCGATTATTATTATTATTAAAAAAAAAAAAAAACTCGAAAAATTATTTTTGACCTCAATTGCTTAAAATTTCGTGCTGATCGTTGCTGTGCAATTAGAATTTGAATTTGAGGAATGGATGTGGCAAATTGAGTGTTGATTGTGATAAATAGGGTTTTTGGCCATAAAAACCCAAGTGTTGAATTTTGATGCAGAAATTTAATTGTTAAGGGTTACTATTGAAATTGGAGTATGTGAATGAAATGTGGAATGTCCGGAAGTCATTAATGATTTGTCGTGTGCTGGTTGATAGGCTCGGGTCGCAGTAGTGGCTAGGCCGACTGGACCTGTATTCTTTGTGGACTGCCGTCAATGTGTGACGTGGCTCGGGTCGCAGTAGTGGCTAGGCCGACTGGACCTGTATTCTTTGTGGATTGCCGTCAATGTGTGACGTGGCTCGGGTCGCAGTAGTGGCTAGGCCGACTGGACCTGTATTCTTTGTGGATTGCCGTCAATGTGTGACGTGGCTCGGGTCGCAGTAGTGGCTAGGCCGATTGGACCTGTATTCTTTGTGGATTGTCGTCAGTGTAGTGACGTGGCTCGGATCGCAGTAGAGGCTAGGCCGACTGGATCTATGCTCCTTCGGGAATGCCGTCGACGTAGTGACGAAGCCGCGCTCCATGGGGGAGGCGATGCGACATGAGTGTCGAAGATAGCTGAATTGCGAGTAGGCTATGCCCTTGTGTGGCAAAGTGAATAATAATTGGAATGCGTGTCGAGTGCATTTATGATTTCTATGAAAGTGTTGGCGTTCCAATTGTTTGAATTCTTATTACTACCTGAGTTTATGTGATATAAATTGTGCTAACCTGCAGGAAGGAATTAAGACGAGATAAGTCTTCTGTGTGATGTGGCTAGGCCACCCGGGGTGTATTTTCTTTCTAATAGGGGTTTAGGGGGTTGAACTTGCTGAGACGATGTCTCACCCCATTGTGGGCCAACATTTTCAGGTCCCTTGTGGACGGAGCGACCAGATCGCTTTGGTTGGCCTTGAGGAGTTGCAGAGGTGAAGTCTGGAGCCTTGGAGAACGTGTCCAACTTGTAGGTCGTAGGACAGTTCCTTTTTAAGAGTCGGTCTTTTGTAGACTTTTGGCTGTAGGCCTTCGTTTGTAATTCCGTTGATTTATGAAAGTGTATTGTTGTGAATTTGCTTCCTGCTTTTCTATCCCATATTTTATTGTCAGGGATTTTATAATATGCTTCCGCATGCGCATTAAAGAATTGATTAGGTCGGCGACTTAACCTGGGAACGTCGCATCAGAATGACCATGGTGGGATGTTGGTGCGCTCGGGGTTCGGGGCGTGACACATATTATTGAGCCTTGACTCCCAAAAGAAGTTCCATCATCCTTCGATAATCAGCATTTGGTTATGACTGCGCATTGGCTTCAGTGAGTGGAGATTGAGGAGAATTGAGAGAGGAGGGAACATCAACTTGTCTAGTTCCATGACTCGGTGTGAATTTTGTAATGTCAGCTTCTGGGTGTGCAGGAGATTTACCATCACTCGCAAAGATAGGAGAAGAAGTCCATGTTTTCTCAACATCTCCCCCTGTTTCTGTGCCTACAAGTGGAGAAATGATTTCCTCTTCTTGAGTCTTCTCGTTTGTAGGACGAGAGTGATGTGCTTCTTCTGTACGTGCTCCAATTTAACCACTCCGAGTTGCTTCAGAATCTGCAGATAAAGATATGGCAATGGTCGCCTCATAAGATTCATCAGCATGACCTCTTCCTTCTTCATCTCTTCCTTCTTCTTCTCTTGCTTCTTCTTCTCTTGCCACTTCTTCTCTTGCTTCTTCTTCGTTCTCTGGTTCTGCTTCTTCTTCTAGCTCTACTTCTGCTCTATCTCGTTCAATGGGTTCCTCAGAACCAACAAAACCTCGAAGATTCTTCAAGGCAAGGGCAAAAATTGTGAGATCATCATCATCATCCTCTTCGTCCTACAAGATGAGAGATCTTCTCTTCTTCACAAGTTCTTTCATAATCTCCTTGCATTTTCTCTTCTTTGCAACGGAATCTACTTTGGTTTTGCTAGAGGACTCCTTCTTCATGAGCTCCAGAACCTTGTTCAGATCTTTCAGCATCATCTTCGAAATCATTTTTAGTACTATAACCATAGGAGCAACAGTGCGAGAACAGAGTGAGGCGGGAAATTCAATCTAAAAATGTCTGAACAACTTGGTAACTAAGGCTGAATAAGGTAATTGTCATTTCTCCTTCACAACCGTCCCATACATGTGCATTAGGATGGTATGAGGGAGTGAAAACCTCATCCCATTACAGATTGCAAACATGAGCCGAGCTTCAAACTTGGAAACATCTATCTTAGATGCAGCCTTCAATCTGATGCAATTAAAAACCACTTTGTGCAACAGAATGTTGGAGGCTGACAGTTTGGAATAAGTGATGCCTCCTTCCAGCACTATGTCCTTGACAAGAAACCTCATTGCTTGACCAAAAGAGACTTCAATGGTTGAAAACCACTCCCTTCCACCCCAATAATATCAGCCAATGTGTCTACATCCACCACATAGGCTTTGTCATACATAATAAATGTGATATGATTCTAGTCAAGAAAAGAAATGTTCAAATAGAAATAAGCAGTCAACTCTAGATAAGCAATAGTTGTCTCATAACAAAAATTCTCCAGTTGAAGTAAGGCTAACTTCTCCCTCAAGTTAACCCTGATTGAGTCCAGGAAGTCAAAATCAACAGTACAAGGGTTCATCACCCCTCTCTTTAGCATATGTGAATAAACCTTTTTGTGTTTCTTAGAACGAAACAATCTCGTTCTATATCTAAGAACGTCTGCAGCAACGCCCATTCTTGGTTGAAAATTAGAATAAAATTTCTCATCATCCTCCTTGTTCTCAGGATGATTAGAATCGAACCTAGGGTATGCAGGAAAATGAAGAAAGACATTGTGCCGATCCTTTAGGTGCTATACCTAACTCTTCCATCCTTCTTAGGAACAACGTTTCATTCTTGTAATCTTTCTCTCTAAGAAAGTCATCGATGAAAGACATTGGAGTGCCACCCTGCTTTAAATAATTGTAAAGCTTATAATGAACCTAGGGTCTCGAGGCTCTGAGTGGTTCTGCATCTTCTACAACTTCCTTCTTCAGGGGTTCGCGAGGAACATCTTGAGTAAAACGCTGCTGAGAGTGCTGTGGAGAGTTGCGCAGAGAGTCTTCCCCTGTGAGATCGAAATAAGTCGGCCCTTCTGGCATGCTCCTTAGTCATTGGTTGGCAATCCGGGAGGATATCCTTTGGAAAGACATTCTTGCAGGCTTGGAGGATTTCATAGACTGATTCGAGTAAAAAATATGGAAACTTGTGGAACAATCTTAAGAGTAAAAATGAAATAGTAGAAACGAGAGAGTAGAAAGTTTGTATTCTAGAGTTTGGTAAAAAGTACTTGAAAGGAATACGAAAGGGTATATAAAGAAAACAAAAGGTCACAAATAAACAGGATAAACGGATCATCGTAGGGAAAAAGAAAATTACCTTTTTCGAAATAACTTAAAATAAAAACTACCAAAAATTCAAAAATATGAAAAATTTAACTTCCAAAAATAAAATACCTAGAATCAAGAATTTCTTTGCTGAAGTAGCGTCGGAAAGTTTGAGTCGACCAATTTCAGACTTTACTCCAAAATAGAGATAACATTCAGTTTGGTGCGAATAAACTCAAATAGATTTTTTCTCCAGGGGCTTCGTGAAGATGTCTGCTAGCTGATTCTTCGAATCAATGAACTAAATCATAATCTCCCCATTATGGACATCATCTCTTATAAAGTGATGTCGAATCTCTATATGCTTTGCCCTTGAATGAAGAATTGGATTCTTGGTGAGATTAATAGCACTAATGTTGTCACATTTGATCTCGGTACATGATTCTTCAATCCTAAAGTCTCTCAATTGTTGTCTTATCCATAGGATTTGAGAGCAACAACTTCCAAGAGCAACATACTCTGCTTCTGTAGTTGAAAGAGCCACAATAATTTGTTTTCTTGAGAACTAAGATACCAACCTATCTCCCAGCAGTTGACAAGTGCCAGATGTGCTTTTTCTATCAACTTTACAATCTGCTAAATCAACGTCTCAATATCCAAGAAGAGTAAAATCTCATTCTTTTGGATACCACAGACCCAGCTTTGGACAGGTCACAACATATTTTTTTTTTTGGTCACAACATATTTAATAATGCATTTTACAGCACTTAGATGAGATTCTCTAGGATCAGACTAAAATCTAGCACACATGCGCACACTGAATAAAATATCAAGTCTAGAAGCAATAAGGTAAAGAAGTGAACTGATCATGCTTCTGTATAACTTCTGATCTACTTTCTTCCCTTCTTCATCCTTGTCTAGTTTCGAAGAACTTGACATTGGAGTCTCTATTTTCTTGCAATTCTCCAACCCAAATTTCTTGATGAGATATTTGGTATATTTTTCTTGGTGAATGAATATACCTTTCTTCGATTGTCTAATTTGCAATCTCAGAAAGAAAGTTAACTCACCCTTCATGCTCATCTCAAATTCATCCTGCATAGACTTTGAAAATTTCTTACAAAGACTTTCGTTAGGAGAATCAAAAATAATATCATCTACATAAATTTGTATTGGTAGAAAGTATTTTCCTTCTTTCTTTATAAACAAGGTTGTATCAACCTTTCCCTTTTCATAACCATACTGAGTTAGAAACTTACTCAACCTCTCATACCAGGCTCGAGGTCCTTGCTTTAGTCCATACAAGGCCTTTTTCAGTCTGTAGACTGAGTCTAGCTTTCTTGGATCTTCAAATCCTGGTGGTTGTTCCACATAAACTTCTTCTTGTATGAATTCATTCAAAAATGCACTTTTGACATCCATCTGGAATAACCTGAAATTTGTATAGTAAGCATTGCAAGTAATAGTTTAATTGCTTCTAACCTCGCTACTAGTGCATAGGTCTCGTCATAGTTTATCCATTCTTCCTGTGTATATCTTTTTGTCACGAGTCTTGCTTTGTTTCTGACCACTTTATCATTCTCGTTCATCTTGTTCCTGAAAACCCATTTCGTTCCAATAATGGATTTGCCTTTGGGTTTTGGAATCAGCTCCCCATACATCATTGATGTTGAATTGTCTGAGTTCTTCCTACATAGCTTCTATCCAGCTTTCATCAGACAGGGCTTCGTCTACACATTTTGGTTCTATCTCATAAACAAGTGCTAGAACACTGGACTCTTCTCTTTCTTTGGATCTAGTGCAAACTCCTTCATCAATGTTGCCGATGATGAGTTCTTTGGGATGACTTGACTTGTGCTTCCAGTTGCTGCTTGGTTTGAAAGTTGGTTGATTCTCTACAGTTGTTGAATCTTCTCATTATGTTTGTTGTTGTTCTCTAGAAGTTTGAACCTCTTCGGGGGAAATAGACTTTGTAAAGTCTGGAACGGGTTCAGACTCTTCAAGTTGAGTCTAGTCTGGTAGATTCTCCAGATAATTTTGAAACTTGACGTTCATAGATTCTTCCACGGATTGAGTCTCCTTGTTAAAGACTCTATAAGCTTTGCTTGAAGTCGAATAGCCAAGGAAGATTCCTTCATCTGATTTTCCTTCGAACTTTCCAAATCGGTCATTTGCATTCTTCAGAATAAAATATTTGCAACCAAAGACATGAAAATAGGAAACATTTGTCTTCTTTCCTTTATACACTTCATAAGGAGTTTTCTCTAGAATAGGCCTCAAGAATACTCTGTCGATAATATAGCAAGCTGTAGAAACTGCTTCTACCTAAAATTGAGAGAATATTTTGCTCTCTATTAAGAGAGTTTTGGCCATATCTTGTAAAAATCTGTTTTTCATTTCCACAACCCCATTTTGTTCTGGAGTGTATGGAGAAGAGAAAACATGCTAAAAACTAGATTCATCACAGAACTTAGCAAAGTCCTGATTCTCAAACTCACCTCCATGGTCTGTTCGTATGCTTGAAATAGCATAACCCTTTTCATTCTGAACCTTCTTGGCAAACTTTGAAAAATAGGAGAAAGTTTCAGACTTACTATCCAAAAAGTAGACCTAGGTGAAGCGAGAGTAATCATCGAAATACTTCTTTCCACCAATACTTTGAGTTCTGGTTGGACCAAAAAGGTCCATATGAAGAAGTTGTAGAGCTCAACTAATAGAGACTTAATTCACAAGCTTTAAAGAACTTTTAACCTGTTTTCCTAGAACACAGAGAGTGCACAACTCATTCTTCTTGTAAGCCAGAATTGGAAGTCCTCGAACAAGTTTCTTAGAAGAAATCTTGGCAATTTACTTCAAGTTAACATGACCAAGCTTCCGATGCTAGAGACTTGCTTCATCTTGAATGGAAATAAGACACTGAGAACTTTCTGGGTTTACATCTAGAAGATAAATGTTGCCATGTCTTCGCCCAGTGAAAGATTGAGAGAAGTCTTGACTTGTTCCAGAACAAATGCCTTCTTGTAAGTTTATTCTAAAACCAGTATCACAAAGCTAACTTATGCTCAGCATATTATAGTTCAAAGCTTCCACCAAGGAGACGTTGTTGATAGTTAGGCTTCCAATTTTCACAGTTCCACATCCTACAATCTTCCCTTTGTTGTTTCCTCCAAAAGATATTTTTTCTCCATTTAGTCTCGCAAGCCTTATAAAGCAACTTGAGTCTCCGGTCATATGCCTCGACCAGCCACTATCCAAATACCATTTGATCTTCCTTTTGATAGTGACCTGCGATCAAAAGAGAAATTCAAACTTTCTATGGTACCTAGATTTTCTTAGGTCTAGAAGGGTTAGTATTAAAAAGTTTTAGCCCAGTTCTTCTTAACTAGTCTCCAAACCTTGGGACATTCTTTTCCGAAATGTTCCAAGTGTTACACTTTGAACATCTCGAGTGCACTTCGGCCAACAAGTTTTACAAAAACTTTTTGAAAATAATTTTTGTAAAAAGCCTTTGCCGATCTTTGTTTAATTTTTTCTTTTACTTTTGGAAAATTGATTAATGGAACGGTTTCAAGTCATACCCAAACCAGATTTGTTAAAGTAAGGTATTTGAGTTGAAAGAATTTTCTCCAGTTTCTTGGATCATTTTGAAAATCTTTTGTTATATTTGAGATATCATTTTTCAAAAGGTATTTTCCTTTGAAAGAGAATCAGAATTTTCTTTCAAATTATCAAAACTTGTTTCAGACTTTCAAATTTTTCTTTCCAAGAAACTTCCTGTTGCCCGAGTTTAGAATTCTCCCTTCTTAGTTCAGAAATCCTTTTAAGAGAGGATTTGAGACTGAGACAAACTTCATCTATGTATTTGGAGACTTTGACAAGAATTTTTAAATCACTAACCTCAATTTCTTTGTCTCGAAATCAATCGAGTCTATTTCTAATTCGAGTCTCAATCGGAATGAGCCATTAGACATATGTTGGCATATTCTTCTTCACTTTCCTCACACTCGGTGTCACTCCAAGTTTCAACTTTGAATGTCTTTTTGTACTTTTCAGTTTTTCCTTCTTCTTTAACAGAGGACAGTTAGATCTTATATGCCCTTTTTTTTTCTTGCATTCGAAGCATATCACATATTTGCCGGTTTCATTATCCTCAATTGGTCTCTTCTGGAAATTTTGCGTGCTCTGTTTCTTCCAGTTGAATCTTCTTCCCTTTCTATTCAGCTTTTTGAATTTCTTGATCATGAGTGACAGCTCTTCATCGTCCATATCATCATCTGAATTTGTATCATCAGAATCAACATTAGACTTTAAAGCAATTGACTTCTTACCTTTGAGATCTTCTTCATAATTTATTTGCTCCACTTCTTATGACTGAAGTGTGCCTATCGGTTCATCAACTAATAGAGGCATGATCCTTTGGGTTTCTCTAATTGAAGTCTTCACATGATTCCAGTCTTTCGAAAGTCCACGCAGTAGCTTATTGACTTTCATTGGTCTTGAGATTGGCTGACATTGATGAGCCAGACCATTTACAATCTCTATAAATCGACTGAACATATTAGTAATGGTTTCTCCAAGCTTCATTCTGAAGGCTTCATACTATCCAAGCAAAATGTTTATTTTGGTTTCCTTCACACGGTCAGTTCTTTCGTAGGTAACATGCAATATGTCCCAAACTTCTTTTGCTGTTTCACAAGAAGAAATTCGGTTATACTAAGTAGGAGATAAGGCACAGTATAAAGAGTAGATTGCTTTCGCATCAATAGCTTGTCTCTTGGTAAATTCAGCTTGTGTTGCTTCGTCAACATCAATGACTTCTTTTCCTCGATCTGATGCTGATGCAACTTTAGGGTTGATCCCTTTTTCTACGACATCCCACTCTAGAGGATCTTTAGATCTGAGAAATGACTTCATCTTGTTCTTCCAGACATTGTACTCCTTTCCATCGAAGTAAGGAGGCCTGGTGTTGCTGTGGCCTTCAACCAAACCTGGAGCCAAAATACTAGCCATAGAGAATCTTTAGCTTAGAAGTAAAACACTTCAAAAATTAAGCATACAAGCACTGATACCAATTGTTAGTGCTAGTATGAACACCTAAAAGGGAATGAATAGGTGTAAAAATAATTTTTCGCAAAGAACAGTGAAAATATTTTACTTTAGAAACTGAGTCTGTAGAACAACAGACTTTGAGCTAGTTCAGACTTTAGTAGTAAAATAGAGCTATGAGAAAAATAAATAAGTTCAAGGAAGAGAATATGAACACAAAATTTATAATGGTTTGGCTTAGATCAAGCTTACGTCCACTTTCCCACGATGATAGCCTTCTGGCTGGATTCCACTATGAATCAAAAGAGAATTTACAATCTTACAATCTCAACTTCACAATGAAGAGTATTTATTGCTCTCTCACGAAGTCACACAATAAGTTTCACTCTTTTGAATACAACTTTGAGCTCAGTATATGAAATAACAAGAAACTGGGAAGCTTTAGACTTTGGAATTTTTCTTTCACGCACTCTATCGAACAACTAGAGAGTCCTCCTTAAATACTCCTTCATGCCTTCTCGACTGTTGGCACTTTCCAAAGGAATTTTTCCAATCAACCCGTTGGGCAGAATCAATGAAGGAGATCTCAAGCAATTTGAAGATTGTAATGAAAGCCCGTCAATCATGTTCGCCCATACAATCTGGATCTTAATTTCCATAAGTAGATTCTTTCCAAAATTACTTGCCTTCCAAAAGATTTGATGAATCCAAATTGATTCTAATGAAGATATCCAATCTCGTAGATGTGATTTCCAACCAGAAGTCCATATATAATCCATACGAACCAATCCCTTGAAGAAATAAAGATAATCCCTTCTTTGGAAAAGTCTTCATCCTTCACTTTCGTTCAGTCTGGAATTTATCAGTGTGGGCAGACTTTGACATAAAGTTTGGGTGTCTTCAGACTCTGACATAGAGTCTAGGCATCTTCAAACAAGTTTACTCAACTTCAAAACAACATAGGAGTTTTCTCCAACACTTTGAAGTCTAGCACACACACTCTCAACATGTCCTCGAGGCTTCGTATCGTCCTCTCAGACTGGCCATCTATCTAAGGATGATAAGCCATACTGTACTGCGGCTTCGTTTCCAAAGTAGCCTGGAAACTCTTCCAAAAGGCAGCTGTAAACCTCGGGTCTCGATCTGATGTAATCGTCACCAGCACTCCATGCAAACGAACAATCTGGCGCACGTACAATCATGCATGCCTATCCAAATCAAGGTCCTTTCGCACGGTGATAAAGTGAGCCGACTTCGTCAGTCTGTCAACCACTACCCAAATGGAATCATTACTCCTCTGACTCCTTGGTAAGCCTATCACAAAGTCCATTGTGATGTGTTCTCATTTCCACTTGGGAATCTCGAGAGATTGCAAACACCCTCCAAGTTTGCAATGTTGTGCTTTCACTTGCTAGCACGTCAGGTACTTGGCAACCTATCCGACGATATCTGTCTTCATACCGGTCCACCAATCGTGTTGACGCAGAGTCCGACACATTTTCGTACTTCTAGGATGAAGGCTATATCTGCTACGATGATTTTCAGATAAAATCTCTTCTTTCAGCTCTACATCGTCAAGTACACACCATCGTCCTTGGAGCCCTAGTGTTCCATCCCCAAAATTCTGAAAGTCAGTCTTTCTCTTATATGGATCTTCTTGCAAGATCTTTTGGATCTGTCCTTTGCAACGTTCTAATTCTGATCTGCACTTCCAGTTCAATTCTGAGAATGGTCATAAGACTTGAAAGGTGACCTACCTCAAATTTGAAAACCGAATCTCGAACTCCTTCGAGTAGGATCCACCCTTGAATCACCATCTACGCAATCGATGCCTTCTGACTCAACGCATCTGCGACCTTATTAGCCTTTCCAAGATGATACAGGATATCACAATCATAGTCCTTCAAGAGTTCCATCCAGCGACGCTGCCTCATATTCAACTCCTTCTGAAAGAATAGACACTTGAGACTTCGATGATCTACAAAGATCTGGAACCTTTCTCTACACAAATAATGTCTCCAAATCTCCAGAGCGAAGATAATTGCTGAGAGTTTTAAGTCATGTGTCGGGTAATTTAGCCCATGAGGCCTCAACTAACGGGACGCATATGCAACAACCCTACCATGTTGCATCAACACACAACCCAGTCCTCTGAACGACATATCATTGTAGATCTCGTATCCTCCAAGACCAGATGGAATGGTTAGCACAGGTGCGGTAATTAGCTTCTACTTAAGTTCTTGGAAACTATGCTCACACTTGTCAATCCACACGGACTTCTCTTCCTTCTTTAATAGTCGAGTCAATGGCGACGCTAACGCTGAAAATCCTTCCACAAACCTTCTGTAGTAACCTGCCAAACCCAAAAAGCTTCTGATCTTTGTCACTGTCGTCGATCTTGGCCAATTGATAATTGCTTCGATCTTGGTCAGATCCACGGAGATTCCTTCACCTAAAAATACGTGACCTAGGAAAGCAACAAGGGTTAACCAAAACTCGCACTTGCTGAACTTGGCATACTGTCCTCAACTATCTTTCATGCTCTTTCGAACTTCTTGAGTATACAGGACATCGTCAATGAAAACAATCACAAACGGATCCAGATACTCCTTGAACACACAATTCATTACAACAAAAGGCTCCTTGAGCCAAACCTTTTTATATATCACATCAAAGTTATACATAGGCAAAATATCCAAGTACAACTCTAGCCAGTAAGTCTCCTTTCTACAGCTTCATTATAACAAACATAAGTTCTACAGACTTAACCAAAATTCCACTGCGCTACTTTGATAAAATCTCCCCATGAACATTCTTCCTCTGATTGGTGCATGGTTTGGTTCATTCCTGTCCTTTTCACCATCCTAGTGACACCCTATTTGCGATAGCGGTGCTTGTGCTCCCCTGGACCTACGTGGAAAGTCTCTCACCTGATGGCCGTGCTGGCCACATCCATAGCACAATCCCGTTATACCAAGACACTGGGTTGATCCATGATTCCTTCTACAAACTAGGCACATATCTGGTGAGTTCTCTGCCTCCTGTCGGGTGACAGCATGCACCCATCATTATGCTGGAGGTCTGTTCAGTCCACCCAGTTGGGCAATCTGCGGCGCAAACCCCCTATTCTGACCCAACGATGGCGGCGGTGGTAACTGTTGTAGTCCCCTCGACTTTCTGGGACAATCTCTGGCCTGGTGACCCTATTGGCCACACTCAAAACAAGCACCCTTCCTAAAATGGCATGGGGCTAATCCATGTCGTCTTCCGCAGAAGCGACATGCGCCATTCTGACTCAGTGCTGACTTTTCAATTCCACCCTTCCTGTCGGGCGGGACATGATACCTTCCTCCGGTCATAGGCTTCTTCCCAAACCGGTTTCCATCTCTATTGAATCTGCGCCTCGACTCAGACGCAACGGCTTACTCCCAAACCACATCTCCATGTTGGACCTCAGCAAGTGCAACAGCAACGGTGGCTACGGCATTGGCTGCAGCAATGGAAGCGGTAGCTTGATCCTGTGCTTGTTGGCCCAAAATGCTTCCCAAAGTCTCTAGCGCTTGAACGATCCCGTCGAACCTAGGATTGCTCGGTGCTGCTACACTTTCATTACCGACCTGCAGCGGTACTCTTACACTTGCGCTGGCCTAAGCTAGCACTCTACCTCAAGTATCGACCCTCGTCGGCATCCTACCTCGCGTCACTTGTTCGACAGTCCTCTTCTAAGGAGTCCTTTACTCCGGATCGCTCTTTTTACAGGATCTCTACAAAACCTCCTTCCCAATTCCACACTGAATTAGAAAACTGTGAGACCCACACTAAACAATCTACCAATCAGCTATCAATCACATGCATAAGCATAAGAAAAGGGTCTTTCCTACAAACTATCCCAAAAACCCATCGCACCTTATCACTTCAACTGTCGACCTGCTTTGATACCACTTTGGACTGGGATGTTGTGGCATCTAAAAAATTTTGTTGACCTTTAGATGCACGATGGTCTGTAGCTAAGTGATGGAGTTATCATTTGGACTATGTTATTGGTGCCATTTACAGATATTGATTTGTATTATTGTTGGACCGATACGCTACTTTCAGTAATGGTCCGACTATAAAAAATTATCCCTATGTAACATCATGACCGAGACCCTCTTCCACCTACATTCGTACCCTACGAACCGAACCTCCTATGTACATTGCCGTTGTCCCGTATAGTCACGTAAGTAAATATATTTCAGCCCACGCACTTACTGAAATTAAGAATTTAATTTTTGGAGAAGTTGGATCGTGCACGAGGACCCTGCACGCCTCTCCATTTTGTGAATCGGCAAGTGAAGAGACAAATTTGATATTGCATTTGAGGATTGCATGTCTTGGAATCTAAGTGTGAGTGAGCTGTGATTGTTGAGTAAGGTGCGATGGTGTGTGCCGAGTGAAGAAAAGGTGATGCATGTTGAGTTATAAGAGCCGAGATGCAAGTATGTGCTTTGTACCGAGTTGTGAAGGATTCTAGGTGAGTGAAAATGTAATACGACCACTCATGGACGCTGTGTAAGTGTGTCGAGATGCTACATGATGAATCTGCAGTAAAACAAATAGTTTGATTGAGCTGGAAATGAAGAGAAAGGCATTAGATGTTTTCTGTCTTAGAGGAACATGGATAGAAAGTCGTTTATATTGTGTCGCTTTAATTTCTAGAGATGAAGATGAGGAATAGAATCATTTTACTTAAGATAACATCCATTAGATTGAGTTTAACTCATAGTTATAGCTATATGAATACAAGAACGTGCAGATAGAAGCAATTCTTTTTAAAACAGAAATACTGTTCCATAGAAAACGGCCTGACCTTTGATGATTCTTCGAATTTTCTGTATTTACCTAGATAGAATTGGACCTCAAACCCTTAATGAAAGCTATAGGACACATCCTTAGCAACAACATATCAAAAATTCAGAATAAATGAACAAGGAATGACCGCCGAAATGATTTTTCTATGAAAACACCAAATCTGGAAATTTTACAGAATGCTAGCTAGGAATATCGAAAAAAATTGTCCTCGGTACGTAAGGAATCTGACTTGGTGTTCTTCATGAAACTTGTTCCTTTAGGTCTCATGGATAACGTGTCAAAATTTCATAATTTTCTGAGTTCATTTAGGGGTTATTCCGAAATTTTCATTAAAACTGCACATTTTGGTTTTTAAGCTGTTTTACTCCGACTTTGCTCAACTGATTTCAAAAGTGAATGCATCTTGAGTTGTTATGTGACATGATGATACTGGCATTGGAATATCATGCAATATTGAGATGTGATGAGACTCAAGAGACATTTTGTCATTGCGTTGAAAAGTGTTTTTGGAAATTAAGATGTTAATTGCTACCGTTGGACCCTCGGGTCAACAATGCCCCGGGAGTCGGGATGCCCAGAGGTTCGAATGAGTCGATGCCCTTTGGATGCCTAGTTGTATAATGAATACATGCCCAGAGGTTTTCCCCGGGAGTGTCGGGATGCCCGGTTGTATTATGGTACATGCCCAGAGGGTGAGGGTTGTATTATGATGCATGCCCGAAGGTTAGGGGTAACCATGTCTATGGTCCCCAGTGATTCCTCGTGATGCCAGGTGGGGTGCGAGATGCCCAGAGGTGTGTGCCGGATGCCGGTTGTATTTTGAATACATGCCCGGAGGCTTTCGCGACGCCAGGTTGGGTGTGAAATCCTAGAAGGACGCAAACATTGGTCCTCTGGGGGGATAAAACCGTTTGAATGATAAAATGGATGATTCTACTAAGTGTGAGTGTGATCTAGTTATAGGACT
Organism: Eucalyptus marginata; assembly: GCA_014182565.1. NCBI lineage: Eukaryota > Viridiplantae > Streptophyta > Magnoliopsida > Myrtales > Myrtaceae > Eucalyptus > Eucalyptus marginata. The sequence continues at coordinate 23,449,698 of CM024587.1, forward strand.
AAATTGTATGGCATGGAATGGGACGTGTCATAACAGTTTGGCCCTATGATCGGGACTTGTGTGACTAGACATGATGCATCTTGTTTGTTGGAACTGCACTGGTCATTGCACTAAAAGTTTTATGGTTCCGATGCATACTCATTCCTTGATGAACTATTTTTGTCTATCTTGCATGAATCTAGATATTGATGGTACTGCACGATATAGTTTAATGAATCTTTTACTGCTGAGTGGTTGTACTCACCCCGTTTGGGGCTAACATTTCAGACTAGACAAGACACCTCTGCTGCCACCGCCACCAGCAGATGGACCGAGTGGTAGGATATGACTGCAAGAAGGAGGACAGCAGAGGAAGGAACTTTTGGACGCCGACACTGATCGATGGACTTTAAGTATACGGCTGTTGGAAAATATGTCGGTCATCTTTTGAAATATAGCTGAGTATAGAAAACTACGGCATTTTGGTGTACTGACGAATGATGTCCATCTAGTTTAAGTAAATAAAAGTGTTCAGCTTTTCCCTATAAATGTTTAGTGGGTGTGCATCGTTTTCTGAATATAAGGAAGGGAGTTGATGGATGTGCTTCCACCATATAAATTGCGTAGGGACTGATCTAAACGATATAAACCCCCAGGATTCATGAATTATAATGAAATTCCTTGGTATCAGAGTATTACTTTATCAGGTCAAATGAAAGACAAGCGAACAGTGGCGACCCTAACGGATCGGGGGTTGTCGAGGGGTGCCACAGATGTCACGCCCCGAATCTCTAGCGTGCGCACATACCTCGGTGGTCGACTAGATCGTGACGTTCTCAGGACGCATCGCCGACCCAATTGATTTTGCACATGCGGAAGCGTATAAACTAATCCCCTGACAATAACAGACATCTGATAGAAAAGTAGGACAACCAATTTCAAATCAAACACATTATTAAAAACCACAATCCGGTTTACAAACAGAGGCCAAGTCTAGGGTCTAAGTACAGGAGGTCTATCTCCAAAAGAACTTCTGAGCCACCCATGCTCCTGACCCTTCCGCCTCAAGCTCCGGGTTCTTCACACTAGGGACCTGAAAAGTTAAGCCCACGACGGAGTGAGACAATGTCTCAGCAAATTCACCCCCTAAACCCCGACTAGGAAGGAAATACACCTAGAGGCAGTGTGACATCTTGAATTTTCAATCTTGTTTTCAATTGAATAAATCAGGCCTTTCACCAACGCGCCTATAGTGCTATTCTCTGAGCCGATCACTCATGAGATAACTAGACTATCTGGGGAAGTCATTAAGGGATTTTAATGCAAAAGACTTGAGAATTCAACCAAGAATCAACTGCTCGACCGTGCTAATATGCAAAGGTCATTACGGCACAATTAAAAATCAATTAGAGATCGGAGATAGGTCGATTCGACTGAGGTGTGTGATTGAGTGTTGGTGATTCCACCTAATTGCAAAATTCTCGTAGATCAACACTAGACCGATTTTCTGTCATTTTGGGTACCTTGTGTCCGTAACTGAAGCCTCGAGATTTTCACGACAACCGAGAGTCTCCAATGTATCGAAGATGTACATTGTGGCTCGAAAATAATCGACCATGGGTCAATCACACTAAAAATTCCTAAAAGCTACCCGATAGGTTAGGTCACACTACAATCGCGTTAGATTGAAATTAACCGCGAATTTGAACCTAATTTCAGAAATTGAAAGTTCTGTCATGTCACGACTTATTTTAGGAACGTCTACTCATCATTCGAAGAATTTTTGGAGATTCCAGAATTTTTACGAAAAATCGATTCGGACAATTCGGAAAACGAACGGAAATTTGAATTGGCCGAATTAAAGGGATTTTCGTCTTGCAAACCGAGCTACTTGGCAAAAGGGATTTGTAGAAATTATGTGGGCTTTTTCTACATCAAAATTGCATATCAAATTTGGGAATTTGTTGAGAAAATTGAAGACCAAAATGTGAAATTCGGAACCATGGGAGGACAGCATTTTTTTGGCTTCAAATTAAGTTAATTAGTGGATTTATTTGGCAAGAAAGAATTAAGAGACCATGGGATAAGTTTGAAGGCTTTGAGGGGGACCAAGCATTAATGTAGTTGGATAATTCTCTTGACTTTTACCCTTTCTTTTTCTCTCAGCTTGCCGTGTACGCCTCTACCAATCTTGATCTTCTTCAAGCTTCGATCTTCTACTTTTACTTTGTTTCCCTTCTTTTCTTTGAAATCCGCAGCCCCATCTTCTTTCAGTTTCCTTTTGAAGTAGTGATCGAATCTGCTGCCTCCTGTTGCGCATCTTCTAGCTTTATCGATCCCTCTCTCCTTCGCTGCCACGTCCATTGAGTCAACCAGCAAGCCGGTGTTGACCCCCAAAATCCCACCGACTTCAGCCTTCCATCGCCAGCGTGGATTCTCTGCAGCTCTCCACTGAAATCTGTTGTAGCTACCTTCACCCAACAATTCAACTCCTTTGGTTAGTAGCAGCACTCCATCAAAGCCTTGGTTTGACCGCCCCACCATCTTCGGTTTTGCTCCACTGAAGCAGCCCTTCCTCCCAACGTTCGTGATTCAAAGCTTGGCCAAATTCAGCCCTTGGCCGTGAGCTTTGCGGGCCATTTTTCGGGTCGATCCATGCCTCATTAGCATCGCCGTTGTGGAACTTGTCGATCCTTGCCGCATCCTCATCGTTTTGATCCGAGCGGATCATTAAACAGGTGACTTTAATTCACTAATCCTCACTTAGTAGGTTAATGATGCTTAAGGGTTGATTAGTTTAGGTTAAGCATGGTTTAGGTGGATAGTTGATTAGATTAGTGAATTTAATTATTTATCGATGCATCTTAGGTGGATAGTTAGTGCAATTAAGGCCTAGACAAGCCCAAGTATTTATCTAGAGTGACTCGGAAATTTTCCGGATCCGTTTCAGCGTCCAATTAGGCATTACGGGCCTAAGTTGGATTTATTGTCATTTATTTAATATTTTTCGTAATTATTTAATTATTTATTTATTTTCTGGAAATTAGACCGAGATAGCTGGTGACCGGAATTTTTTGCTAATTGTAGTAGTGTGATCTATTTATTTAATTAAGCTCTAATTTATGTTGATTTGGTGTGATTTGTGTTTTAGGGATTTATTCCTAAATTAATTTAATTTCATTAATTAATTGGAAAATAACCGAGCGTCGGTTTACAACACCAAAAATATTTTGGTGGACTGTATAAATTGGTGGGATTTTCAAGTGGAAGAAAATTGTATTTTGGCTAAAACCGATCGTGTACCCACACACGAATATTTTTATCGGGAAGGATAAAAATGGTGATTTGATTAAATGATTATTTTCAGCATACTATGAAAGTATGGCTGGCAGCTTCTAGCGAGCATATATAATTCTCAGCATACTATTAAAGTATGTCCGGCAGCTTTTGGCACGCATATATAATTCTCAACATACTATGAAAGTATGTTTGGCAGCTTCTGGCGAGCATATATAATATACTATATCAGTAATTGAGGCAGTTTTGGCGAGCATATATATAATATATTATCTCAGTATTTGAGGCAGCTTCTGGCGAGCTATACTATCTATTATTGGCTTAGAATGAGTAGTCCTAGACTATGGTCGGACTCATAGATAGTATTGATTGAGATGACTGGAGAATGATCATGTTGACATGGAATCGACTGAGTCGATTGATCGATGATTCGATCTAATTGAATGGTTTGAGTGGTTGAAATGTTTACTGAATTATATTGACTGACAGGAAGGAACTGAGGCCAAGGTAAGTCCTCTGACTCGTGATTGTGCCTAGGCAACCCTCAAGGCGTATTTTCTTCCTAGTCGGGTTTTAGGGGGTTGAACTTGCTGAGACATTGTCTCACTGGTTATTGTATAACCATTTTCAGATCCTTAGATGATGTTGGTGGAGGACCGGAAACCCCGGAGTTTGGGAAGGTGGAGATCGAAGAATCGGTGAACATGTCTGACTAGTGGGTCATAGGACAGTTCCCTTTTTGTGAGCCAATATTTTTGTAAACAGCTTGGCATTGTATATAAACCTGTTTGTTTATAAAAGGCTTGTTCTGGTTTGAAAATTTATGGCCCTACTTTCCTATCCCATCTTGTTATTGTTTCGAGATTTATTTAATTGCTTCCGCATGCGTATTAAAATAAATGAGTCAGCGTTGCGTCATAGGACATCGCTATTATATCGACCAAGCCGAGATGGGCACGCGTTCAAAGGATCGGGGCGTGACAGGCAACCTATGCACATAACACATAATACTTACCTCACCTCAGTTCCCTCCTGCATGTTAGCACAATTCATATATCACATAAGTGCAGTAACAACACTCAAGTATTTGGAACGTCTCATTTCAATCTTAGTTGATCAATCAATTGAATCAATACAATTGATCCATCATTCAATCAAACAATCACTCACAGAGGTCCCGATTATAAGGCCAAATCGTTATGACACGTCCCATACTGTGTCACACAATTTCGTCCCATAATCAGGCGCGGACAATTCATATCGGTGGTTCCATCCACACCCCATATTCACTCTCAATATTAAAATTCCCAATCCAAACTCAACGTCCTCACTCAATGTTCCGACTCAATACTCAAAACCGGGCTCAAGGTTCTAGAGGTGCCCTCTCCCCACAAAGTTCTGACATCGCATGGCACTTAGTCCCTGACCACAATCAGTCATAGTACAAGGTACTAGAGGTGGCTCCCACGAATTCACACAGTCGTGTAGCACTTATTTCTCGACTATACTAAGCAATAGCTAAAGGTACTAGAAGTGGCTCCCATGAAGTCACACTGTCATGTAGCACTTAGTTCTTGACTATAAAAAAAAACACTAGTACAAGGTTCTAGAAGTAACTCACACAAAGTCTCGCTATCGTGTAGCACTTAATTCTTGACTATGCATGACAACACTGCAAGGCTTCTAGAGGTGGCTCCCATGTGACTCAAGTTACCATGTAGCACTTAGACCTTGACTACAATAAGCAACGGTACAAGGTACTAGAGGTGAGTCACATGAGGTTTCTTTATCGTGTAGCACTTAGTTCTTTACCGGCTGACAACCCATTAGGTTCCCTCAACACAACCTATGTCACTTCATCTCTCACTGGTCACCTTGCCATGACAATAACCCATCACATGATCGTCCAATACCGGCCAAGGACATTATGCTTTGCACACCAATTCCTAAATTAAAATAACGAACTTGGCATATTTTTGTCGTGTTAAAAATACTCGATAAAATAATCGTGTGTGGGTACACGGTTAGTTTGAGCCAAAAATACTATATCTTCCTTTTCAAAAATCCCACTATTTATTATAGTGCCTAAAAACATTTTTGGAGTTAAAAACCGACACCCAGTATTTTCTGAACAAAATACCAAAATTACACATTTTTGGGATAAATACCCAAAATTACAATTTCCACTCAATTTGCATAATATAGCATTCAATTGCACAAACTAAGCACACCATTGTCATCAGCATGAAATTCCAATCACTAGCTATCCCAGGTATAATTTTCGGAAAATAATAAATAATTAAATAAATACCAAAAATAATTAAATAAATACAACTAATTACCAAAAATAGCAAATTAGGCAGGAAATGCTTAATTAAACACTTAAAAGGGCTCGGAAAATTTTCTAACCAATCTAGATAAATAGCACGATCTATCTAGTCCCTAATTAAGCCGTTCTATCCACCTAACATGCATAAATGAATAATTAAATCGCTAATCCATTATAACTAACCACCTAAACCTTAATTAGCCTAATCTAAACACCCCTTAAGCATCATTAACTCTCTAAGCAGAGTTTAGTGAGTAAACTCACCGGTTTTGTGGCCCGGTGAGTCCATGGTGACGGCGGCGCAATGGCGGCCGAAACTCAAGCTTACGGCGACACCAACGGGGGCTTGGGAGGGCCCGAAAAAGGCCACAAAGCCCACGGTTGGGCTGCTCGACTCTGGTTCTTGACTAAGCTAGCTTCGGTTTGCTTTGAGGCTGAATTACAGGTTTGACTAGAGGCTTGGGACTTAGGCTGGGCTGTGCGTGAGGAGACGTAGCGAAGGAACAACTTCAACAGTGATGCTAGGCTTGTGGGACGTTGCTGTTGGACGGGACGAGACGGAGGAGTTGCTGGCATGTTACAGCTACTGCATGCAAAGGGAATGGAGCAAGGGTTTCGACGTGGTCAACAAACTAGGGAGTCTACTTTAGGAGATTCAGCTAGAGTTTGACTCGGTGCAGCTAGCAAAGATGGGCAAGGGTGTCTCGGACGTGTGGCAGCTTGGATGGAAATTCGGTGGAGTGGTGTGTTGCTGTGAGGAAGAGAAATGGAGGGAAGGAAGTGGGCTGCTTCGTAAAAGGAGGGGCTGGCACACGGTAGGGGCAGCGGGGAGTTCGTGGGGTTGAATTGCTGTAGAGGTGCCACACGTGAAGATGGAAGGAGAGTTGGTGGGGTTGAGGGAAGATAAACGTGAAATAAAGACAAAATGAGAGAAGACCGAAGCAGCTGTAATCGACAAAGCAAGAGGCTTCGGTGAAGTGGGATGCTCGCACGACGTGGGAGGGGTGGCAAACTGGCGTGCTGGAGAAGTCAAAGGAGAGGGGGGGGAAGTCAATCAAAATATCATATTTTTCATCATGAATTGGTCCCCAAAAGTCCACATGTTCATCCCCTTTGTCCCCAATAATACTTTCTTGCATAATTTCCCACAAACCGCTCATTTTGGTGCCAATGTTGCGGCCCCCATACCAGCCCACAAATTTCCCTCAATTGGACTTCAATTTCTTCACAAATCTCTCTAATTTGGTGACCAAATTTGCTGAGGAAGAAGCCCACACAAATTCCACAATTTCCCCTCACCAAATAGCTCACTTTGGAGGCCAAAAATCCCCTCTATTTGACCCATCCGAATTTCCTTTCGTTTCTGAATTGTCTAAATTGATTTTCCACAGAAATCCCGGGCTCACCATAAATTTCTCGAATGATGAGTTGACGTTCCTAAAATAAATCGTGACATGATAGAACTTTCAATTTTTGAAATCGGGTTCAAATTTGCGGTTAATTTCAATCTGACGCGATTTTAGCGTGACCTAACCTACCGAGTAGCTTTTAGGAATCTTTAGCGCATTTGACCCGTGGTCGATTATTTTTGTGCCACATTATACATTTTCGACACATTGGCGACTCTTGGTTGTTGTGAAAATCTTGAGGTTTCAAATACGGCCATAAGGTATAGAAATGATAGAAAAATCGGTCTAGTGTCATCTTACGAGAATTTTGCAATTAGGTGGAATCACCCACACGCTAATCACGTACCTCTGTCAAATCGACCTATCTCCGGTCTCTGATCGATTTTGACGATGCCATAATGACCCTTGCAGATTAGCACGGTCAAGTAGTCAATTCCTAGTTGAATTTTCAAGTCTATTGCGTTTAGATTCCTTAATAGCTTCACCTGATAGACTAGTTATCCCGTGAGTGATCAGCTCAGAGAAAAGAACTACAGGCGCGTCGATTAAAAGCCCTACTTATTCAATCGAAAACAGAACCTGAAATTAAGGATGTCACATTTGGTAACCCCTTGTCTACCCATATTGTAGTCACATTGCACTCGCAGTGGGAATCTGACCCCACAACCGAATATGTGGTCACCTCGATACTCTAGTTCACTAGGACCCCAAACCAAACGTGATGGAAAGGCTTAAACATGCTTAAGGCGTGAAAACATGTGTTGCAACCTACCCATCGAGGGGAGGGAACATGTTTAGGGATATTGCCTAAAGGATGGACCTAAAGCCCATGATTAGGCACGGGCTCTCCCAAGTCCATACCTCACGCAACATTGGGGTGTTCTTAAGAGTTTTGCAATAAGGAATCGCCACTAGCCTATTGGGGTCGGCTAGAAACCAAGTGGGGCATGAGAGTGTATTTCACTTCCTTCGCAACCAGAGAATCTAGGGTCGGGGACTTGATTACATTAATTAACCAATTAGCGCCCTTTCGGTACCTAATCTTGTTCATTTAAAAAAAAAAATTGTTAGGCAGTCTGTGGTAATTCTATACCTATCCACTAACATGTGAGGTGATCATACAGGTACGTAATCATTAAAATAACAATTAACAACCAAGATCCTAATTGCAATAAAATTTAGCAAGTGCAATTAAACTTTCACAAAAGTAATTAAATATGCGAATTAAACATGCGATATGATCAATGTACAAGCAAATAAAGGCCTAATTATACTAAGAAAGCAAGACATGGCAATTCCTAAACAAACCTTGGAGTTTTTTTTAGATTTTCGAATTTTTTTAATTAATATTTTAATATTTTTTATAATAATAATAACAATAATAATAACAATAATAATAATAATAATAATAATAATAATAATAATAATAACAATAATAATAATAATAATAATAATAATAATAATAATAATAATAATAATAATAATTTGGCGAACCCGGGTCGAGTCCGGTCGACCCGACTTGGTCGGGGCGGGTCGGTCGACCGCCCGAGGTCCCGGCCCATGTGGGGGCAGGTTGATCAACTCACCCGAATAGGCCAAACCCGACCATAGCTGGTCAAGCCTTTGCTCAATTTGGGTTGGGCTAATCGACTAGCCCAACCCCTCCTAAAAAAAACACCCCGCGGGCCCATAGCCCAAACCAACTGGACTGTTGGGCTACGGGGCAAAAGAGGTTGAGCGGGCCGAATTTGTGATAAAGATCCGGCCCAGCTCAGCCCGCGATCCCTAGTTCACGACTGTCCAGTTGCGACCCAGGGATGCAACGATGGCAACGCAGCTCAAGCGGCTCTAGCCAAGGTGCAGTAGCTCCAATCCAGTGAGGCGGGGGAAGGTGGCTATCGACCTGTGAGGTCGAGGGTTTCGATGGTGATAGCAAGAGCCGTCTCGAGGCAAACTCCGGCGACGACACGCACGCGGACTAGTCCAACTTCATTTTCCCTCGGCTCCGACGACGCGGCTTCTGATAACCTGACCTAATCATCATAGAAGAGAAAGAGGGGAGGAGATGGAGAGATAGAGGGATGCAACCAAGGTCTTAAATAACAAGAACAGATGATGGATTTCAGCTGTGCGTTTTGTCGAACAAGTAGAGCGTGCTATGGATCCTAGGGGTTTTGGCTCGGCCGAGGCCCGAGCACAGGTCCTAAACTCCAGAAAAACATGCCAGAACATTAGGGAAAGAAATGGAGGACGGCTGGTGGCCGAAGCTTGCCTGAACCGGTCGAGGTGAGCTCCGACCGGCTTGATTCCGAGGATTGCACACAAGGTGTTTAATGAAATACCAACTTGGGCTCTAGAGGAAACGGCGGCGATGGCGGTGGTCGGGTGATGCATCAACGGCGGTAGCGATGGCCTGGAGACTTCGACTCCTTGACTGACCTTTACCAGCTCCTACCCTCTCCCTTTTCCTCCTATTTCACTCTCTTCCCTCCCGGTTCTCTCTCAATGCCCCCTCCGTTTCTCCTAGCAAGTTTCCCTTCTCTCCTCTTTTCTTCGGTTGCCTCCCCCAGTTCCCCCTCGGTGGTGCCATCTACTTTCTGCTCGCTCGCTGCGGTGCCGTCTCGCTTTTGCTCTTCTCTCCCTACGAAGGCGTCTGCTTTCTACTCTGCTCTTTGACCTCTGCTCTTGCTCTACTCTGCTCTCTTTCCTGCAGGTCGCGAGCGGAGCTTGTCCAAAGAGAGAAGGCAAGTTGGGATGGGCCAGGCCGAATAGGAAAAGGGCTAAGCCCACGTGGGGAAGGGAAGAGAGGCGGGCCGGGTCAAGGTCGGATCCGGCCTGTCCTGGCCTCTCTCGCCCCCTTTTTCTTTTTTTCTTTTTTATTTTTTTAAATTTTGTATTTTAAAATATAAATTGTCAAAAGCTGCCCCTCTTTGAATGTAGCCTCGAAGAGGTTGCATTCAAAGACAAAAGACACGTAACTTATTTTGGCGGGAGAGAGATCTTGGGTGCATAGGCTCGCACTAGGTCGAGCTATGGAAGCGCGTCGTGTCAATAAGAGGAAGAAAGACCCCGGGCTACAGAAGCGCGCCGTGTCATAAGAAGAAATAAAGACTCTGGGTTACAGAAGCACATCACGTCATAGGAAAGAGAGACTCCGGGCTACAAAAGCACATCGTGTCATAGGAAGAAGGAAAGAACCCGACCTACAGAAGCACGCCATGTTATAAGAAGAAGAAAAGACTTCGGGCTACAGAAGCACGCTGTGTCATAAGAAGAAGAAAAGACTCCAGACTACAGAAGCACGCCGTGTCATAAGAAGAAGGAAATACCCTGGGCTACAAAAGCACGCCATGTCAAAAGAAAAAGGAAATAAATGAGGTCTCACCGTGTAACAAACGGGTTTTGACCGGGTTGGAAATACATGATTTAAGGAAAACCCATGAACCTTTTGAAAATCGCAGTTTAAAGATAGATTCATGAACATTTTAAAAGCGTGGTTTAAGGATAGACTTACGAACTCCATGGTTTAAGGATAGACCCACCAGCCTTGTGGTTTAAGGATGACCCACGAACCGTGTGGTTTAAGGAGAGACCCACGAACCGTGTGGTTTAAGGAAAAACCCATTAACCGTGTGATTTAAGGATAGACCCACGAACCGTGTAAATAACATGGTTTAAGGTTAACCATGAACCTTTGTAGAGGACATGATTTAAGGTTGACCATGAACCTTTTTGGAAATGGCATGGTTTAAGGCTAACCATGAACCTTATAGTCTTTAGAGAAGCATCCGTTAATCCCTTGGAAGCTGCATGGCTTCACTGGGGAATCCTGTCAAACTCAACTTAAGCAAATATCATTAGGGACGGCATCAAGAGATGTATTGGCAATATTGCAATATTAACTGAAAAAGCTAATAAGCTAAGTCAGATTGCCTTGAGATACATTCGATGTCAATTAGCATCATGTGGAACAGAATTGTTATCTTGCTCGAGGATATATCATTAATCATCAAATTCTCTAAGAGTCAAATTCTTATAAAAACGATTTTTACTCATGAAAAAGGCTTATTAAGCATGCCAAATTAGAGCTTCTTAGTCAGAAAGGGTTTCTCTCATACTCTCGATAAAATGACTGTTTGACCCCCACCCATTCATGTGGGAGATAACTGGTTGCTGAGGGTATCACACATAACCTATGTCGAAGACTTCCAGAAACATTCGCAATGAGCACAATCTGATAGATCAAAAAAATCTTTTGAAAGGATCGCAATATAGGTTTGATCATGGGCTTACACAAAGGGATTATTACTTTGAGGCCAATAAAGGAACATTTGTTGCTATCTTCATTGGGTTTATAAATCGAGAACTTGGAAGATAAGATAAGATAGAATTATTCTCACTCCTTCAAGCGGTAGCTTCTTTATGGCATTCCCATTTCCACTCGAATCATCCCAATCAGAAGAGACTTTGGAAGAGAGTTATAATGTTGGATTGGAAGAGGCTCAAAAGGCTTAAAATTTTCAAGAGATTTTTTAAGAGCTGGTGATCATCATGGCAATTGTGACCATGTCACTCAATCTTTTAAAATCACTCGGCTTTTAAAATACAACACGTCTCGAAAGTCCCTTGACTAATTATCTCCGCATGAGAGCTTTGCTCCTTTCTCTAATTTCTTTTACACTTGCGATGATTTTATTTTATTTTTGCAAGTATTTGGATTTTGATAACTTTTCTTTCACATAAAATGTAGCCTTTTTGGCTCTTTTTCTTGATGGGCATTGGCCTTGCTTTTACCAGGCACACTGCTTTTTCATGCCCCCTAATTTTTGTCAAACTTTTTGCTCTTTAAACTTTTGGAGCTCTTATGACTTTCGAGATGCTTTTCACGTTTTCTCGTAAATGTCAATTGTATGTGGTCGATCCTTACACTTTGCCCTAATGAAGGGAGATGATCACCACTCGGGCCTAAGAAATGAACAATTAGGCCCAAATTGGTTTAAGCAACGTGTATCAGTGTTTGGGTGGAGAAAGAAATGCTCTTCTTCACCTTGGGATGAGTCAAGCTCTGATGAGAATTCCTCTGAAGCTATCACCAAGAGATTGATGCAAGTAAAATTAATAGAATCTTTCTCAATCTTTCACTCTACATCTCGACCGTAACCTCCTATGCTACCCTAGTGTAGGGTTGTTCTCGATAGGGGTATTTTGAAGGGTCATCTTTATTCAGTCGAAAGGGTTAGTAAGAGATTAATGCGGTGCTTGGGATTGACGAAGGAAATGCCTTTATCATTTCAATCTTTGTGTTCAATGCGAATGAATCATTCGTCTTAAGAGAATGTCGCTTTTTACTCAACTCTCAAAAGTGTTTGAATGATGTATTTATAAATGGCTTGCCTTTCTTCATCCTAAGCATCCTCTGCTTGGCATGATTAACATCTCAATTTCACTCTGTTGAGATCATTTGAGTAGATTAATCTCCATAGGGAATTTTGATTCAAAATGAATAATCCACAAAACAACAAAACAATTTTGAGATAAAAATGATATTCAAAAAGTCTGTAGAAAGTTTTTTTTTTTCTTTTCTCAATTATTCATTTTTGTGATTGTTTCTAGGAAAGTGCCAAAGGTTCTTTTTTGTAATGGAAATTCTCCATTTTTTTTTCATTTAATTTTGAGAAGAATGGTACTTACCTGCGACATGGTGACTCGGTAACCCTGTAAAGAATGTGAAAAGAATATGTTAATGCAAAAATCTTTAGGGATTGAAATGTTGGAAATGATACATTATTACCCTTCATTAGCTTTTATCCTTTGGGTGCTAACATTTCTTGGATTCACCCTCGTGGATATTTGGTAACTCGACATTACCCTTCACTTGCGTTTGCCTTTAAATGTTTGATGTTTTCCTATCAAAGGAAAAAAAGAATCATGTCAAAGATGCTATCAAAATGAGCAATCGACACAATTTACCCTTCACGTGTTTTCGCTCTTCAGGTATGAACTTTGCCTGAAGTGGCTAGGGTTGATTGAAAAATGGCTATGTGGCCCTGATTTATCCATGAAAAGCACTTCTTTATTGTAAACAACAATTTACAAAGTTCAATTCCTGCTTTTTCAAATGCTCTTTTCGAAGAGACGTTTAATCAACAAAGAGCTTGAAAAAATTAAATAAGGATCATTAAATGTGTTCTTCAAAATTTTGCTTTGAAAGGAGAGGGATTGCTCCTTATTTCCACATTTGAAGATATTACTCTTTAGATGCTTTGCCCATTTATTGCATGCAAAGAAAAGATTGGCCATGTTATTTCCTCGCTTGATTGGGAATCATTTAAGAACTATACACATCCCTTTACGCTAAAATGGACAGTCAAGTCTTAGCATGATTCCTTAATGGAAGGCGCTGCTTCTACAGTCAAGGTGCAACATTTTCCCCCATTTATCACCATGTGAGAAGATGACATGAAATGGATTATTTCCATACTTAATTAGGTTCAATGGAGGAACGATACATCCTTTCTTGATGAATTTGACAATGTTGTCCCAACACACTTCATTGGTGGGGGAAGGAGAAATTTTTTAGTCAAACGTTGCTCCCCCAACTCTTTATTTGACAAACCTTTGTTTTGTTCGAGTCTGTCCTGTACCAAAGAAAATGATGTCATTTTTTATGCTAAAGAGAATTAAGTTTAGGAACAAAATACATCATTTTCCAAAGTCGAGCGATCAACATCCCGAGATATCTCTTATGGAGGAAGGGATAATATTGCCATTCTATTTCATTTGAATCTTTCATTGTTTAGGATGAATAGGACTTAATAATGCTCCATCGCATTTGATGGAACATTACAAAACTTGGTACTCTTGATGTCTCCTTGACAATGGAAAAGAAAGTCATATCAGAAACGGTATCAAAAATGAATAATTGAAATTGATACAATTTACTCTTCCTTCGAATTCGCCTTTTGGATGCTTAGCAACTCCCCTCATTTGTCTCATCATGCAAAGTGAACGAGATTGATGGGGTATTTTTGCACCTGAGGCATTTGCCTCATTTTCTTGCGATAAAGCAAATAACAAAGTAGCATTTTGTGACACGAATCTCCAAAGTTGATTGTAGAAAGTTCTTGCAGCCAAATGTTCAAATGCTTTAATTGCCAAAATGTGCAAGAGCCCTAGTGCTAGCCTTTTAGTAACAAATGATGCAGCTCTTGATAAAGCTCGTAAAAAACAATTTGGTGATGGCGATGCCCAATCTCCAAATAAAGAAACTTCCTAGAACGGAATTTAGCTTCGTTCTGCCTCTATTGGAAGATTGGCACCGACGAAGCCTCGATGCATGCTTGCTCCTCGAGTTCCATGAGCCTACACTTTTATCTTTTAGAAGGGGCAGATGTCGATCTCAAATAGACTCATCATCCTACCTGAGAAAGTGACCACGTGAAGAGAGGGCCTTAAGCAAAGCTTTCTTGATATTCATTTTCAAAACATTTTGAAGGTAGATGCAAAGGTTCATTTGAAACACTTATGAGTTTGTTTTTAAAAGGATGATTTTCATGAAATTGAATTCCATCATTAAAAAAATTTGAGTCACATGATTTACAAAAGCATCAATTGGTCTCTTCTTTTTCTTACTTTACCAAAAAAAAAGCATCAATTGGATTCGCAATCAAAACCTCTTAACAAGAATAAAAACAATGATAAAATACAAGAAACTCTTGTATAGATAAGAGTAAAAATCAACTCTTGTCCTAGCTCTAGAATTCACTTCTTTATGTGGTCAAACATGAGAATGTCATGGAGCATCACGCATAACCTGCAAAAAGACGACAATGTCAATATGGGAATGAGAAAATAATCTCTCAATGAGGTCACTTCTTACAACAAAATCGAGGCGACGGTACATGCCCCCATAGTCCTTATTACGGGGTTTTAGTATTTCGCCAAGATTTTAACATAAGAGAAGACATCATTAAAAAAAAAAAAAAATCGATCCATGGCCATCAATCGAACGTCCACTCTTATTATAAGAGTTTCATATGCAAAAGTGGCATTGATTTTTTAAAGATTCATTTATGATTTTACTCCTGCAAAAATAAAGTGACTTTTGTTTTGAGAAATCTATACACAAAATATTATCTAAATTTCAATCCCAAAATGTGAGAAAGGAAGAATTTGATTGAAAATATGATCTCAATTTTTATTTTTATTTTTGTGCCCCAAAATATAATCTTGACTTGAAAGAGTTTCTAAACAAAAAGTGGTTTTGAGCCCATAATTGAAAATGAAAACAAATCCATGTGTTCAACAAGGTCAAATCAAAGTGTTTAGAACTTGCATTCAATGTTCACTTATCAAGAGTGATTGCCAATTTTTTCAATTATGAGCCTACATAACTGAGGACATTCGATTGGTCTCCGCGAATTTCTAAATGAAAATTTAATTTTAAAAAAATGAATAAAAAGAAGAATGATACTTACAGTGGGGGACGACATTTCTCTCGTTTTTTTTAATTACATAGACATGCACATGAGATGTGGTTTGATTCTACTCTATACGGCTCAAAATGGAGCTATAGGATCACTAGACCGAACCAACAAGATCGCGGCTAAGTCGTGTTACCCATGACTCCGGCTTCGTCATAGAACCGACCCATGTTGCATGGTTGACCAAGATAGGGACTTTTGATATCAAGAAAGAAATTTTGGGGGTTGAGATGGGTGACTCATACTACATTGTTGTAGTCGGAGTGATATCCACCTTAACACCATCCTAAGAAATCCTATGCGGCCCAAGCCCGGTGGCAGGTAATGTGTGCCATGGCGTAGTGCAATGCAAGGAACACAGGCGTGAGACAATTAATAACCAAACAACACTTTGTACATAAATAAACCATTCATTCCTACGCCCCCTTACAAAACAAGGGTCAACAATCACTTCCCCTTATACCTCCCATTTAGCATGAGCATTTAGCAATTGACATGTTAGGAATGTACCTTGGATCCTTGCTGCCAAATAAAAATTATTTTTGAACAAGATAGATTTAGGCCTAAGTCCTCTAAGGTTTAAACCAATTCCCCAACAGAGTCGCCAAGCTGTCGTGACCTACCCCTCAAGGGGAGGGAACATGTTTAGAGGTATTGCCTAAAAGATGGACCTAAGACTCATGATTAGGCACGGGCCCTCCTAAGCCCATACCTCACGCGACATTGGGATGTTCTTAAGAATTTCGCAATAAGGAGTCGCCACTAACCTATTGGGGTTGGCTAGAAACCTAGTGGGGTATGAGAGTGTATCTCACTTCCTATGCAACCAAAGAATCTAGGGTCGTGGACTTAATTACACTAATTAACAATTAGTGCAATTTCGGTACCTAATCTTATTCATTTAAAAAAAGAATTGTCAGGCAATCTGTATTAATTTTATACCTATCCACTAATATGTGAGGTGATCATGCAAGTACGCAATCATTAAAATAACAATTAACAACCAAGATCCTAATTGCGATAAAATTTAACACGTGCAATTAAACATTCGCAAAAGTAATTAAATATGCGAATTAAACATGCGATATGATCAATGTGCAAGCAAATAAGGGCCTAATTACATTAAGAAAGCAAGACATTGCAATCCTAAACAAACCCTGCATTTTTTTTAGATTTTTGAAATTTTTGAAATTAATTTTTAATATTCTTTTTTTGGCAAACCGTGTCGGGTTCGGTCAGACCAGCCCAAGTGGGGGCGGGCCGGTCAGCTGACCCGAATGGCCTAGGCCTAACCATGGCTAGTCGAGCCTTTGCTTAATTTGTGTTGGGCCCAATCGACGGGCCCAACCCCTCCTAAAAAAAACGCCCCGCAGACCCACAGCCCATACCAACTTTGGGCTGTTGGGCTACTGGGGCAAAAGAGGTTGAGTAGGCCGGATTTGTGATCTGGCCCAGCTTAGCCCATGATCCGCGGTCCGTGACTGTATAGTTGCGACCAGGGGATGCAACGGCGGCGACGCAGCATAGGTAGCTCCGGCCAAGGTGCAGCAGCTCCAATCCAGTGAGGCGGGGGAAGGAGGCTATCGACCCGGGAGGTTGAGGGTTTCAACGGCGATGGCAAGGGCCATCTCAAGGCGAACTCCGGTGACGACACGCACACAGACTAGTCCAGCTTCGTTTTCCCTCGACTCCGGCAACGCGGCTTCCGGTAACCTGACCTAATCATCATAGAAGAGAGAGAGGGATGCGACCGAGGCCCTAAATAACGAGAATATGGGGTGGATTTCAGCTGGGCATTTTGTCGAATAGGTAGAACGCTCTACGGATCCTAGGGGTTTTGGCTCGGCTGAGGCCCGAGCACAAGTCCTAAACTCTAGAAAAACATGCCAGAACATCAAGGAAATGAATGGACGATGAGTGGTGGCCGGAGCTTGTTCTAACCAATCAAGGTGAGCTCAAATTGGCTTGATTTCGAGGAACGCACACAAGGTGTTTGATGAAATACCAACCTAGGCTCCAGAGGAAACGGCGGTAGTGGCGGTGGTTAGGCGATGCGTCGGCTGCAGTAGTGGTGGCCCGGAGACTTTGGCTCCTTGGCTAACCTTTACCGACTCTTACCCTCTCCTTTTTTCCTCCTGTTTCACTCTCTTCCCTCTCGGTTCTCTCTCGGTACCCCCTCCGTTTCTCCTAGCGAGTGTCCCCTCTCTCCTCTTTTCTTTGGTTGCCTCCCTCGGTTCCCCCTCAGCGGTGCCGTCTGCTTTCTACTCTGCTTTGCCTGCGGTGCTGTCTGCTTTTTGCTCTTCTCTCCCTGCGATGTTGTCTTCTTTCTGCTCTTGCTCTACTCTACTCTCTGACCTCTGCTCTTGCTCTACTCTGCTCTATTTCTTGTAGGTCGCATGCGGAGCTTGTCCAGCGAGAGAAGGCAAGTTGGGATGGGCTGGGCCGAATGGGAAAAGGGCCGGGCCCACACGAGGAAGGGAAGGAGAGACGGGCCGGGCCAAGGTCAAATCCAGCCCAACCCGACCTCTCTCGCCCCCCCTTTTTCTTTTTCTTTTTTTTTAAAATTATGTATTTTAAAAAATAAATTAGGTGTCAATAACATGTAAACAACAATAGTAAAATGAAACTCAGGAAATAAGTTTCCTAATCCTCGCGTAAGGAGGTCACCTCGGAATCGCCCTTAAGTGCAACTTATCTATCAATTGCAAATTAATAGCAAAGCCTTTACTTTCTCTTATCTATTAACAAGAAGTAGATAACTCATTCTCTCAATATCCTTAACACATAATCATACAGACAATTCTCACAATAATCAACATATTCGAAAGGCATAAAGATGAATGTACAATGTCTCATAACCATGTAGGGGTGTGCAAAATACCCGGGAACCGCCTGCACCGCCCGGAACCGGACCGGAACCGCCGGAACCGGCGGTTCTTGAGGGAACCGGTCCGGTTCCCGGTTCCAATTTTCGGAACCGGTGGGTACCGGTCCGGTTCCCGGTTCCATGGGCGGATCCGCCCACCCGGACCGGACCGGAACCTTTTCAATATTAAAAAAATTACTAAAAGAAACCCTAGATTAGATCTCATCTCCTCACTCCCTTCGTCTTCGATTCTCTCTCTCTTTGTCTCTTCCTCGATTCCTCCTAGTCCTATCGCCATTTCGATTCCTTCCCGAGCGTCGACGCCGCCGCCGTTGCTCCTCCGCCGCCTTTGTTCGCCCCCTTGCGTCGGCCGCCACCCGCCATAGCCGCGGAAAATTGTTTTGCGACCGTTCTATGTTGAAAACCCGACCATAGACCTCCTCCCCTCCTTCCCAACTCATAGACCCGACCGTTCTATGTTGAAGACCAAAATTGGCGGTCCGGTTCCCGGGTGGATCCATGCAACAAACGGGTGGATCCCGGTTCCAATTTTTCGGAACCGGTCCTTAGCGGGCGGTTCCCGGTTCTAGGTCGGGAACCGCCCGCCCGGACCATGCACACCCCTATAACCATGCACAAATGCTATTTAATAATCTAGACGTAATCAGAAATCATTTTCATGCATATTGGACACTTATATGTCTAGATTGTTGCAACCACTCTCGACCATAGCTAACTAGAAGGTTGGTGGTCTTTCGGCATAACTAGGCATCGTCCCTCCTAGTCAAGCACGGCATCATCTCGCGTACTCATACGCATCGGGATGGCATTTCAATTAAGGAGATTCTTTCTGAAATCTATTCGTGAACGGCATCCTATTGACGTGGGGCATCCAAGATCCATCGAGCATCATTCCATGTATTCATACGCATTAAGACAGAACCATTACCCCGCGTAATTGTATATATCAGGGTTATTATGTGATCACACGAGCATACCACTACTTAAGTCCATTTCTTATCTTCCTCATTAGTCAATGCAAGAGTGTGCAATGCCCCTACCTCATATAATAGCATCAATCACATACGATTATGTCATGCTATCATGCCACGTGATCACATCCCAATTAACCTTTTGCCATGGCAATTATGCATCAATCTCATAATGCATCACAGCATGGATTCCTTTAAACAATTCCACAATCTATCTTTTGAAGTAACTTTTCATAAGTACTCATCACTTATAATTATAGAATGCCAAGATTACTTACCCTTTTCAAATTAGAATTTACATTAACATATGCTCTTTTTAAAACTAGCATTCAACAAGCATTAACCGCTTTAGAATTCACAACAAAACAAGTACTTATCACAAACAAGATAGGTTCGCATCTAATGATAACTTATAATGATAACTTATCACATCACATTATAACTTATTACAATAGCTTATTGCATTTAAGTATAACCTATCACGATAACTTACGCATTTTGTAATAGCATATTATGATAGCTTATTGCATACGGTAATAACATATCATGATAACTTATCACATTTAAGTATAGCTTATTGCAATAATTTATCGTGTCTGGAGAAATTATTGCCACTACTTATCACCCATCGTGATAACTGTCACTATTACTTATTACTTAACATGATAAACTATCATTTTAATCTACTTATCACTTAAACTAATTAATGTTTGTCCTTAATATAATATTAATCATAGTCATAAGTGCAATCATAACCCTAAACAAGGGCTAGAAAGCCACTCACTCCCAAGCAAGCAGCAACCACGGTGACAAGGCGCACGGCAGCAACGACAACTCATGGTGAGGACACGGCAAGGTGCAGTGGTGGCTGGTCGATGCTTAGTAGCCCACGGCAAGGGCCAAAAGAGCCAAGGAATGATAGCAACAAGGTTGCGGATGGCAAAAACGGTAGTGGCAGACGGTGGACGGCTCAAACGGCTCAAGGCCAAGGTGGCGTGAAGGCGTGAGGGTGCTAGACAATGCACAACTCACGACCAAAGGCTTGGCATGGCGGTGAGGATGGCAACGCACATATGGTGAGCTCGAATGGCAGACGGTGCACCATGGTGCGACAAAGGGTGGCAAGATAAGATCAAAGGGAGAATGAGAAATAAATGGATAAAAGATGAGGGAGAGAATGAGGGGGTTCAGTTTTGGACAAATGAGGGAAAGAGTGAAGGTGGTCGAAGGTGGTGAGGGGAAAATGAGGGGAAAGAAAGAGAATGAGAGAGGATAAAGGAATATAATAGAAATGCATTAATTAGCTTGTACCATAATTCCCTAAAATCCTCGTGCCCATGCATTTATTTGGTCAAGAATGGCTCTTGAAGATTGCAAATCTAGGGCAATTAATGTGTAGTTATGCACATGTGAGAATAAGGAGTAGGTTAAGCTAGGTGATGAGGTCACTCTCTCTCCTCTCTAGCTTGGGCGCCCATCTCATCTCCTCATGCCTATCATTTTTGTTGTATTTGCTTAAAGCTTCTAGACAGGGTAAAATGGTAATTATACTAAGGCACTTCACTATTCATGCACATAAGCTCATAATTGTACAAACTTACAAACACCAAAATTGGTTTGAATGGCCTTGGTAAGTTTCCTTTGGGCTGGCTGGTGCTCAAGTTTCCTTGGACCGCCCATTATGGGCGTGAGGCCCATTGGGCCCTATCCATGGGCTTGGGCCCATGTGGGTCATCATTTGCCGCCCGTTTTTACTTTCCCAAATTTTCGATCTGCCAATGAAAATTTGAGTTTTCATCCTAAAGTGACCTTTTTGGCTTTTCCGTGATCTATCGATCCCCATCGGAATCCCGCTCCATATATTGATCATTGTTGTAATCCCATTCCATGTATTGGAGCCGGATTTAGGATGTCACAATGATTTAGTTGGAGTGAAATTTTAGTGTTTCGCATGTGAGTTCTACGTTAAGAATGGCTTGAATAATCGCTTTGGATGAGCGATTTGTTAGCACTTAGGAGTTGATTCATTGACGATTAAGCATAGTTAGTCAAGTCATTCATTGAATTTGTGTTTTGCTCGGATTTTTGGTGTCGTTTTTTATTAATCAATAGAAATCGAGTGCGTCAACTTTTCTATAAATTTACAAACTCATATTTTGAAAATTGTAATGTTTTAACATGACATGAGTTATTGAGAGCATGTTTCCAGCAAAAATTAGATTGAACATTTACTACCTTTTTGGTTGATTGAAAAGACATTGGAAAGCCTTAGGAAGTAGTTTGAAATGATCATTTGTGAATGCTTTGGTTAAATGCCTTGTGAAGAGAATTGCAAAAAGCTATTCATATTGGTTGCAAAATGTTTTATGAAATTCATTCTATTTGATAAATAGAATTGAAAAGGTTATGTGATCTATTTGTAAAACTAGTTTATGAAATGGCTTTTTGGTGTCAACTGTGGGTTGTTGGAGAAAGACATTGGTTCATATTGCTCATATGGCTATGATGAGAACCCATTGAAGGGGGAATATGCATATTGCTGTCAGGACGTCTTTCTAGGTTGAACCACTAGCTGAGATAGGTGGTAGACCTAGTCAGGGGGTTAAATTTGGTCACCTTTGTCATGGCATTGTCGCAACCTTCTCGAAGGTGGATCATCCAAGGAAAATTAATGGAATGCTAAACGGGAACAAAGGTTCCTCTATCAAGGCAATTGCTCGCATCTAGCACGGACTTTCCAAGCCTTACCAATTGTAACTTAGTACCCAATTCAATATACATCTAAACTTACCTATGGAGCCTCCACTAATCAGTTTGGGTCAATTAGACACCCAAGAAAAAGGTGGGAGTACATTTTACTTCTACGAACCAAATTCATAAGTACATGGACTTCGTCACATTAAATTAATCCAATGCCCTTTTAGTATCTTTTCTCTTTATTAAAAAAATGTTTGTCATGCATTCTTTGTCCATTTTTAATTTGTGCTACTAACATGTGAGGGATGATCATGCGGATGCACAATCAGAAAATGTACCACCCAATAAGCAAAACAATAAATAGATTGTAGAAGATTTTAAGAACCTGGGCGCACTAAACAAGCAAAGCGTACCGCTATTCGTTACCATGGGATTTCTTTAAACTATTACCTTAAAAAAATATGCAAACAAAATACATGAATGTTATGTATGATATAATGACTAGCTAATATGCAATCTATACTGAATTATTTCTCCTAATTAATGGGATGTATATGAGGCTGACTAATGTATTTTTGTTCTTTTTTCTTAGTAAAAAGACAAATGTCCCTAAAGCCTATAAATTAATTTTCTATTCTAGGATTGACCATGCATGGACCTAAATATGAAAACCTAAATATGTATGATACGGTAACATACAATCATGAAGACGTTTGAATTAATGACATCAATCATAACAAGTCAAACGAGACGATATCGGGATCCGACCTTAGTGTCTTAAGGTTCGGAGGCCCAATATGCATTAGTTAATGCAAGGAAATAATCGAATCACTATAACCTAAGGTTTTCTTCTAAATAACATGTATCAAAACAAACTATATCGTCAAAACTAAACTACAAAATTAGACTCACCTCAATTTACCTGAGTGCCAGCGTTTAGCGTGATGCAAAGAGGGCCGACAATTGGTTAATGCCGACGAGGGTGATGACTGGCAATGATCAATGAAACTATTGGGCACGCAATGAGGTGCCAAATCTTTGTTGAGAGAAGCGGTGGGCGTCACAGCTAGATGATGGACATGGGAACTGGCCGTGGTGCTACGGAAGGAGTCGTCAAGCATTTTTCAAACTTCGAAGGAGAATCCCAGGGTGCAGACTAGGTACGAAGGCTTAAGTGTGATGATGGAACCGCGACGTGCAGAGCAAGAATTAACAATGATGCCATAAGGAAGTAAGACCACCGATGAGGCTCTCGGCTTTCCCTTCTGATCAAGAAACCAGTATCCCACGATCTGTTTCGTTCTTCCACAGATTGTTCTTTCCCTCTCAGAATAAATATCACCACTTCCTCGATTTTATTTCTAAATTCTGCCCGAACACTCCAATAACACTTTCCAATTTCTCAAAGCTTCAGCCACCCACGGCTTGGACTCTCTTTGTTTGACTAAATATATGTCCCTTCTTCTATGTTAATGGAGGCGATGATAGTGGGAGGATAATAACGATGATGATTGGAAAGATAATGGGAGGCGTCAATATTCTGCAGAGAATGAACAACTTGCTGGTTTGTGCCGATGAATTTGCAGAAGCGTTGCTGGATTGACTGATCGAGATTGGGCGAGCCGGTCTGTCGCTGGACTGAGGATGACGCACAAAAGAATTGCTGAAGGTGTCGGACCTGTTGAAAAACGCCAGGAAATTAAGGGATACAGTTGGGACACCAACGCGGCACATGACAATGTACAGGTAGAGACGGACAGCTGCCGGCACTTGAAAGGAATTTGAGGGCGCCTTGGGACCACCGAAGGATCAATGGAACAATGCCTTTAGGAGGTCCTCCCCTCCTCTCTTTTGTAAGTTCACTCTTTTGCGATTCTCTGTTCTTTTCCTCTCTTTTTTCTGCAAGAGTTTAATCTGGACAAGAAACGAAAACACAATTACAAATAGTTTCAATAGCAAAAAGGAATCGCATATGATCATGACTTAGCTTAATGATTGTCGCCAACGTCCAATGAAGAAATGCGGGACATCAGGAGGACCACCAATGCCAGCAGCCTCATCCATGAAGAAGAGTCAAGGATCATGATAGGGGCAATGGATATCATCGAAATAGAATTTGAAACAATGGACCTAAGATATCTCAAGGTGTCCTCATGCATGCCCTTTTTACAACAAAAATTCTTCCACATATCATTGGAAAGAGTTTTGGCCTTGATTCGTCGCCAAAAATTGATTATGAATCTCTCTAATTTACTTCCAAATTAGTGCTCACAATCTTTTGGTTTCATTTTCTGCTTCTACTCATATTGCCTTGAATGTATCCACATTCACTTGCCATCGACCAGCCCATTTCATCAATCTCTTGTCGACATTCTGTGGTTTCCTTCTGATTCTCATCACGTAGTTGGCTTCAAGCTTGAAAGGCAAGAAAATATACCTCAAATAAAAGGAGCACCGGACACCAAGAGTATCAAAACTTGACACAAAATGACACTTAAGTGCCACTTTTTCTTGAAAAATGGGCATTTGAGTGTCAAGTCCAGCGAGGATAGCCAGAAATCCCACATGGCAATTTTTTTTATAATATAACTCACCAATGTGGCACATCGAAGAGCTAAGTCAATGATGAAGAACCAAAACGACATCGTTTTACCTTTTTTTTGAATTTTAATATAAATATTTATATTTAAGAGAGAGAGAGAAACAATAGGAGGAGGTAGAAGGCAAGGGCTGAGCCCTCGCCGCCGCCTCCCCACCATCGTTAAGAAGGGACGACGATGGGGGGGAAAGGGTCGGCTGGGGTCACTAGGCCCTAGCTAGGGGCCAGCGACCCCAACTAACCAGTGGCAAGGGCCTACGAGCCCTCAATGAGATCTACGGCGAAGGTCAGAGCCCTTCCCCAAATTCAACGAGGGCCATTGGCCCTCGCCCGGTCGGGCCAAGAGTTGCCACTGGCTCAAGCAACCCCAAGCCTATATCGAGCCCCAATGAGTTCCATCAGCATGTTTGCAAGTATAACAACCATTGACCAAATTCAAGCTCAACCAATGTTGCCAAAGTGGACAAGCAGGGAGTATCCTCCTAAAATCCCAAGATTCATTCAAGGTAATGTTGTCTTTGAAAGCTTAATTGATCTACTATGGGTTTATCAGCTAAAAATCTTCAACGGATATGGTGGATTATGTTTGAGACCCTTGGGATTACATCCTAAGTATCCATTCATACATCCTTTGACCATCTCACTCACAAACCCATTTCTTGAAGACCTTAAATGGCTCCTTTGGTATCTACTTAATCTGCATACAGTTGCTGTTGAATTTCCTACAGCTCAAATGCTTCATATCATTAGCCAAATTATCCAAGGATGGTCGGATTTTGCACATTAGGGAGAATTCCTATCATGGTTTAAGCCTTTAGGAATCTAGAGATTAGTTTTCAAAGATCAAGTGAAAGTTTGCCAGTGAAATCCGAAACTTCACACCTTAATCATCTTTGACAAGTCATGGATGTTTCTTAGGCCAAGTGGAGATCTCCACCAGACTCCGGCAAAGCTTGGTGTCTCTACTTTCAAGCTTCAACCAAGAACAAATGACATTTTTAAAACCCTCCCAGCAAAAATCAGACAAATCCCATAAGAATACAAGGAACTTCAAAGAATTTTGTGCCAACATAACAAGGTGATTCCTCTTGAGATCTTATGAGAAGTAAACACAATCTGGCAACACACTAATGCGGACTTCCCTGAAGTAAGCCACCAAATTCATCAGGGCTTAAGAGAATACCATGGAGAGGACCTCAGCTCTAACCATGATGAAGCTTCCTCCTTCTTAGATCCATAGGGAGGGCCACTAGCCCAAGACCCATACTCATATGAATTTATATCCACAGATTTATAGCAACTGGCTTCCACCACTTTCGAAGATTGGTCCCACTGGCCATAGCCCCAAGCAAACCAGTCCTCTCCCTCTGAGAAATAAAAGAACAGATGGTCCATCTTCATCAGGAGTCTCTCACGACCCTGTTGCTGATTAGTTTTTGTCACAATGGGAGATTGACAACCTTATTCACACCTTTTGCAAAGAAAAAGACAGAGATGGCTCAGATAACTATGTAGACAACACCAAAGAAGTATTTAGTAATAAGATAGGGTAATGTGCTTTGCTAGTGTACTAGGTGTAGAGTGTGCTTTATATGCTTTGTGCATTACCACGTGCTTTAGCAGGCTTGTACTAGGTGTGGAGTGTGCTTTGTTTGTAGTGCTTTAAGCATCTTTCATACTCTATGACTTTGTTCGTAGCATCATTGGAGAGACTTGTCCTCTAGATGCCTTGTGATGTTCGATGCAAGTCATGCCTATATAAGGCAATGTATTGTGTATTGAAGAGGCAGACTAGCCTTCCCCAAATAAACTCATATTGTGATATCTCTCATGGCCTTCTAAGTCCTTTTTCTTCCTCCCCTAGAATGGCTTCTTCTGATTAAGAACTTTATTGTTATCTCGATCAGATGGTATGATTCTAAGTATGCTCTCCACTTGTTAATTTGTCGAACCTATGGATCAAAAAAACTGAGACTCTAAAGTCCATATTCAAAAGTAAAAGGTCAGGGAACTAAGAGGCAATCCCTTGAGGAAGGTCCTATGGTGTCTATTAATTGGGGAGGCATACCTAATCGATACTGAAGTGAACATGGAGACAACATCATTTTAGACAAGGATTGTTGAGCTGGCTTTCCGACAAGCCACATAGACTACTTATATTATTAAAAACATGCCGCATCAGATTTCTGACTACTTTCACCGGACTTGGCATTTAAGTGTTCCAATTTTCAAAGAAAAAGTGACACTTAACTATATGTTTTGAAATATTTGACACTAAAGTGTTCACCTATACCAAGTTTTGGTACTCCCAATGTACTTCCCCCAAAAATGACAAAAAAGATAAAGAAATTTTTAAAAATTATCCTCATCAACACTGGCTATACTACATAAGATAGCCAGCCTAACTAGACTTCTACATCAACATTTTCCGGTCAAAATTGATCGAAAGGACTGTATTGGCAAATCAGCAAAAAGTTTAAAACTAAATTTGTGACAGCCCAAGCGACGATACGCGGGGAGGAGGGATGGCAGTGCGTCCGCGCCTCGGTCCCCGAACGTGCGCAAGGAAGGGGAAGGGGTCTCTCTCTAGTCCCACATCGCTTAGGGAGGGAGTCATGGGCTTGTTTATAAAGGATTGGCCTCTTTAATCTATGTAACGCGTTTTAAAGCCGTGAGGACTCAGTGTCCAAAGCAGACAATATTACACAGTGGGCGCCCGAGTCGTTACAAATGGTATCAAAGCCGACTCCCGACCACATGTGAGGCCACAGCGAGAACGATGTGCTCCTAAGGGGTGGAGAGTGTGACAACCCAAGCGACGGTGCGCGGGGAGGGGGGATGGCGGTGCATCCGCGCCTTGGTCCCCAGACGTGCACAATGAAGGGGAAGGGGTCCCTCTCTAGTCCCACATCGCTTAGAGGGAGAGTCCTGGGCTTGTTTATAAAGGCTTGGGCCCCTTTAATCTGTGTAATGCGTTTTAAAGCCATGAGGACTCAGTATCCAAAGTGGACAATATTACACAATGCGCCCGGGTCATTACAAAATTGGCATAATTGAAAAGTTTAAAACTGAATTGACATAAATGCAATAAGTTCATGATTTTATGTTTTTTTGGGTAATTGTCCTAGCTTGCTTCTCAAGGAGAGTCCTCTCCAAGCCTATGAGCCAAAAACTTTCTAGCTTTGTATCCTTCACATCCAACATCTGATTCACATGATCTTTATGTTGTACGAAGCTCGGGATGAGAACTTTCCAATGAGCCCAATGTTACTGGTGCAAATTGCAAAATCATGGACCTTAGTCTTCACTCATACCGACCATAGGCTTGGGTTTATGAATCGGACGTTATTTCTAAAATTAGTGAACAGAATATTTCGACTCCGATTGAGCCAGTCACCCCCCTTCGTTCGGCCTCCTTGATGTTACACTTATGGACATGTACGTATGAATGGATGGTCTATATATATGCATTGGAACCAAGCAGAAAGATAATTAGATTTGCCTATGAATCTTTTGCTTCAAAAGGGGCAATCTTCTACTCTTAGCAAAAAGTGCACATTGGCACACTGGTGGGAAATTGAAAGAGTTCTAAAGCATGAAATTGACGCATTCGATCTCCCTATGAATAAAATCTAACCTAGTGTTAAATATGACTCGAGTTTGAGCGTTTCATAAAATGCGAAATTTGGTGGACTCATGAAGGAATTACAAAAAGAGGAAATAAAATTAAAAGGAGCAAGTTTCCTCATCCAATCCACGCCGAAGGAGTTTGCGCGTGAAGTCTTCTGCTTGTGCAAGAATCCAAAAGTGGTGGTGGGCCCAGGTCAAACTTTGACCTGGGCACACATATAAAAATTGATATAATTTCCTTCTCTAGGTTTTAAGGCGTGAGCAGCAGAAAGAAAGTGTTTTCTTTTCGGTGGATGGCTGCACGTACACACCAAGAGACAAAGCTGCACGTCCAGCGTTTTGAAGCCACCGAAGGAATAAAAAGCCGCACGTCCGAAGCCGCAAGTCTTCCGCGCGAAGCTTTGAAGAGATACGCGAAGCCGTACGTAGAGCGTATTGTGTTAAGCTTGAACGCGCAGTAACTTTGTGCTTGAGTTTATCTCCAAGTGAGTTGTTTATTTATAAACACTTTGGGTTTGGGATAAATTGGGGTTTGGGAAACACCGATAGAGTGTTTGAGTGACTTGAGTGTGTAATCTCCTTGTATCGCTTGATCTATAGTGAAATTCCGCTCGCTCTCCCCGTGGACGAGGTCTTTACGATCGAACCACGTAAATGCGGTGTCCGATTTATTTTTCTTTTTCTGTCTATATTGTTCGATCGCTTGCCCTATCTTAACAATTGGTATCGAAGCCAGGTTTGGCTGAGTTGAAGCGAATCGATGGCGACGAAGAAGTAAAAGTGAGAATCGATGATTTGATGGGAAGGATTTTAGCCTGGAAGATGCAGATTGAAGATTATCTTTATCAGATGAAACTGCACTTGCCCTTATCTGGGGAGAGACCAGAGACGATGAAGCAAGCTGATTGGGATTTGCTAGATAGACGAGCTATGGGTGTTATTCGACTAACGTTGGCTCGTAACGTCGCGTTTAACATCCTGAAGGAGAAGACCACTGCTGACCTGATGCAAGCCCTGTCGGATATGTATGAGAAGCCCTCTCGCGATCAACAAGGTCCATTTGATGCGACGTTTGTTTAATTTGAAGATGAGCGAAGGTGCGTCGGTTGCAAATCATATCAATGAATTCAATGTGATTGTTAGTCAATTGAGTTCGGTTGAGATTGATTTTGAAGATGAGGTATGTGCTTTGATTCTGTTATCCTCATTGCCTAATAGTTGGAATACTGCTACGCTGTTAGTAATTCCTCCGGGTCAACAAGTTTGACGTTTGATGGGGTTCGAGATTTAATTCGAGCGAGGACATTCGTAGAAGAGAATCTGGTGAACCCGTATCGCCGCTTTAGTAGGTGAAAATAGAGGAAGATCTATAACACGTGTGAGTAATAGTAGTATTAATATAAATGCACGTAGTCATCTAGGACCGCTAATGTTGTCTGTTGGAGCTGTGGCAAGAGGGGGCATCTTAGAAGGGATTGCCTTAAGCTGAAGAATGAGAAGGGTAAGGGAACTATGGTTGATTCTGCAGATAATGTTGCAGCTGTAGCAGATAATGCCGATTATGTCTTGTCTGTCACTGATTATTCATCGTTTTATGGATGGATTATGGATTCTGGTTGTTCTTTTCATGCCACACCAAATAGAAACTGGTTTATCACTTATCAGTGCACGGGTAGTGGTAAAGTCCAGTTAGGGAACAACGCTGAGTGCGATGTTGTGGGTGTTGGTGATGTTAAAATCAGAATGCATGATAGTATTGTGAAGACATTGACTGGAGTAAGGCATGTTCCAGAGTTAAAAAAAAAAAACTTAATTTCCTTGGGTACCCTAGATTCAGCTGGTTGCAGGTATTCTTCAAAATGTGGAGTTCTGAAGGTTGTACGAGGTGCCTTGGTGATAATGAAAGGAATCAAGCATGGAGGCCTATATAAACTTCAAGGTGAGACAGTGAAAAATTTCGCTGCGGAGACGTCGGATGCATCTATTCGAGAGTCTTTTGACTACTCGAGGAAGACCTGGGTGTTTGTGCCAAGGCACAAGTTTGATGCTGGTGTCAGGATCACGCAGTCAAGAGCTTTGATCGAGACGGAGACTGGTAAGTCGATCAAGTATGTGCGGACTGACAATAGCATGGAGTTCTTCTCGGAGCTGGCAAATAAATTCTGCATGAAAGAGAGCATAGTGAAACACCGCACTAGTGCCAATAAATCACAACAATTTGCAGAATTAACGAGAAGAACATTACTAGAGATGGCCCGTAAAATTATCTCTAGTGCTGGTATTGCTAGGAGAATTCTAGCTGATGTGCTAAGTATGGTAAGCTACCTGGTGAATAGATCCCCATCAACTGCTATTGAATGGTGGACTCCTAAAGAAGTATGGTCAGGTAACATTGCTGATTATTCTATTCTTAGAATGTTTGGTTGCCCGTGTTATTTTCGAGTGAGTGATGGTAAGCTTGATTGGAGGGCAATGTGCATATTCCATGGTTATGCACAAGGTGAGTGGGGCATCGTTGTGGTGCCGGATATTAATTCACCCGTTGACAGCAGAGAAGTTACCCTTGATGAGTCTCTAGTACTTTTGGTTAGGAGTGATTATAGCAAGATTCAAACGGATTTGAACGGTGTTCAGCTTTGAGGTGGAGTTGCGAAGTAAACTCCCGAGGTAGCATATACATGTACTAGCAAAGTAATTGACACAGATGGTGCTCATAGCAAGGTGGAGCCTATAGAGCCAATGGTTGTCAGAATGCTGATATTGACAAGGTACGTATTCGATCTCCTGACAGATATGGATGCAATAATGGTTTTACTTTATCTGCGGTTGAGGAGGTTATGTCAGAAAATCCTTGCGGAGCAGTTAAAGGTGCATGTGGAGTTGGTATTTTGATGAGGTCCTCGATTATGGCAAAGTTGGCGCATTGAGACTGGATAATATCTCGAGCGGTTGGCCCCGTCTAGCCTATTTATGAGAAAGTAGCGGCGAGTTTCAATTTTTACGAAGCGATTGTAATTTGATCAAACGTCGAAGCCAAGGTGGAGATTGTTAAATACGCACTTCGAGTTTGAGCGTTTCTTAAAAACGCGAAATTTGGTGGACTCGCGAAGGAATTACAAAAAGAGGAAATAAAATTAAAAGGAGCAAGTTTCCTCATCCAATCCACGCCGAAGGAGTTTGCGCGTGAAGTCTTCTGCTTGTGCAAGAATCCAAAAGTGGTGGTGGGCCCAGGTCAAACTTTGACCTGGGCACACATATAAAAATTGATATAATTTCCTTCTCTAGGTTTTAAGGCGTGAGCGGCAGAAAGAAAGTGTTTTCTTTTCGGTGGATGGCTGCACGTACACGCCAAGAGACAAAGCTGCACGTCCAGCATTTTGAAGCCACCGAAGGAATAAAAAGCTGCACGTCCGAAGCCGCAAGTCTTCCGCGCGAAGCTTTGAAGAGATACGCGAAGCCGTACGTAGAGCGTATTGTGTTGCTTGAACGCGCTGTAACTTTCTCATTTGAGTTTATTTCCAAGTGAGTTGTTTATTTATAAACACTTTGGGTTTGGGATTGGGGTTTGAAACACCGATAGAGTGTTTGAGTGACTGGAGTGTGTAATCTTCAGTATCGTTTCGATCTATAGTGAAATTCGCCGGGCCGCTTCTCCCCGCGTGGACGTAGGCCTTTACGATCGAACCACGTAAATCCAAGGTCCGATTTATTTTTCTTTTTCTGTCTATATTGTTTGATCGCTTGCCCTATCGCAACACCTAGGAATCTAAAGGCAATCCTTTCATGTTGATTCCATTTTGACATGTTCCAGCCTAACCAAACACAACGATGCTGCTACACCGATAGGGACCATGATATTGCATTCGATGAACGACTGGTTGAAAAATTTCGATGCAGCCAAGACCGGAAAGCGAATGGACCAGATAGTGAGAGATACTATTGCCCTATTGGTTTACGTTATATGATGACTTAGTCTTTAGGGGACCGAAGTGCAATTGCCAACTTGCATTGAATGAGACATTATATGTCTCATGTGCGTGTAGTCTTCTTTCATTGTTTCATGACGGGGAAGCAATTGGCTTAGATAGGTAAACTCTATACTAATGAAATATCTCTATGAAAAGGACGTCCCAACTGCCATAATTTTCATACAGCGATTGCTTTAGTAACTCCATTTTTTTACCGATTATTTGAACGTCATAACTTTTTTAAAACTTTAACCCGAAATGTCATAATTTTTAGGATCATTATGTGTGAATTCCTCACCATCGGATTGCTCATTGTTTTAATTTTCACCTCCCAAGAGCAACACGCGTGGTCCAAACATACATGGTCCCTTTATTAGCGAGGACAACAAGATACTCGTCAAATGATTTAAGCACAAATTAGGAAAAAAGAAAAGAAAACTCTCTTAGGATATACATCACCAGAAAATATTATCTTCCCAGACCAAGCCCCCACCATTACAATATTTGTTGCTGTATATAATTCGACCGTGTGTGGATCCATTTCCCTTGCAAAGACTCAACCAGGGTCGCCAAAACGAAGAAGGTAAATCTGTCGCTTCTATGCATGTGGTTATGGACTAGAATTCATATTGCGGTTTTGCTTCTCGTTCTTTCACTCCATTATAACACTAACTAATCGCGACATGCTCACGACATGTGTCACTTACACAGTAATGCTTTAGTTTTTCGTTCCTTAAATTCGGTGGCGCAAAAAATGTAGTAAGATCAGTTTTTTTTGTAGAGAAGAAGAAGATAAGATAGTGAGAATGTGGAAGTTAAAACTGTCTCGAGGCAGCGAGGCGTGGGTCACGAGTGTGAACCGTCACATCGGAAGACAATATTGGGAGTTCGACCCGAACCCGGAAGCATCCGAGGAAGAGCTCGCCCGAGTCGAGGAAGCGCAGAACCGTTTCCAGATGAACCGGTTTCAAGCCAAGCATAGCTCCGATCTTCTCATGAGACTTCAGGTTCGATCTCGCCGATCCTTTTGCATTCTTAACTATAACAAGTTCGGGGACTGTTCTTTTGGCTACACAAACAATCCTTAGTACCGTCGAGAGAACACCTGGTAAGCTGAGATGCCAAACCCTAGAAGTACTGCTGTTCGTATGTTGTCCACGTTGTGTCCTATTGAAAATTATGCAAAACCTGAGATCAAAAAAATTTATAAGATGCAAAGAGATAATAGGGCCCGAAAATCTTTTAAAAGTATTCGCTCATTGTTTTATTTAACTTAATGATTTCGTATCCTTTTATTCATATCTTATAGTCTATTCCTCCTCTTTTTTTTCCATATTTTATTTAGCCTAATTTTGGTTAAAAAGATTAGCTTACTTTTCAATGATTTTTAAGATCCTTCTCTTGAAGAGCCACTTCAGAAATGAGAGTACTACAGGAAAATCAAAATCAATAAATTAGCTAGATTTTTAAGCACTCGGTTCCAATGCGTTAAATTCCATGTTCAAAATCACGACTTTCCCCAGTGACAGTAAACTTAAGGAACATGCTTGCCACATTGTGGGCAGTCTTTTTACCCGATACGTATGGATTGAATGATTTACTTGTATCGTCTGGATCAGTCAATTCGGAAAGATCAAATACCTCGTATTACCCACCAAAAAAAAAAAAAAAAATTGTCCTTCTTAATCTTAAGAGTGAAAAGTAAAATTGCTTTTAACAAAAGGTCCTCTCAAAGATGAAGTACATTCTAATGCAACTGTGGCCTGACGTTATATGTTAGCAAGGCTACAAGAGGACTATATTCAAGGGTCGATTTAGCTAAGTCAAAATCAATTTCGCCTTATCTTATTTTTTTAACCCTAAATCTAAAACATTTTACACTTTGCTTGATGAGGTTTTTAAGAAAATTTACACTTTACCCCTTCAAATCTAATGTCATCAACAAAAGGTTAGCAAAACTGCAACAACTAGAGAGTGTAAAGCCTGGAGCAGAAAGTCCATGGTCTTCTCAAAGCCATTAGGGCATAAGAGTTAGGGAAAAGAAAAAACGGAAACTCAAGAACTTTGTTTGAATCACTTCGGCCAATGTTTTGTCATTGGGATAAATCGATCCATAGAAAGATAGAGCATACACCATCGGTGTGAGTTTTATTGATGGTATAGAGTTAAATACGTACAATTTTTCTCGAAACCGGCCGGTTGTGAGACCTATAAAACAGTTCGCAAGGGAGAACCCCACGGTGGAGACGAAGGATTTGCAACCAGGACAAGTCGAAAACGAAGAGGAAGTGGACGAAGCGATGGCGATTGAGAAAACATTGAGAAGAGGTTTGAGATATTACGCAAGCTTGCAGGCGGAGGATGGCTTTTGGCCTGGAGACTACGGAGGTCCCTTATTCCTTCTACCTGGCTTGGTAGGCATTTCCCCTTTTTTTTTTAATTTATTTTTCTATCTATACTTTCTAATTCAGCTCATAAAAGCTTCTAGGTTTTCGTCTTTCTTTTTTTTTCCATTTCTCTTTCTGGGTTAAACCGTCAATACATCGCTTTCTCTTATATTTTATATCGTAGCAAATACTTGCCTAGATTCAATCTATCATGAACTGAGTGATCTTAGTTGTTGAAATAATATGGATCCACATGAGATACACACAATCGAGGATTGAAATGTATTTAGTCTATAGTGGACCCATTGAATCATAACTTGTGAGTGCGACTCCTTAACATATTATTTTTAAAAAAATGAATGATTTAAAAAATATTTCTTAAAAATGATCATTTGATTTCACTTAAAAAATTTAGTGCACAGAAAGTACTTCTATTATCAACAACAATTCATGCCTAGACATTTTTCCTTGGCAATGAAAATACTTTTATTTTATTTTTTTCATTTTAAGAGATATAAATGATTGCTTTTAGAAAAATTATTTTTCAAATCGTGCTGGTTCTTCATGAAACAAATGTACCCAAAATAGTAGATAAGGCCGATGCTACGATTAATCCATCTTTTGGAGTAATACATTTGCTATGTTTGTAGGTAATTTCATTACATGTAACTGGAGCCTTGACGACGATTCTCTCGTCCGAGCATCAACGAGAGATACGCCGCCATCTATACAACCACCAGGTACTTTTTGTGCACCAACTCAGACAACATGATCCGACAATATTGTTCCGATTGTTTTGGTTCAATAATTACAGGCATAGAAATCTAGACCATATACATTTATATTGTACCTCGAGGCTTAAACGATCCGAACCGTTTGTGTGGATATACACAACCTCAATGGCTAATTAACGAATCTATTATAATAAACTTACGAAAATTCACTCGAATCACACCCGTCCAATGCACATAGAATGGAGATGGCGGTTGGGGGTTGCACATCGAGGGGCGCAGTACGATGTTTTGCACGACGCTCTCCTACATCACTCTGAGGTTGCTCGGCGAAGGCGAGAGCGGCGGAGACGGCACCATGGACAAAGCTAGGAAGTGGATCCTCGATCATGGTGGAGCCACTTACATCCCTGCCTGGGGCAAGATGTGGCTTTCTGTGAGCAATTCAATTTCCATTTTTTTGCTCTATTGATTTTGTTCACTTGATTCTGGGTTATCTTTCCAGTGTTTCTCATCAATTTTCGGGCTATTTCTTGCATAAATTGTGCAGGTGCTTGGTGTGTATGAGTGGAGTGGCAACAATCCACTTCCTCCGGAAATATGGCTACTTCCTCATTTTCTTCCAATACACCCAGGTATCTTCTAGTTTATCATGACCATCCATGCCCTTTACTTAAACACTTGTTCCGCTTTTTAATTTTAGAATGTTTATATATTTTGGAAACTCGGACTTTGACTTTATGTGACCCAAAATCTTAAATCCTTTCAAACATTTAGAAATTGATGAGGAAAATAGTATTTGATTTTTTATTTTTTTTTTGGTTCTCTGAAAAGATCAATATTAATTTTGCTATTTTAAATTTTAGAATATTATCATAAGTATAATCAAGTCGATCGCTTACATAATAAGAGGTGATCGGCTGGATCAATGTGGTTTAAGTGAAAGAAGGGTCATCTCGTAAACTCTTATTGTAAAGATGGGGTTTCATCGAATAATTATAAGATTTGACACATGAAAATAGATCTGATTTTCCTAGAAATAGGACCGCAAGAAATTCTTAATTCAGTTATGCATGTCCGATGACAGTGATTTGCTATGTGATCGCCTTTAAGATATTGTTTGAACTAGAATATACTTTTTGAAAGTGATTTGTATGCTTTTATTTGTACGTCTTTAATTTATTCATTATCTTTTTACTTTCGATATTTCTATTTTGCTAATTTACAATTTAAAGAGACGTGCGCTTGCCATGAGAAGGATCCTCTCATCATTATTATGGAGAATGGATTTAATTCTCGATAGGATCGATTCATATGTGACTCGATGATGCAGGAAGATTGTGGTGTCATTGTCGAATGGTGTACCTACCCATGTCATACTTATATGGAAAAAGGTTTGTGGGCCGCATCAACTCGACAATTTTGTCACTTAGGAGAGAGTTATACACAACATATTACCATCAAATCGATTGGGACAAAGCAAGGAATCTTTGTGCCAAGGTAGTCATGCTTCTTGAGATCTTTTGTAAGATAAACAAATAAATTAATATTACGGACCACAATTCGTGATTTCCAATTATTATCAAGTTTTTTATTGAAGTCGACGCTCAATAATGCAATTTAGTATTGAATGAAAAAATGTGTTGGAAAATGACTATAAATGTTATCAATAGGATAATTTTAAATCCAAGCTTTTCATAAAACAATATTTTTAATTGTTTTCGAAATGCTTCTTCCTTTGAGGACCCACGAAAAATAAAGATAGGTGTACTCCGCATCACTAAAATCTAAATAAAATTGACAAAAAAAAAAAAAACCATGTGGATGATTGAAAGGGAAAATGAATGGGATTTCATGTCTTAAAGAAATGGGTTTATTGCAATTTAATAAAAATTCTTTGCATAAGGTAAGATAAATGAGATTCTTACAAATGCCATAGTCACAACATGAACAATCTAATTTGATAGAGAGGAGGTGGAATTAGTTTCGTATAACTTCGTTTATTATTTAGAGCAAAGCTAGACAATTATATTGAGACATCTTACGGAAACTCTCCTACTACATGATGTAGGAATTATTTAAAGGATGTTGAAACAGATGGGACCCGGTATTATATGATCAGTAACTAACAAAACATGAGTCACATCACTCAATAATAAGATTTTGGTAAGATTTTTTAGTACCCGTATAAAGCATTTCTTTATTATTAATAATTGTAACAAGTAGCCCCTAATTATTTAACCAATCAAAATTGCAAAAAAGATAAAAATAAAAAATAAGACTTCTAAGAATATGAAGTATCCATGGGAAAATAAAACAGTGAAAATACTTTAAATAAGACCGGTTCGGGGAGAGAAAAATGAAATTTTAAATATCTTAATCATGTCTAACTTATTTGTATTCACGAAAGAACAAAGTCAAATTCCAATATGTGATGAGACCAGAATAATAAAGAGTATTATGAGAAAAGTTCAAGTTTTATTATAGCTACCATGAAAGTTATCATTTTTTCACATGTTTACCCATTTGATGGAATACAATTGTGTAGGAAGATCTATACTATCCACATCCTTGGGTGCAAGATGTGCTTTGGAGTGGTCTTCACAAGATAGGAGAGCCTCTTCTCATGCAATGGCCCCTCTCCAAACTAAGAAAGAAGGCTCTCGACCATGTGATACAACATATCCACTATGAGGATGAGAACACTAGGTACATTTGCCTAGGACCTGTCAATAAGGTAAAACATCTTTAGGTGCATATAAAAAAAAATGTAGAACCCCGTTGTAATTTCAACCATTTTCATATGCCCGAGAAGAAATTACCATGATTTTCATGAACAACCAACATCCTAACACAAGTTGTTTTTATAAGAATGTCATAATTACGTTAAGAGTATGTAGATTTCATAAACAAGCGACGTGGATTTTGTAATAGTACCCGGCATGCATTTGTATGGTTTTATGTGTAGTCCATGTTTTTCTCAGGTGCTGAACATGGTTTGCTGTTGGGTCGAGGACCCAAACTCAGAAGCATTTAAACGTCACCTCCCAAGAATCAAAGACTACCTTTGGGTCGCTGAAGATGGAATGAAAATGCAGGTCTTGATTTCCCATGAACTCCTTCGATCACGAATTTGCGAATGATTAATTGATCACTCGCTGGTTATGCTTCTGCTGATGCCACAAAATCAATACGAACCTGAAACTGGCACATGACCTATATGCTCTCTTGGAACGTACATGTCAGGGATACAACGGGTCTCAGCTGTGGGACGTCTCTTTCTCTGTTCAAGCCGTTCTCGCCACCAATCTTGTTGACGAATTTGGATCAGTGCTCAAGAAAGCGCACGACTTCATCAAGAACACACAAGTACTCCAACAACCTATGCTCTTCGAAAATTTGACTCTTTATTGCTAATGATTTCCGGACTTAAAAGGCTTTCATCTAATCTTTTTCGGCATTGAAGGTCAGAGAAAACAGTTCAGGAGAGCTGAACCAGTGGTACCGGCATGTTTCGAGGGGAGGGTGGCCTTTCTCAACCCCGGACAACGGTTGGCCTGTTTCGGATTGTACTTCGGAAGGCCTAAAGGTAAAATCTGCCTTGTCTCATACATATTCTGAATAAGAATGATTTTATGAGATATCAAACATCTACAGATACGGATGTACAAAACTTATCGGATATGATATGATTTTGAGATCTGGAAAATTAAAACACTAACTTTAGGACACATAAAGGATCTTGCAAGCTAATTGAATAGAAGTTTCTTGGTAATTCACTTTGTATACTGTTTTTTCCTTTTATTCTGGTTGAATTTGCCAACTTAGTACTCAATTATGATGCAGGCCGCACTCTTATTATCCCGAATGCCATCTGAAATCGTGGGAGATCCAATAAAAGCAGACCAATTGTTTGATGCTGTAAATTTGATACTATCCTTGCAGGTACTCTTTTTCCTAATGACATAAGCAATCAACCGACTAATACATTTGATAGTGTTCATTTTAGTTCATATAGCCAATCTTTTATATGGAGAAACAAGAGGATTTTGTTCACTGAAAAGCTTGTTGCAGAACAAAAATGGAGGATTTGCATCGTATGAGCTCACAAGATCTTATCCCTGGTTGGAGGTGAAATCCCCATCTTCTTGCGTGCTGTTTGATTGTCAAAAGTATTGCCTTGAGCTTTACTTATTTCCTTCTATCTTAGATCATCAATCCTGCAGAGATATTTGGAGATATCATGATCGATTATCCGTAAGTTCATCAACTAAATTAAGATAGGCTAGTTCTATCATTCTTAGGACCACGAGTTTAGTTAAGTTCTGCAGGCTGACACTGTGGATGTGCAGGTATGTGGAATGCACCTCCGCGGTGATTCATGCCCTTACATCCTTTGTGAAGATGTACCCACATCATCGGAGGAAAGAAATAGATTCGTGCGTCGCTAAAGCGATCCATTTCCTTGAGAGCATTCAATTACCCGACGGCTCCTGGTAAGTCCTCTCTCATCGTATGCAAATTTGTGCACACACGAGAGAGAGATCACGGCCGATTACTTTAATAACATATTAAAATATATCAAAGTGATTTGAACTTTTTAAAAGTTAATGATCTGATTGAGCTGTTGAACTTTACCATCAAATTCTAAAAATCCTCAGCTGTAAACCACAGGAACGATTTTGACCTTTCTTATTTCAGCAATATGTTCGGGCACACAAAGATTACTGAACAAGAAGCTATTACACTCCTATGAGCGATTCCAGTTGACCCCTAAACCATCATAGAGCCAATCCAGAACCTATATACGACAGATCATACGTATAATGTGCACACGATGTATATCGTCATAATCACTGTCGATTTTGTTTTGTTGTCTCACACGCACAATGAGAAACTTCCGTAGAATATAAGAACCTAAACAATGAAGATCACATTGTCCAACCGTCCGACAGGTATGGCTCGTGGGGAGTGTGCTACACCTACGGAACATGGTTTGGAGTGAAGGGACTCGTGGCTGGAGGTCGGACTTACGCCAACAGCAGCAGCATCAGAAGGGCATGCAGTTTCCTACTCTCCAAACAGCTCGATTCAGGTGGATGGGGAGAGAGCTACCTCTCTAGCCAAGACAAGGTCATTCGTTCAGCTTCTATTGAGTTTCATGATTCTCACTGCCCCCTCCTCTCTCTCCATATCCATCCATCCACCCGTTTATTTTCCCAACATCGGTTCATCAGGTTTATACGAGCTTGGAGGGAGACAAATCACACCTGGTAAATACTTCGTGGGCAATCTTAGCACTGATTAAAGCCGGACAGGTTTGTACATGGCATACATATTTTTCAGTCGAATTCAGAGAGATGTGATAGATGTTTTTAGCAGAAAACCAGTAACGCCATTCGTTGCAGGCCGAAAGAGATCCATCCCCGTTGCAATGTGCCGTGAAGGTTTTGGTCAATTCGCAGATGGAAAATGGAGATTTTCCACAACAGGTGATTCTCAAATAACACAGTAGTCATTCATAACATGTTGACTGCTGAGATCATGTAAATTCAGCGGACTCATAATCTAGCTCCATCTTGGTACAATGCTAAGATTGCTGTTAACCGTGAAATCACGTTGGTAACAAAAAGGTGAATGGTAATTATTTATCCGGCTACCCATTAGTAACTTAACCAACAGATTTTTGTCAACTACCAATGTTTTTGAAGTTACTAAATTTTATTTGAAAACACTAATTTAACTTATGTACTAACATTTCTCACATTAAGATATCGACTAATTTGGTTCACTTAACCCATTCTTTATGCTTGTTTTGTTTAGTATCGACATTTTTTTATACTTCAAACATTACCAACAGTTTCAAAAATCTATCAATATTTTTTTTTTTGTCTTACCAAGGTTACCTCTTTTTATATTGAAAATTGTCAACCTTAAAATTGACCGATATACCAATATTTGTCACATTAAGATACCAATTAATTTTACTCACTTACCAAGTTTTTGTTTTACTAGGTCTAAAAGTAGTTGGTAATCTTAAAAGTAAAGAGTAATATTGGCACTTTTCATAGCTAAGCATACAAAAAGTTGATAGTAACAAAAAGTAGTTTGTACTTGAATGTGGCGAATGCTTATACATCGGTCAATTTAGGATCGGTAGTTCCATATAAAAGTTTGTAAATTCTAGGGCATTGATAAGCCACCAAAATAAACAACGGTAAATTATAAAAATAGTTGATGACTTTTTAAATATAAGTGAATGTGGACATCAATACCAGTGCAAACACATTGTCCAAACACTTCAAGTTACTAACACATGATTACGTAAGCAAGTTACCAATTACCTACACGGAAGAAGAATCAGAAATTTATTGCACTGAACGCCAGACTTCCATAAGTTCGACATAGAGACTCACTAATATTCTTTGGGTTGCAGGAAATAATTGGAGTTTTCAACAAGAGTTGTATGATAAGTTACTCGGCCTATCGAAACATCTTCCCCTTATGGGCTCTGGGAGAATACTACAATCGTGTGCTGCTCTTACCTTTCAACAAGAAATGAACATCAGCTGCACAGTATGTCATTTGCTCCCAGCCCTTGATCAGTTGTAACCCATCATATTCATGCGCATCAAAAGTCATCTAACGATGCATATCTACCTCCCCAGAACAGTCCATCTTTAAGTTGTTGAGATTAAACTCGTCATCGACCAAAAGATTAGATGTACAACCAGCACAGTCCAGAATAGGCTTTAAACTATGGCTAAGAAGACAATATAAGACTGATGTGAGCTGCTCTATCAATTCTGTTTTTGCATTATGCACAATAAACCGGTGTCACAAACAAAATGCCATGTACTGTTCTCTTCGTCAATGCATTGTATTGGTTTCAGTAAGGCCACTTTTGACTAAAATGCAGTTACAAGGCTAACTGAGATGTGACTGACATTCTATTCTATTTCCATGTCACATGAATATAACTTACTGTTTTCAGGGCCTTTCTTTTTGTTTTTCTAGTTTTTTGGAATCAATCAGGGCAAGTTTTGAATTAAAAGGATGGAAACAGAAAAGTCTTTTAAGTTTTACTGATGAAAGAACCAGAAACACCATCATGAATTGAGGCCAGAAACTCAAAGCCGACTGAGCATCTTGCACATCAGCCATCGCCTTTGGTAATCACCTAGCCACCTACGAATGAAGATATTCATTGATATGTGAACACCAAAACAACTGAGCTAACACGTGAGACTAAAAGCCACCATTAGAGATGCACAAATAACGCAAGCAAAAATGATACATATATAATATTTGTGATGATTAGACAAATGAAAAAGTCTGCGCATATGGCAGACTCGCATGAATTTGATCAAGGAGCTCCATTGGTTAAGTTGCCTGCCTGCACCATTGCTGTTTATTTTGCTACAATCAAATGGGCCAAGCAAGTGATGAACAACTCAATTCCTCAAGCCCAGATGGTAAACAAACTAACTAGCACTGTTAGAACGCCAGATCAGTAGATTCAGTACCCACTTGATTTTCAAACCGGTCTGGTCCAGTACGAAATTCAATGTGATTCGCAGGCAATCAGGATAAGGTGAATAACTCGACCAGATCACCAGCCAGTTCCATAACCAGTTGAACTGGCTAGTCCAGTCCAGGTTTGGAATCCATGCGTCTAGACCAAATCACATAACTCCTGACCAGAAGCCTGGAGGATTAAATAAAACGTACCAGGAAAATTCAGAAAAGAGAAATTAATCATGACACATTCATCAACATATGCATATAATCAAATAGCATAGGACAAACATGATAAAAAGGGCGTAAGAAAAGGCTTCCATTGAAAATTTCTGAAAGAAGTGATACAGGATGATTGCTCAGTTACAGAATGAGCAAATTTATAGCTCTAAGAGGAACCCATCCAACATTTAAACTCACGCCTCAGTGTTGATCCAGCTACTTTTTCCGTGTATAACATCTTCCCTTTGCTATAAGGTACAAAAATATAACTCGCAGTTAAAAAATCATAACTAGGTAAAAACAATACATTATCAAACTTTCCTGTATAAAAATGGCCTAATATCCAAACAAGAAGAGGGAATAAATTGGCGATATGTTTAATACCTAAAACTGTGAGTTGCTAAGAAAGGCAACCATGCATCTAGCACCTTGAAAT
Organism: Eucalyptus marginata; assembly: GCA_014182565.1. Classification (NCBI taxonomy): domain Eukaryota; kingdom Viridiplantae; phylum Streptophyta; class Magnoliopsida; order Myrtales; family Myrtaceae; genus Eucalyptus; species Eucalyptus marginata. The sequence continues at coordinate 23,493,241 of CM024587.1, forward strand.
AACTTATCCACTCTCTGCCATACAGAGCATTGAGTCTCCAAAAGGACCTTTGCTTTATTCTGCAACACTGACTGGCGTCTAATTGTCTCCCCATGTATCTGGCAGAACGGAATAAGAGATGTCAAAGGTCACATTACCAACTTTAGGGAAGCAATAATGCCTATTTTCTAAAAGTCAATGGTATATTATAAACTATATTCAAAGCTGTATCTTCTCATTAAGAATGGGCACCAGAGACTCTTGAGGAACCAGACTAAGCCAAAAGGTATTGGCAGTACTTCCTAATATTGCCATCATAATCAGCGATTCATTCAGTACATTCCTGTAACAGAGATCTATACTTCAAAAATGACAAGTTGAAAAGATCAATACCTTCAAAAACAACCTGACTAGAGCTTGTACAAACTCAAAATTACTCCGGCATGATATTTCATGTATAAAGTAATCCATAAGTAGTTCAATGGAAAGCAACTCTTGTCTCTTGTCAACATCTTGTGGATCATCAGCATCAGCGTCAACGGCATCATCATCAGCGTCAACAGCATCATCATCTATTATCTGAAGCATCCGAAGTTCCAAATCCAAAGTTGAGGGAGATAACCCTTTGATGTAGGCGGTAAAGGGTGAAACTGCAAAATGTGAATTCCAGAAATCTAGAATTAGCATGGGAGTCTCAGATGATACTTTTAGCGCAGGTGTAAATGCTGAGATTTCCATGAGAACTGTCGCTTACAGTTTTTCGCCTCTGAACACGAATGAAGCAGTTGCAGAAACCGTGATGATGGCACTTCAGGTGTTATCTTAGATTTGTCTTCATCAGCTTTCATGTCTCCCTTATCAGACATCTCACTTGGCTTAAATAGTATTTCTCCAGAAAGAGATGGAATAGAGGGCAAAAAGAAAGGAGCTTTCTCAGGTTTCTTGGGGGGCTCAACTGGCTTATTGCGAACCTACAAATTAGATAAGATGAGTGAAGATAGTCACCAACTGGTCCCCAAAACGATTATAGGACAATCTTACTGGAGACACAAATCAACAATGGAGGGGTACATGAAACAAATCTTTCATAGAAATGGTCATGACTGATAAAAGAAAAATAGGAAGGGGACCTTTATAATGTCTAGATTAATCAAGCTCTGCCACTGGCTCTTTGGCAAAAGTGAGAGGGTAACTAGATCTGGAATTTGCTCAAGCGAAGGGCGGAAGGAAGGGACATCTTTAGACTCTGAATGTCTACAAGTAGGCTCATTAGATTCTTCAACTTGAGAACCTTCCACTGATGATACTGATGGCAACTTAACAGTCACAACTTCTTTCCCACTTGCATACAAATTGATGTCAGAATCTCCAGAAAACATTGATTGGTTAACCCTGGTCAATCAAAGTCCATCTCTCATCAATTTGTCAACACACAAAAGAATACAATATCTCCTTAATATAATTAATTTATAGAAACCATATTCCTAAGGCTTTATTATTCCTTAGGTGTGCCTTGACCAATCCAAAATAAAGACTTCAAACAATGTGACTCCAAACAATGAACATGAGTATATGACTAATTCATAAATTAGAGATGCACTGTTACTTACCAGAGAAAGACCCCATTTTGATCAACATGTGTCGTGGCTAAAATATCCATATTTGGTGACAGAGATAACGCTGTGATGGAGACGTCAACATATACAGCATCTACTTGTCTGGCCAAAATAATATCCCAAATCCTTAGACTGCCATCCATACTGGAAGACAAGAGCCATTTCCCATCCTCACTAAAGCACAAATCTGTAATTCGATCTGTATGACCTTCAAACTTTCGGACCATTCTTAGGGCGACAGCATCAAAAAGGCGAATAATAAAATCATCTGAAACCGTAGCCAAAAGACCTGCAAAATTTATCAAGATAAAGTAGACCATTACATTTACAAGGATAATAGAAGTTCTTTCTTTCTGCTATAAATATAGCTTAAACTTATGCTAGTGCAACCATAATAATACATGCATGTGTATAGCGTGAGTATTTGAGCATACACAATGAAGCACCAACAGTGAAAGAAAAGGGGAGAGGATGGGGCAGTGCTCAGGGCATTAATTACCATTCAGACGATGGTAAGAAATTTTTACCAAAGAAGAACCAATTTCCCATCTAGATTTCAATTCACGTCCCTTGAAATCCCAGACCTGCACAACAAATAAATCCAGGAATCAGGATGACATTTTTATTGAAGCTAATCTCAGAAAGATCTCCAGCACGTCAACGTCAACTAAGCCTTATCCACTATTGAGGTGGGCCATACACATCATTTTTAATTATAAAAGGATTATTCAGAGCATTTTGTTGAAGTATAAAAAAGCTAACTATAGCACCATCCTAACAACGGGCCAAAACGAGAGTAAGAGCATCAGGATACCTGAAAATAAGATTTCCCTCATTTTTCATCATTGACAAAAGTTGATCAATGAAAAGGTTTTGTCAATCAACAACATTCCTCAGTTCCAATTGAAACATGTTTTTAGAAGTGATGCAAAAGCATAGGATAAGAACAAGTTTCAATTTAATAGATCCAGCAAGTTTACTTTTTGAGTCCTCTTGCATATTTACATGAGTTTTAAAATCCTAGTACTATTGGCTCCACTTTTCCGGGCAGGACTCTCATGTATAATTGGGTTTTCATATTATAGTTGAATACAATCCATCATCTAGAATGATATGATTCCCTTTATCATCATGGAAGGCATGTGGGAAGGAAAAAAAAAAGAAAAAAGCAGATATTAGATGGAGTTGCTAGACCAGTGACATAACAACCCAACAAAACCACCATCATTATATTTTTTTAAACATACGATCATATTTGGAGACTAGAGAATTTAACCTTGCTGTCCAGTCCAGTCATGTGTGCATGCATGTCATAAGAACTTTGCTTACTACATGCACGCCAGTAGATATCACTTCCTACATGCACGCAGGTAGATCTTCACTTACTAAAGAACCAGGAAGAAGGTAGAGAAGCTAAATCATATGCATTGTATTAAAAGATGGCTTGCACATTTTTACATGAGCTATAACAAGGAAACTTAAACTAGATAATTTGCCAAAGGATTAACAGTTCCATGAACAAGTAGTGAGGCTTCTGTTTTCTGGTCAAGATTCTAACATCAAAAATCATTTAAGTTTCAGAAGAAATGACAGTGTTGCGTCTCTCTCTCGTTGAAGTGCAAATCAACAATCCGTAAACAAATTCTAGTGAGCAGTAAAGTATGTTATGAAAAGAGAAAACTTAGATTGCAACAAGAAGCACTTGAATATGCGTCAGGATAAAGTTGGTAAATAAAAGATGTCACAAACAACAGGCTGGACTCTTTTCCTGTCAAACGCAAACAAGAAACAAACAATTGAAGATTTAGTAAGTGAAGCAAGATATGTTAAGACGAATTTACAGACCTTGATGTCCCCAGCATAACCGGCACTTATCATGAGAGTATTTGTGGCATCACAAGCCACTCCAACCACTTCACCATCATGAGCACTGTTTGTCCCTTCTAACTGGTCTATGTAACTTCCTCGACTAATTCCTGATTGAAGGTTGAATCGCTCAATCCAACCACCTGCTGTTCCCAAAATGGCAAAATTTCCACATGCACTAATCGTGCAAGCCTGTAAAAAAATATGCTTGTCAAACGCAACTTTGAGATATACTTGCCAAATGAGTAGCAATCATAGAAGTACAGGAATTTTACAATATATAGTATAGTAACTAACAATTTGCATTCCATGTTTAATGAACCACATTTTTTGTCCTCCAATTTACGCACTAACACTTTGCTTCCATTGTTCAGCACCATGACTGCAAATGTCTAAAGATGTTCTTAAAACCATATAAATCAATCTGCTGAGTGGAATCTTTTGGTCATGCTAGCGTATTGCACTTGTTCAATAGCTCTCTGCACCTACTCTTTTTTTAATAGTTAATAATAGATTTTATTAAAATAAAAATTCAACATCAGAACTGTACGAGGAAAGAAAGATAGAGAAGGGAAAAAAAAAGTTGAAGGAAAACATTGCCAGACTATCCAAAGTTGGAACAACACATCCAAAGCCAAATGAAAGAATAAATCACAAGGCTATGCTCACCTATTCTCTTTTACACTATCACATCTTATATTTCTCTATCTCTCTAATCTATAGACATCATCAACTATCAAGAATGCACAATTGAAGTGAGAAGCATAGTTTAATAGCTAGACTCATTAAAAACAATATCTATTTCAAGAAGGAAAAACAATTTTTTGCAAATTCAGGTTCATAAAACATATACTGTGAACTCAGGTTTGAAAAGCATAGTTTTCCCTAAACTATTACAGCTTCTACATCAAGTATTTTTACCCAGTGGGTACCTCAGGCTAAGGAGTTGAATGTTTCATATAATGCTGAAGCTGTACCATGTAAAAAATCAGAACTTATACCTTAACAGGTGTGGGCTTGTCAGGGCATGGTCTCAGAATATGCTCCCCTATGACAAAATTTTGAAGTCTCCACACGTATGCCTGCGGGGTATCCATATGGCTTGTCACTACGTTGCACCAGTCCCGCTCCCTAATTTCAGCTGAAATCCAAGCGTAATGTGCAGAGGCAGATATCAATACACAATATACAAACAGCTCATAGAAGATGTGCTCGACACATGTAGTGTACATCTCTGTGATCTCATGCTCATCCAAACAAGTTGTCTATGTTTGACCACGAAAAAAACCTATGGTTGACAGACATTAAATTTTAAGAGCAACCTGTAATTAAGTAACAGTTACAATTACTGCATCTCAAATAAGACATATTCCTCTTCCAATTTTCCACATCTTCTCTGCCAATTTTTAGAAATCTGCCCCTTGTTTGTTTCCATTGCAAACTTCAGATTGCCACATCTTTTCTTAGAGGATGAGCAAATTGACAACGGAAAAGCTTTTCCCCCTCAAATTCACATTGAAAGACACATGATAGAATAGTGTTTTAGAAGTGACCATATTTCAACCTTGACTAAAATGCTAGGATGGATAGATCGAATTATCAAACCAATTATTATGAATTGCTCATTCAGTGTTGATTCTAAAGCGTGTGCAAGTTCCTAGCACAAAATCCTTACCAACATCAAATGCTATAACAGGCTTCAGCTTTATCTCTTCTTCCTGCAATGTAAGCCAACGAAAGATATCAACGTTTAAGAAAGACAAAACATAAATATGAATTAGAATGGAACTTAGTCAAAATTCATGGAAAATTTGTTTTCAACTGAGCATGTAGACAAAGTTCAAGTGATAATGAGAATACTGTCAAGAGTGCTCGGAATAAGCTTAATATTGTTTTAGCACAGAGACAGATAGAATTCAAAATGGGGGAGTTAAGAATGATGAAACAGGAACATGACCGTAAAAGTACCACAAACTCAAGCTGATTTTTACACATTATATGCAGAATAAAAAGGATTATTAAGAGCAAACTCCCAAAGGGAACAAGTCCAGCTGTCAACCACAAATAAGGGCCCGGCCCAGCAAAAGCGCACTTATGACATAAAGATTGCCAACAATTGAAAAAATCAAATCATGTTGAACCACACTCCTTGCTAGGAACAAGCTTTGAAACTACTTTCTGCTTGTCAAAAACAGAAAACATAATAATAAGTTCATTTGCCATTTTACAGCTTTTCTCCAACAGCTTGTTTCTGGAAAAGAAAAAAATCAGGAGACGGTTAACTTGTCAATTACAATGATCAAAGATGCAACAGGATAAATGACACTCCGACACATGAGATAAATTCTTTGTCTTATTTTCTGAAACTACTTCTGACTCATGATCTAAAATGCTGTGGGGAAACCAATTGAAAATATCTGAGCATAGGGCAGGAAGAGGGTATAGGAGGTAAGAGATTAAAGGAGGGGAGGAATGGAAGAAGAAGAAGAAGAAGAAGAGAGGAAAGGGGTACACGTGAAAAGAACAAACTTTCTACAGGTAAATAACAATTCAAGAGAACAAGCAAGGAGGGAGTTCGTGAACAGTGGGATTTGAACCCACGCCTTTTCGGGCCGGAATCCTACTCTGACAACTTAGAGCAACCCGCCCTAGAGGGGAGAGGGGAGAGAGAGAGAGCATGCTTTAGAAATTTTATTGTCTTAGACAACAGCTGTACAAAGTGAGATTGGATGCTCTTACAACCAACTCACAAATAAATGTAGGTGAGGGCTGATTGACAGCAGTACAAACCAGGTTACCACAAAACAATATTAAATTTTAAATGATAGACGACATGTACTCTCCTGATATTTAGAGCACAAGAAGGCTAGCTCAATGAGCTGGGACTATCCTTCCAGATAAGCATCATACGCATCAGATTTACCACATGTAATAGACGTGGTATATCAAAGCAGTTAAGCTAGGAATTTTTATCAAAATTCAAACAGGGGAAGGCGGATACTCTCCAAGCAAGTGAGACACGCTTAATAATGAAGTGATTGATTTGCTCAGCATATAAAGTGCTTTCGTCCTTCCAGAAAGGGAAGCAAAACATCACACATGACAGGGAATTTGGAACATGGTTGTTCCTTTGACTTCAAACATATGAAACAAACATATGATGACATGACTGTCAATGTAGACAATACCTTTAACTTCAATTTTTTTGCTCGCTTGGACACATGACGTTGAGATAGCTCTCGACTTTGCTGATCCTGCTCTTGCAATAGAAACGAACACCAAACAACATATGAGGAAAAGAAAAGGGAAAAATCCACACCATACTATCAGCTATAGAAATTTAAAATTCAGAGCAACCATTCTATATTCTACTTAAAATAAACTCAGGTTATTTAGGACTTAGAGAACTAAATAAGGTTTCAACAATTCTGGACAAACTGCAATCATCAGAGAAACTTGTCTTATATCGCCACAATTATGGGTTTATGGGTTGGTTTGTTTCTAAGGTGAAATTTGGATGATGTAGAAGACAATTTTTGTCAATTTAAGTAAACAAGAGAAGTCCACCCTGAGAGTAATAAAAATGATAACATCCAAGAGAAAAACAGAAGAAAATTTTTGAGAATGCATACAAGTGCCTTTAGCGCACTGGTTAGCTACCTTTATGTGCTTTGAAAATGTAAAAAGAAAAGTTTTAACATTATAATTTCCCGTGATGCGATGTCAAGAACTTCTACACTTCACTAATTTTCGATTTCGAAACATAAGTACCCTACAACAAGCACTGGTTTCCACTGTGAAGCTTGCTTAAGTCTAGTTTGCCTCATAGAACGTCTGTCGATTTGACTCATATAAAGGTCATGCAATCTCCAAGGATATCAGACAATTTGGCTAGAGTGGACAAGATTGACGTTGTACAGAGAATCTAGCATCAATACTGCATTTACTGCAGCATAGCTTAAAAAGGAGAAAGGAATGTTGTGGGCACTTGCAGGCACCAAATAGGTGACAACAGAATGGGTGGGCAAAAATTCTCTCGACTTCAATGCTTTCTCTATGTTACTGATAGGGGTAACAGAAGTGAAAAATAGAGTTCTCAATCACAAAAAGATTACGTTTCTAAGCCACGAGCTTATTCAGCAATCATTATGACTTTTAAATTCAACCAACATAAAAAAGACTTGCAGTTTTGCTTAGTTTATCTATGAATTAGCATCTCCGTGCTTTCAAAAAGGAATTTGTTGATAATCTAAAGCTCTCTTCATTCATCACTAAACTATTTATTGGCTTCGTACATCCTGAAAGCTCAGATTCTCAAAAGCAAGCCAAGATCTATATTATGCATGGAAAGAAGATGCACTTAATGTTCAATAAGTCTGCACGAAATTATGGAAATTTTACCATCACGACCTTTTGAGTCAGACTACTGCAAAAAATAACTTCTATAAAAATCACGGTTGTTTTTTAAGTTCTTGAGCATCTTTCATTATAGCAATAGAAGAAGACATAAGGGATGGATAAGGAAATGGATGACAGCTGACAGAGCATTCCAAAAACTATTTTCTAGAAATTCAAATATAAGTTAAAAGGGCTTTTAGTTCCAAATAAACATAAAAGAGAAAAAATTGAAACTAAATCCATCAATGGAGATCATAATCACAATTCATTCAAGGCTTAAAAAATGCATTCATTACCGAGGAAAGCAAACACATAAAACCATGTTAAAGTATCCTCAACACAAAAATAGAGTGATGTATGCTTGACACGGACCTGAACGACCGAGAAAAGCCGGAAGGCACGATCCTGACCAGCTGATAGTATATGCCTACCATTAGCATAGAACCTGCAGATGTATATCGTGATTAGTGATTCTCGGACCAGACAAACTCCACACAACACATATTTGCAGGCATATCATTCTTTGTACTTCTGATCTGGAAAAAATGAAATGGTACAATAATGCACAAAAATACTGTACTTCTTTTAAAGTAAACCCTAAACAAATAAAGAAAGAAAGAAAATTATTACCTTATGCAGAGTGGAGGAGCACTATGACCACTTCGAAAGCGTAATAGACGAGGATCTCCATCACTTGTGTCAAAAATCCACATCTATATCAAACACAGTGATTTATTGTACAGAGAGAATTCAGAACTAATTTCAGGATAACACAACTTGATATAAAATTCAACCCCCATTATCCAGAGAAAAACTAGGTTCTGTTACATTTTTTAAAGATTATCACCAGTGAAAGGTGTAAAAGATTATGCCACTTTTGCACCATTTATTATTAATCAAAAAGAGCTAGAGCAACCCTCCACAGTCAAAGAAGAAGGCCGTATGATATTCAAAGTTGCTATCTATTGACCGACCCTATAAGGCTAATTGCAATAAAACACACAAGGTCAGAGTTATCCTAAACAAAGACAAGATTGCCAAATCATTTTCCATAGTTTCCTAGGCTGATCTTTAGATGGTTAGGTGCAATTAAACAAACAAACAAAGACCTTTCAGGAAAATAAACTAGCTATCAGCAGACTGCATTTGCAAACTGATGTGTACCACTTCTTTCCAGATCGTATGTCATTGAGAAATATCAGTTCTAAATTCTTTTGCTACATGAGACAAAAAAGAGCTTTGATAACTACTAATATTTATCTGTCCTGCATGAAACTCAAGCATAACTGAATATAGGGAGGAAAATTACTTGCAAGAGGGGGAGCCAAAACAGGTCACACCCAAGTACAATTTTAGATCAATAAAGAGATTTAGAAGTCATATAATCATCCAACATTGCTGGGTTCGTTTAACTAGACAACAAAAATTTTCAATGAATGGTCATGTAAACTACTCTGTGAAACTTACCTTAATCGAGTTATCTGCAGATGAACTCATTAGCACAGGCTCATTAGCAAAGAAGTGGAGAGAAATTATAGAACCGTCATGAGCATCTCTTATGACTGACTGGAGCCTTCTTTTATCGAGATTCCATATGCTGACAACACCAGATGAACTACCAGAAGCTAGAAGAGGTTGCCCATCTAAAGGAAGAATATAGATGTAAGCACAAAAATTGCCAAATCCACTAATGAATTCCTTTTAACATATAAAGGCCACAGGAGGTTAAATAATCAATATTGAAGAGTTTCTGGAGATGAAATAAAGCGTGGCCAGTGTAGAAGCACCCTTGAATTCGGAAGACATCCAAATTTATAGCAGAATATATTTTAGTACTTGATGAAGACAAAGAAACAACATGAATGATACCTGTGCTGAAAGATAAGGCGGTCACAGAACCTCTCATCGAATGAGAAAATGTAACCAATTCTTCATCATAGCGAATATTGTGAACGTGAATCTTGCCATCAGCACAGCCAACCGCAACAACATCTAAAGCAGGTGATGAAACACAACTGCTAACAGAGGAATTCCATCCCTTGAACTCATAGAGCTTTGTCTTAGTGCTTATGTTCCAAAGCTGCAGAGGCCCTTCCTGGCTTCCCAGAATAACCTGTTTACAAGCTTTCTTAGTTTAGTCCAGAGACACATTGAAACTGTTAATGTAGCTGTTAAGCATTCATAATTTCCAATAGCCGTTTATTTTGCTAAATTACCATGCAGCTTTAGCTTACCTTACAAACAAATAGATTTAGCACTCTCGCAGGCAGCATGCTTGCACAAGTGGAAATTGTCATTAAAATCCAGTAAGGATCTTAGGATCTTACCACCCTACAGTTCAAAACTTAAGTAACAATCCAGATCTTAAGTATGGTATTCATTTACAATCTTTAGAGGGTCACAATCCAAATTGACAAGTATCATAGGATGCTATGATCATATCCATTCTATCATTTAATAGTACAAAATTACATACTCAGACTTCCTTTGAGTTTTGGATTAGACAAAAGGATTTTATAATCAGAGATAGAGATCATATAGGTATTTAATGTAAGACTTCTTTGAAGTTTTGAACTCAACAAAGAAATAACTAGTGGGTTGCACACAAGTATATAGATTGAAGAATGACAAGAACTTTATAGCAACACTTATTTAAATTTGGCGAACAAATAATCAGTTGATTCCATGCAAGTATTCAAGTCAAGCATCCCACTGTTGGTATTTCTAGATTTTAAGAATGCCTATCAGATCTTAGGATCTGATCATTCAATTAACTCAAAGTCCTAACTTGTATATTGACTTTAATAACTATGCTTGGCACATTTTATTTCCCTGAATTTCTGCGGTAGTAAATGTTCTACCCATCCTTCATTTGTACTACACTCTTTTCTGCTTACCTGTTCGTCATTTTCACATTCCCAGATCTAGACATACTAGTCATGTTCAAAAAGTTGAGATGCTGACATGTGGACCACGCTACTTTCAACGTCGTAAACTCCTCTTAACAAACTATACTACAGAAATTAGTTAATACAGCTAAGGTAAAATGTGCGAAAAAAATTTAACCAGACTAGTCCATAGCCCTTCAGGATTGGACCCTGGATACCTCTTCCCCTTCACAGCTTAATTTTTTCAAATAACACATCTGAAAGTTAGTGACCTTTGGCTGGATCTTGCTATCAAGAGCTAATTACAGATGCTCTATTATCTTTAAATACAGTATAGTTTTACAGTCTTAAGTAAATGATAAAAGGATTGTACTATATCAAGATTATGGCCAACTAGCACAGATAATTAGACATCTACTCATTTTCATGGTGGATAATTTCAACTTTTCCATCAATATTTGATACCGAGAATTAATTGCTCAGTATAAAACAAAGCAAACAATAAGTAATTTCACAGTTTGCATCTATTGTTGCTCTGTTTTTCAGTTTATCCATTACTTTTCTCAAATCTTTTATGAAAAAAAAAATGGAGAAAACTTTCCAAATTAATTACTAGTGCATGACAAAGGAAAAGGACAAGAAAAAGCCAGCTTCGAACATTGTAGCCATTTCATTTGGGAATCTTCTTTCTCCGGCAAGTACGTGCATGTTCAACCACCAATCTGTATCAATTAAGAACTGAAAAGTTATTGGGGCAAAGATGATAGTTACCTTATTTAAGTAAGTGTCTGGATGCATTATACAGCTAGGAGTAAAATTGCTATCCAATAAGATATGTCCCACTGGGGAAAGGTTCTCATTCATTCCTTTGAACGCCCATATGTACACATTGCCATCAACATCTACACTTAATATGTGCTCTCCAAACAGCAGCAGCAAACAAACCTTAGCAGTATGCCCGCTCCAAGTTGCTAACTGTAGTTAAAGCATAAAATTAGATAGACAAAATGTTCCTGCACATCATTAAAGAAAAACACAGCACGTTTTCTGGCAATATATTTAATTAGCAGTTCAGGCATGTGCGCTTAGGTCCCAATCTCCTCACCACAAACCAATATTTTAATTAATAGTACAAAATTGTATTTCTCTTTATTTTTTGGATAAGCCAAACATCATATTCTACTATTACTAATCTGCTTCAAACAGAGATATAAATTCTAGCCAGAATTAACCATCAATGTGTCTTCATATTGTCTCCACCAGACCATTTAAGTACATGCATAGAATCTGATATACAAGTTATTGACATGTTGATCGACAAAAAATATCTATATATTGCCAGTCCTATCCCATTCAAATAAATAATTGCATAAGCCTAGCGTAAAGATAGTGCAACCATGAAATCTCTTTTGATACAGACATTGAAACCTGTTTGGACTCAAAATACCAGGGTGGGACATTGACTCTAAGGCCTTCTAAGAAAATGATATCGAGCAGGTAAACAGAGCTGACAAACAAATTTAAAATGCTTCAGGCGCAGCGAAATAAAATAGAATATAACAAAGAGCCTTCAAAGATAAACACTAGCGAACATCCTAGCATCTGGTTTGATGGCTAGCGCCTCAGGCATTAGGGAGCGTATGTGCCCTAGGAACACCTAGTAAATTTAACAGCATTGCATATGGCATTGATGGAGGCATATGCCCCTGGAAATACACGAGAACACAGCACCACTAGATAGAATTACATGCCTACCAAAAAGCCATATGCAACCATGAGCACAAAATTAGGACCAACGAACTCAAAAGAGAATCTCCAAGGCTATGGCTGAACAGAAAATTAATGGCATAAGGTGACTAAGATGCAGAGTATATCCAATAAGTGCATCCATTTCAGCAAAAGAAGGTCAGATTTGATCAACACCTACTGCTAACAAAGTAGAAAATTAACATATTTTACTACACTAATGAACCATCAGACAATCACTCTCATAGCCACTGCTACATACACAAAGCTGCAACAAAATAATGGCCACCAAAGGCCCATTGGTTTTTCCCCTTCAAACTTGATTTTGTCCATGAATGTAAATTTTCTTATTCATAACCACCCTAACCAGAACTACAATTCATAAGCAGTACCATCAATAGTACTCCAAAGTTCATGTGCCAAGGGCACACTAAGAAAATTCAAGAACCAACAATCAAATATCTCATCACCGTTGATCACTTGTCAACAAACAAGACACATACTAATAAATTAGAAACATATGAGTTCCGCTGGCTAGACAACCTACCAAACGACCCCAATTGATAAACATCTTCCAGCAATGTATGAAGGCAAAGCACTTTGCAAGAGAGTTTTGGTCATAACATGTCTTATATCACAATTCACAACCATTCCTTGCTAAATGAAAGTTGGGATCCTTTCATTTGTTCGGCCACAAATCTACACAGTTAAGCTCCTTCACCGTTCATGCTAATGATTTTGTCACATCTATCATTACTTTCGTATGTACACAACCTGTACTGATTCAATTGATTTATAATTTTGGAAGGAAAATGAAAAAGGTTGCCCTAACCTAACATCCCATTGCAATGTAGGAGAACACGATGAATGATCTATTATTAGTGACTTTCTTCTAACAAGCCATTCAGTAACAAACCTGGTGAGCACGCTTGAATACGCCAATGTCACTTCCATAAGCAGCAAAAGTGTATTCTCGGTAGGATGCAAGGGCCCGTATTTTCTTTGGCAATTGGGGACCTTCAGAAAAAAGGTGCATCTAATCGTTACTTAACTAAAGAAATTGCCAGAAAATGAAAAGCAACAAGAAGTAATGGGATTCCCCTATTTATTCAAGGGAGAAAACCCCATTAGACAGCATGATCAAGCACATTATTGACAACCCAGCCCATGAGACTGTCATTACAGAAAATTCAACACGAGAGCATTAGAAAGGGCAGTTATACTTCTCACATGGGCACTGCTAATTAGCTTTTTCCTTCAAAAATGAAAATAGAGAGATTGTGAATGCCAACATAAAAACAACTCGAAAACCCCCAGATCAGAAATGTAAAAAGGCATCGAAGCAGCCCAAAAATTGCCATGCCCATGCCATTTCCCGTTGTACCTGACCCAAGGGCAAAAAAGATAACAGCTTTTGCAACACAAATGAAATGAATCGAAACGGAGGGGCAGAGAGGTCAACCCAAGCACACCCTCGGTTCGGAAAACCCATGATCCCACGCGGGCCCCCCCGGCCGTTAATCAGAGGAAGAGATAACTCACCAACAAGCACCAAGCTCAGCTTCGCGCACTGCAAGAACCAAAGCAGAGAAGAGAGGGAGAAAAGGTGGGGAGGGAAACGAATCAAAATCGACGGGACAACACCAAATCAAAACACGAACTGCGGACGTCGCGCAAAGAAGAAGGGCGCCTTACGTTGTACACTTGGAAAGCCTTGCCGACGCTGACGGTGACGAAGGTCTCGGTGCCGAGCCGCTGGACGGAGGAGGGGCACGCCGGCGGTGATGTATCCGACCGCTCTGTACGGCTCGAATATCCCCATCGTTTCCGCGACGGAGGAGGGGCTGGCCGAAGGACTTGAAGTTGGGGACTTCGCGAGTTCGGGCGGCAGGGACGAGGGTTTAGGGTTTTTGGCAATCCTGTAATAAAACGGTGGTTTAGGCCGATCTCGTGCTCCGACTATGGGTGCCGGCCGACGTGTCCTTTCAGAATTCTGTTTTATTATTATTACGAAAAACTTCAAATTGATTCAGAAATTCGTGATACTGTGTTTTCTTTGGCTTAGGGCAAAGCGCCGGGGCCATATGGGTTTACGGCGGAGTTTTATAAGAACAATTGGGAACTGGTGGGGTCTTTGGTCCTAGATGCTGTGAAGGATTTCTTTGTCACGAGTCGTCTTCTTAAAGAGATTAATAATACGATCCTAGCTCTAGTGCCTAAAGTTCTGAACGCCATGTGATGTCTATGATTTTAGGCCCATAACTTATTGTAATACAATTTATAAAATTATTACCAAGATCCTCGCCAATCGGATTGCGGCAGTTCTGAATGACCTTATAAGTTCTTCTCAGAATGCATTTGTCAAAGGAAGAAGAATTAGGGATAACATCCTCTTAGCCCAGGAATTATTTGCACATTTTCACCTCGATCCTTATCTACCAAAGTGTGCTATTAAGGTGGATTTTCAAAAGGCTTAAGACACTTTAGATTTGGACTTTTTGGAGATCACCCTTTCAGCTTTTGGGTTTCCAGGTTGGATGATCAATCTTATTATGGTTTGTATTCGCACACCTAAATACTCTATTTCCATTAATGGTGAATTACATGGCTTCTTCTCGGGAGGACGGGGATTAGACAAGGAGACCCTATGTCCCCATATCTTTTACTCTTGTGATGGAGGTTTTCTTAGGGATTATTTGTTCTCATATAGCCCATGAGGGTTTTAGATACTTTTGGCATTGTAAAGCGGTGGGTCTCTCTCGTCTTTTTTTTTGCCGATGATGTGTTTTTCTTTTGTCAAGCGGATTGGCCGTCTGTGACTTTACTTAAGAGAGCTCTTGACATCTTTTCCTCTTAGAGTGGTCTACTTCTGAATAAGAACAAGAGTGAGATTTTTATGGCTGGAGGAACATCCTCCTGGCTTTTGGTTTCAATGAAGGGAATCTACTGGTACGCTATCTAGGTGTGCCTATCATCTCTTCAAGACTTGGGAAAATGGAATGTATCTCTTTGATAGACAGAATCACGGCTATAATACATGCCTAGACCCACCGGTTTCTCTCCTTTGTTGGAAGACTTCAGCTGATAAGGTCAATTCTTCACTCAATTCAAGCTTTTTGGGCCAATGTTTTCACTCTTCCTTATTCATTTTTAGACCACATTGAGTGCATTTTGAGGCAGTTTCTTTGGAAGGGCTCCTCCCTTGGTCGTGGTGGGGCTAAGGTATCTTGGGAGGATGTTTGTGTTCCCAAGAATGAGGGTGGTTTGGGCCTACGCAAATTGTGTGACTGCAATAAAGCCGCCATCCTCAAATATATATGGATTTTGTTTACTGACAAAGAGTCCCTATGGTGTCGTTGGATTCACTCTAATTTTTTAAAGAAGTATAATTTTTGGATTTCTTCCACCCCTACGGTTTGTTCATGGGCGTGGAAGAAAATTCTTAAATTGAAAAGGGATTTTAGGCCTTTCTTCTTTTGGGAAGTGGGTGATGGTTATTCAATCTCTTTGTGGTATGACAACTGGCACCAAAAAGGCCCACTACACCTCTTCCTACCTGAATCATTTATTGCAAATTCGGGCTTCTCCCTACAGGCTACAATAGCTGAATTTCTATCACCGGGAAGGTCAAGAGTTCAGATCTTTGCTTGAGGGATGGAATTTTGTTCTCCCATTTTCATCTCGATCCCGGATCGTTTCACTTGGCGTGGCTTCTCCTCTAGAGTTTTTCGGTTGCATCAGCTTGGGAGGTTCTAAGAACTAAGAAAGACAGGGTGCCATGGCCCCATTTCATCTGGAACAACGCCATGGCGCCTAGGTTTCAATTCAACCTTTGGCTTATTACTAGGAATCACCTGCCCACCCAGGTTTTTCTCCTATCTTATGGTAGAATTAACCATGTATTATGTGCCTTTTGCAATACTACTCCGGATTCAATTAATCATATGTTTTTTGAATGCCATGTGCCTGTGACTCTTGTTTATTTCTAGGCGAGGAGATGTAATCTCCCTTGGCGCAATAGACCTTGGCCAAAGATCATCAACTAGGCCTTGAGATTTCTCTCTAGCAAGGATTTCTTTCACTCCATTGCCCGATTTTCCTTTGGCGCCTTGTGTCATCTTATTTGGAAGAAAAGGAATGCAATCATCTTTCGAGGTGAAGTGCTATAGGTTGCTACTATGAAGGATCACCTCATCAAAGTTGTCAAAGATAAAGTGCTGACTTACAGCAAGGTTCCAGACACTCCCAGGAATAGAAGGCTTCAACGAGCTTGGGGTTTTGATCCTCTTATTTTTTACGAAAGCACTGTAATTCCTAGTTAGCTAGTGCTTGTGTGCTTTTAGTGCCGTGGTCCTTGTGCCTCGGCTCGTGGCTTTTATTGTTTTTTAGTTCCTTTGTTTTTGCTTCTTCTTTTGCGCTGGCTCCCTTCCACTCACTCTGCATTTCTGCACTATGAGTGAAAGTTCTTGGCGCTGGTTTGTGTATTTTGGTTCTTCCCACCTTTACCAAAAAAATAAAAAATAAAAAACTTCAAATTGATATACCACACGAATTTGCTCTAAACTAAATTTTTGGATCATTAAAACTCAATTAATATGCTTATCATAAATTTATCATTCATTAATTTCCGTTAAATTTTGTTGTCAAATTACTCAACTGCATAACACCAGACAATTGACCGGTAACCAATTTGAGGTTTTACCCTCCGTTTATTATAGGTATATTAGTTTTGGATTTTTTTATAGTATCAATCTAAATTATTGAAAACCAACATAGGGTCAATTTATCATAAATGCACCAGTTTATGATTTTTTACAATCAAAAAATTAATTTATGATAAATTTATCACAGATTGTAATTTTTCATGATATTAATTCATTTTTTAATACCTACATTGAAAGTTCTATAGCGAACTGATTTCTAAAATGTTCGAATGGTACAATCAAATTTTAAGATTTATTAAATTTTTGCAATCAAGTGCTTACTTAACTTCATTTAATTTAGCAAATAGAAAACGTTGTTGTGTTTTTTTTTAGGGAAAAAGCCACGAAAAACCTCAAACTTTGCTCAAAGTGACACATTTACCCTAAACTTTTTTTTTTGTGACATGAAAAACTCCAAACTTTCAAACTGTGACACATTTACCATATCAAGGGCATTTTTGTCTTATTTGTTTTTTTTTCTTTTCTTTTTCTTTTTTTTTCTTCTTCTTCCCTTCGCCGGCCATGGCGGCGGGCGGGGAAGCCGGCGTCCCGCGGCGGCCGCCCTCGCCGGCGACAGGCTGCCCTCGCCGGCGACGGGCGAGGACGGCCCTCGCCGACGTCAAGCAAGGGTCACCCTCGCGGGGGGCTAAGGCCGCCCTCATCGGCGTCGAGCGAGGGTGGCCCCTCGCGGGCGGGTTGGGCGAGGGCCTCCCTCGCGCCCTGCCCGGCGGGCGAGGGCTGCGCGACGCCGGCGAGGGCATCCCTCGCCGGGCCCTCGTCGACATCGGGCGAGGGGTGCCCTCCCTAGATCCGGGTGAGGGCGGCCCTCGCTGGCGACGTCGACGAGGGCCGTCCTCGCCCGATGTCGGCGAGGGCGGCCCTAGCCAGCCCTCGCCAGACGCCGGCTTCCCTTCGCCGACCAACCATGGCTGGCGGAGGGAAGAAGAAGAAAAAAAATTAAAAAGTAAAAAAGACCAAAATGCCCTATAATTTTGGGGTAAATGTGTCACACGATAGAAGTTCAAGGTTTTTTGTGTCACAAAAAAAAATTTGGGTAAATGTGTCACGGTTGGCAAAGTTCAGGGTTTTTCACGTCACAAAAAAAAAAGTTTGGGATAAATGTGTCCCTTTGGGTAAAGTTTGGGGTTTTTCGTGGCTTTTTCCCTTTTTTATATCACTCTCTTTAGACACATAACCCATATGTAGCCCCCAAACGCCACATCAAGTAAAAAAGTTGAAAATTTGTAAAGAGAAAAGATAAAAAATATTAAAAAATATAAAAATAAAAATTCAACAAAAAGAGAAAGAGAACAGCGCCTCGTACCACCCCATGTGGTGGTTTGTGTTGGCTTGGGCTTTCATCCCCCTTACGAAGGGGATGGGTTCAAATCCTAGCGTGGTCGCTAGTGGTATTAAGCGTGACGCCGTGGTGGTGGGTCCTGCGCTAGCGTTACCAGGGGGTTTACGGCACGGCTGTCGGCTGCAAGCTGATTCCTCCTGTCTCCAAAAAAAAAAAACAACTGCCTCGTCGGTGAAGTTGCAAGCACTCCTCACATCGCGCGGCAATGGTGCCATGAATTGGGAAAGTTACCCTTATAGTACCTGTTCTCTCTCTTTTCGATAGCCATTCTGATAGAGGATCATTTTATCTACTGATTTTGAAACAGCTAAATTTTATTCCTTTTTTTTAATTGATATTTGTGATTAAATTCAAAAATTAAGTGAAAATTTTTGGATAAGAAAGATATCGGTATTGAATAACAACCAACTCTCTAAAACGTGGCCAAACTACTCCTATATATGGTGGTTGAAATTTCTCATTTTAAGGGATTTCTCTAACAATGTGAAATATAAAGATTCTTAATTAATCTAATATGCAGTTAGTTAATGTGGGTCAAGTAAAGTCTAACTTGTGATTAGAGGGTTTGTGACTTAAAATTTCATAAATAGTACTCAAGTTTTTCCTCTAACCTTAGTGCATAAATATTCTCACAAAAAGAGCATTTATTGAATATTAGGGGTGAGACACGGTTTCATTGAGCTAGTAATAGAGAAAATAATAGAGGAGAAACACATGAGCTCTAGACCATCATTGTTCCGCATTAAGAATGATGAATTCTAAATTAGGTGCACGAATCTCTTTTCTCCATTACTATATTTTATATTCTAGTTGTGGAGATCTCGAGGTGTCATTTTTGTGACTTTCACAAGCTAGTGAAAGATTTATTCGCGACACGACTCGAATTTGTGAACTCATATTACGAGGCTACCACGTTAAGTTTATCCCTGTCTACCTCCTCTTTGAAAAAGGGTAAGGGCAAGAAAAATCAAGAACAGGAAAAAACAAGAAAGAAGATAGGTATCCGTATACTACTAACAGAATCGGATTTCTAAGCACAGAGAGGTAATTAAGTAGTTGCAAGCAGCCGCAGGAATCCCACTCTAGGGATTCACCATTTTTTAGGGGGTGATGCCAACGATTATCTACTTAAGTAGAAAATAAAGGTGAAAGTTCGTAGTCTATAGTGACATGCATAGCTGAGAAACCACAAGCTTGGGTTGTACAAAAAATCCAAGGATAGCAACTCGGAACTTTAGATCTCTGAGTTTAAATTGTCTGAAGTTGCTATAGTTCTATCATGAGCTCTGCAAAACGCATAGCTAATGACCTCTACGCTTTTTAAGATGAAGATTCCCAGAAACTAAAATGAAAAGAAAATCATGGCCGATGGTCATTTAGATATTGTGACCATTTGCTACATCTTCTTGTCTAAGGCTGGTGAGTAGTAGGATCCCAATCAGTTGACCTTTCTATATTTTGGTCCGTGCAGTGGACAGAAATGTCTTGAAAATTCCCGGTAATGCGAGAAAATTTGTTCATTTTTCTCCATTAAGTTGAATTTGATTATGATATTTTATTCTTCCCCATGAAAGTCATGGTCCCGACTTTGACAGTGACTAGTGACTACCATCTTCACTCAAAACTACATTTCTTTGGCGAGGTGATGGAATCACATAATCTACTCTCCCATGTCGAGCATTTAGGTAATGTAGGACTTGAGTTCGCATTGTACATGCAAACATGCAGGACAATTCATGGAGTCATTTTTCGATAGACATTGATATTGTGTGGGATGTGCAAACATAATATCTACTCGTATTAATAGATTAAGCTATTTAACTAGCATAAATGAAGAAAACGATAAATGTACTTGCTCACATAGCTTTATGAGACATAAACAGGCTTGCATGTAGCATTTTGTTTTCAATTGTCCAAATATACAGAACAACTGTAAGTATAGATTACAGCCTCATTTCTAGTATCTACTTCTTACTCGCCAACTTTCTTTTCAGAAGGAATATTAAGACACACCTTTGTTCCTCATGATCTAAACTAATCATTGTCTATATGAGAACTCGACTTACCTACCCCACAATACATTAGAGAAGCATCTGTCCCACGTTTGCATATGAGATGAAGCCCTCCTGCCACCTCTCTCCACCTCCCGAAGAGGACGAAGACATTGTCATTGACTTCCTCTCTCCACCTCCCCAAGAGGACGAAGACATTGTCATTGACTTCGAGTCAACTTAAGGTTCCCGTATGCTATAATTCATTGGATCACTTCAATGTTTTTCCAACTCTACTTTGGTTCTGCTTGATGACTCTGTTAACTCCATGGCTCCATCTTCACAACACCAGACAATTGAGTTTATCTAGACATGAATAAAAAACTGTGGGTAGTCACGTGCCTGTCTTTGCATAAGTGGTTTAGTTTGGCATTTGTCGAAGGTACTTGAAAACTTACTGCTTTAGTATGTTACCTATCCTTGTAAGCCGGTTGCGTAAAGCTTGTCCCTAATTGAACATAGTTGAGCTACTACATCTGTAATGCTCGTTCGCTCTCCTGGGACTCCAACTGAGCAGGTGATCCCAATTCGATAGACCATTAGCAGACAATCTTGAAGTATGCTCTTTCTACTTTCGCTTGCATGGCTCTCCACTTCTCGAACTAGGATGGGATCGGTAATCTCTAGGATTTGTCCAGGCAAAGCTTCCTCAACAAAAATATGTAGGTCCAAATTTTCTTTGAATATCTCAGATGTAGGCCTGAAACCTGTGAACATCTCTACTAAGAGGATGTCATAACTATAGACATCACCTTCAATAGAAACCACACTACCCATTCCATATTCTGCATGTATCAAGAACCACGTATGGTTGAGTTATGTGAAAAAAATATGTGCACAATCTCATTGTGAAGTTAAAGTTTTGTGAAAAGATGCTATCACCAATTTTGTGATGAACAAATTCTTCATTTGAGGGACACAAGGAGACATACTTGGAGCAACATAACCAATTGTTCCTCCCAAACCAGCTGAGCTTATATTTGTGCTTGTGTAAGATGTGGATTCAAGGAGGATTTTTGCCAATCCAAAGTCACCTATATGTCCGACCATCTCAGCATCTAAAAGGACATTACTTGGCTTTAGATCACAATGAACGATGGCACTGTGGCATTGGTTATGAAGATAATCCAATGCAAAAGCAATGTCATTGGAAATTTTTATCCTTTGGATGAGACTCAAATTTTTTGAAGGCCCATTTGCATCAGCAGGCGTTGGAGATGGGTGCAACCACTTTGGAGGCTACCATTGACCATAAACTCATAGACCAAAGCCTTAAAGTCATTCCCAACATAATCAGTACCTAAGCACACTGTCAATACCTTCAAAAGGGGAAAAGTGCTAAAATGGTCATAAACATTTTGCATTTGTGACAATTTAGTCATAAACCTTTTTATGTTGTGCCAATTTAGTCATTTCCAGTCAATTTTGGCTGGATTTTGCTGACTAGACACCGGTCGGCTAATGTGGGCTCATTGGCGCTAACGTGGACAACTTTTAATAATATTTTAATATTTTAGAATTTTTTTCTTTTTTTTTTTTTTTTTTTTTTTTCTTTTTCCTTCTCCTCCTCCTTCCTCCAATCGGTCCCCGGACATCGGCGACCGGCCAAGGCGACGCCGGCGAGGTCGAGGTCGACCTTGCCAACCACCTCACTAGGGGCCACAAGAGTGGCCTCGCGTTGGGCGGGCGAGGCTCGCCCTCGCCGATCTAGCGAGGGTCGAGCCTCGTCCATGGCCGGCGAGGGGAGCCCCGCCGGCTCGACGCAAGGCCAGCTTGAGGTTGCGAGGGTGGCCTCGCGAGCGGGCGGGGCTCGCCCTCATGGCCATGGGCAAAGGTCGACCCTCGCCAAATCGGCAGGGCGAGCCTCGCGGCCATTGGCGAGGTGGCCGGCGAGGTTGACCTCGACCTCATTGCCCGCCATCGGCCGGTCGGTCACCGAGGTCCGGTGACCGGTTGGAGGAAGAAGGAGGGGAAGGAAAAAAATAAAAAAATAAAAAAATATTAAAATATTATTAAAAGTTATTAACGTCAACATCGATGAAGCCACATAAGCTGGCCGTTGTTCGGTCAAGCAAAATCCAGCCAAAATTGGCCGAAAAGGACTAAATTGGTACAATATAAAAAGATTTAGGATTAAATTGGCACAAAAAAAAAAGAGTTTAGGACTAAATTGACACAAATGCAAAAGGTTTATGACTTTTTTAGCACTTTTCCCCCTTCAAAAGATTTCGGTGTTTTATATGCTTCAATGCCTCACAATTAGCTTTGAAGCTCTTCAAAGCACCATGACGCGTTAAATTAAGCACCTGCACAGCAATGTTGGTCCCATTCTCTCAGATCCAAAACTACCAACACCAATCTAATTAGTTGAAGAAAAACCATTGGTCACTTTAAGGAGAGTTCCATAAGATAGGTTTTTCCAAGTATCGGCTATGGAACTTGAAGTTGGTTCTTTTGTTTTCTTCTTCTTTAACCAACATATATACACACAAACCAGAACAAGAACCACCCCTAAATGTCCAAAAGTAATAGACAGCACAAGTTTCAATTCATGAACAACTCTTTCCCTCTTGGAGTGTCTAAAGATGCATTTAGGAAGCCGAAATTCTGGGATTCCTCCACAGATTTTGTTGTTTCCGATAACAAAAGTGACGCTTGCATTCTTGAAGATACCATTAGTTGGTAACATGCCTTAAAATTATTATAGGATAAATCTAGAATTTCCAGGAAGTGAAATGCCTCCAAGAACTTCGGAATCACCTGATAGATTGTTATTCGAAAGATCCAATATCTCAATGCTTCTTAAAGAGCTAAATGATTGAGGAATGGATCCTTCGAAGTGGTTATCCTTCATTTTTAATCTTACCAATCCAACACAATAACCTAGAGTGCTCAGAATTTCACCACCGAACGTATTGCTTGAAATGTCCAAAGTCTCTAAATGGTCAACTTGTCCTCCGTCCACCAGAAGGGCCCCATTTAAATGGTTGTGAGACAAGTTCAAATAGATGAGAGTTTTAACCACTAAGAAGATGGAACCACGGAGATTGTTGTTAGAAAGATCAAGTCACATCAGACTTTGACACTTATCTAGATTGGAAGGAATATGGCCATGAAAGTGATTCTCATCAGGATATAAATAAGACTATTTCTTCATCTTCTGCAAAGAGGATGGAATCATTCCCGATAGATTGTTATTGGAGAGGTCAAAAACATCAGATGTTGAAGATTTCCCACATTAAACATGATAGCACCTGAAAGAATGGTGTTCTTTAGCCCCAAGTCCTCCAAGTTCACAAGATTGACGATTGATCTAGGAATCTCACCAATTATAGGATTATCGCCCATCATCAGTATTGTGATAGTAATGGAAAAATTACCAATACAATCCAGCAATGGCCCACCGAGTCTATTATCAGAAAAATCTAAGAGGGTTAGGCTAGAGATATTGGTTAACGAGTAAAGGAAGCTCAAATCGCTAGATCCCTTGCTTCCAAGGTGGTTAGAGTAAATGGTCAACCATTGAAGGTTACGCAAACTTCTAAAAGAAGGTACATTCCTTGAAAATTTGTTGCCTCCAAAGTTTAAGTGTCCGTAGATTTGTGGCATTATTGGGGATCCATAGGGGGATTGATCCAACAAACTGGATCTCACCAATGCTGAAAAATTCTAAGTTGGGGAGACCAAAGCTGATTGAAATGGGAAGACTTCCATTAATTCGGTTAAGTCGTACATCAATTCTTATCGATGAAGATAAATTGTAGAGGGACGGCGGAAGTGCACCGACAAATAATTTCCCACCAAGCCAATATTTGTTAATTTGGTCAGTTGGCCTAGAGTCTGAGGAAGAGAGTGACCTAGGTAATTTTCAAGAAGATAAGGCACTGGTTGGTAACTATCCAAACGGTGCATGATTATGATTTTTGTTCCCGAGAATCGCGTTTGGTAAAATTTTTGTTTCCGGGAATAGTTTTGGACAATAATTGAGAATAAAAAAATGTGATTCTTGTTCTAGGGAACAAAACGAGAATCAAATTTCTTCTTCTTCTCTTTTCTTCTTCTTCATTGGTCGCCATCCCGCGACCGCCACCCGCCGCCGTCCGACACTGTTCGCTGCTGTCCGCCACCGTCCGCCGCTGCCGGTTGCCGCCACCGGTTGTTGCCGCCGGTCACCACCGCTGGTCGCCGGCAACCGGTCCGACGAGCTCATGGGAGGTTGGCCAAGCCAAGGCGAGGTCTAGTGAGCTTGCCGGGAGGCAAGCCTAGCCATCGGCGAGCTCGCTGGAGAGCCTCGTCGGGGTTGGGCAAGGCCTGCCTAGCCCTAGCGAGGCTCAACCAGCCCCGCCGGTGGCCGGGCGAGCCTCGTGATGCTCGCCTAGCCCCGCCGGGTGGCTAGGCAAGCCTCGCCCGCCCCGGCGAGGTTGGCCTCGTTGAGGGCCTCGCGACGCCGCCTAGCCCCGCCGGTGGCTAGGTAGGCCTCGCCCGCCACCGGCGAGGGCGGCCTTGTTGAGGGCGGTGACGCTCCGGTGAGGTCGCCGGCCCTTGTTTGGCCGGTCATCGATCCGGCAATCGGCCTGAAGAAGAAGAAGAATATAGGAGAAAAAAGAAAAAAAGAAAAAAAAAAGAAAAATTATAAAAATTATAAAAATTATTTAAAAATTAAAAGAAATTGATTTGGAATAGAATCAATGAAAGCACGGTATCAAACATAATTCTATTCTAGAATCGAAATTTTGTATAGTTACCAAACACGTTTTTTTACTGAGAATCGGTTAAAGGAATAGAATAAAAAAATCATTTCGATTAGAATTTGTTCAGGAAACGAGTAATCGTTACCAAACACACCATAAAGCTTCTCCAAAGATGATAAGTTCCCAATAGAAGAAGGGACACTTCCTATTAGATTGTTTCATCCTAAATTAAGAAACCGAAGCTTCACCAATGAACCTATCTCTGGAGGAACTTCTCCAGATAACAGTTAACATTGAGTAGGCCGAACGGAGCTCAATCTGAGATAACACTTGCGATGAATAGTTCAAAAAGCTACCGTCAAGTCAACGTTGTACGTGCCAACACCAACGCAGACGCAAAGAGCGATACTTGTGAGGAAGAAAGAGGCTTGGAGATAGTTGCCATCTCCATCTTTCACACCGCTGAGAACTCCGACTTGTGATGGGCTTCGAACTCCTCCTACTCATGAGGGGACCAATCACGATATGCATGGGCTTGATTTGGGGCTTAAGATTCAGAGGGGAGACCAGACGACTTCTTTTTTATTTCGAGGGAGATGAGTTCAATTTCCGGAAGAGGCCTCATGCCGCGCTGTTTTCGAATAAGTGAATGGTCCAAAATAGCGTCGTACAAGTGGAGCTTTGCATCAACTTACTAAGTTTTAGGATTCAATTGCTAGTTGTAATATTTCATTTTACTTTCATAACAAATTTTAGAGATTTAATGCACTTATTCCTTTTATTTATAAAATGTTATTGGCATTGGTGGTCCCTTACCTGATGCTAGGGGTGTCAAAATCGGACTAAAACTAAAATCAATTTGAATTTTTATGTATTTTCAGTTCAGTTTAGATTTTGGTTTGAACAATAAAAAAATAAGTATTTTTGTTCGAATAATTTCACGAATTGAAAATCACCCATTCTCTTAATATTATAATTTACATAATCTCTCTTAATTTCCATCAAACTTTTTTTTCATATTTCAGGAAAGAAAATTAAAGAACCAAACTAATTGGATCCGAACCAAATTGAACTGAATGAGGTGCAGTTCCGTTGAAAGTAAATGCACATCCACCAACCAAAAAAAAAAAGAAAAAGAAAAATGCACATCCAAAATCTCAATCGAATTAAACCATTTATAATCTTATTTAGATTTCTCAATAGTTTTTCAAAATGCTGAATCAAATGCATAAAGTAACTTCCCTCGAATCGGGCAAAATGAAATGACTCCCTCCTCCTTATCCGTCCCGCGGTTCACCGTCAAGCCCCAAGTTTGATCGGCCACAGCTCGCGGCCTCCCACCACCACCAGGCACCGACCGCCGAGATATCTCTCTCTCTCTCTCTGAAACTCGCTCTTCCGACGGCCGCGGACAATCAACTTCGGCTCTCTCGGCCGCTCCGTCGCGAAAAAGGCAGGCGTTGTCGATCCCCTCGAGACGATACGGCGGGACGCGGAGGCGGTGGGAAGGATGGGGACCTCGTCGGAGCCTCCTATTTGGGGAGACATCGACGTCTGCGAGAGGTTAAAGGGTTCGATCGATTTCCTTCCACCGTCCTCGTTGATTTTGTTTTCGCTCATATTTTCTCTCTCTCTTTTCTTGAAATTTCGCAGTTACCTGGTGTGCTCTATGTACGAGGAGGCGGCGTCGTTGGCTTCCTCTGTTCTGGAGCGTCTCTGTCGGGACAAGGGTGATCTCGTTGGAGGAGAAGCAGGAGAGGGCCTTTCGCGGCTGCATGACATGATGGGATCGGCTGGGATGGTGTTAGTGCAGTCTTTGAAAGAAATGGGCAGGTCTAAACTGTACCCAATTGATTAAGATGACTTATTTATGCAGAGTCTCGTGCTCGCTTTAGTTCTTGGGGGGAAGTTGAAAATTGCGCTGTAACTGGTAGGATATTCTTGCAGGACAGCAGAAATTCTGCATAAGCTAAGGGAATTGTTCGGTTCTGTTGCTGCCATCCCCATTGAAGTTCTCCAAATTGGGTAATGTAGTGTCTTTTTGCGTTGTCACGTTTCCAATTCTACATGTTGATTAATGGCTTTTCTTGGAACGGGTTTCCATGGTTATGTTGATGCTTTCCTGATCCTTCTGAAGAGCAAAATTGCAAGAGAAACAATAGAAGAGTACATACTGTAAAGGTGGTTAAATATTTTGAGTGTTTGCATTTGCTGGGTTGACATCGGCTGACTGAAGTCCTTATTGAAGCTAGTGTAGCTACATTTCTTAACCTTTGTATTCTCTACCATTGTGGTTGAAGGAACACATACATGATATGAGGCTGATTTATGCTCATCTTATTTGAGTTACGGGGGTAAACAAGATGGTATTAGGAAGTCTGATTCTCTAAGGCAACCAATTATATGCTATGTTTCGCATTTCAAAAATTTATTGTTCTTTTTTTTTTCTTTTGGGAAAATAAAATATCTGAAGTTTTGTGTTCTTCATTGTTCTTTTTTTCTTTCTATTTGTATGTTAATTTGTTTGTCTTTGTTGATGACCCCAGACAACTTCAATGTTTTACATGACTATGTTAGATCCATATTTGGCCTGCTCCATTTACCATCCGAAGAGGATTTAGGTAGATTGTATATGACATTGATAGGTTTATTGCATTTGTGCCTTAAGGCTTAAACCAAGATATGCATGTGCTTCGGGCCTTAAGTTTGTTTAGTTATTATATCTTCCAAAAACGTCCCACGACCTTTAAGGGCTTATCTGCGGGGCTGAAAAAAGGATTCCACATAATCTACACTGAACTTTCCTTTACACTCACTTTGCACCCTTTAGTTTCAAAATTATCCACTTTGCACCATGAAGTTTTAAGAAAACATGCAGTCTATGCCTTGGTTTCTGATGTTATGAGGATGTTAGCAAAAGTTATAGGAATTAGAAGGTGTGAAGTGTAGGGTTTGAGCTAGAGGATACAAAATGCTGAATAGGATAAACCTCAGGACTTTTTTCTTTTTGTAAGTTGCTCATCATTTGTGCAAAATTGACTATAAGTTGAAGCCCTGATGGTAGAGCTATAGAAAGCATTATAGTATATTGGCAATGCTTGCATTGAGTACCTCGAAATTTGTATATACCCCTAACTGTCGATGACATAACGTGGCCTAATATTTTGATGCTTTGGTGTCATCTATATAGATAAATGGTTGGGATTATAGCTCGCTTAGATTGACCAAAGCCTATTTCATAACATACCTAGATTTCCAAAACAAAGAATTATATCACAACATTAGTTATGGCGTGTTTGTTTTTGTTTTGCGAAAGCATGAAATTTTTTTATCCTGTTTTGCCAAAATCTAGAATATTGTTCAGATTTTCAAATTTATGAAAAAGCTCTATGTGAATTATGTGTCAACATTAGTATGTTGTTAAAGTTTCAGGTATTTCAGGTTTAAAAAAGTCAAAGTGCATGAGCCATGATTTAAAAAAATTAAAAGTAAAATGCAAGAGTCATTCGAATCCTTAGTCATTGTGAACTTCGAGAATGCCATACTCAATGTTGTTGGATTGTTGTGGGTCCGATGACTCCTAATACCTACGTCATGTTTATATTTCTGTAAAGGACGAGGAACAGTTTTCATTAATATTAACAAATATAGGGGTGTCATTGTAGATTATCCAAATCATATCGGGGGGTTGTTAGAGTTATTTAAATCCCATCCCACAGACAGACAGACAGAGACAGAGTTGGGACAAGTGCAGTACTGGAATGTTGATTGAAGTTGTACATGTCATCTATTGATTTGGTGTATGCTACAAACAATGCTTTTTCAGATGTGGTAACTGCCCTGCCACTTCTGCCATGCTCATAATGCAACTTGACGATATAGTCTTATTGGTGGTCATATATCACATCAGCAGATGACGTGTTCTATGACACTCACAAAATGTCATCTCATGCATCGTGCCTTAACTCTATTGCAGAATAAGACCTATGTTATGCTTGGTCTGTACATTCCACTTTTAACCAATTGTTGGTGTGATATCAGTATATAGGCAGCTATTGGAAGATGTGAGATTGGCAATGGTTAAGAACATTAGCTTTTGGCGTTCTCTTCATCCTTTAGTCTCTAAGAAGTGCATCTTTGATTTTCATGTTGAATGCAAGTTACATGACCTCTTTTACATACAGCATGAACTTCGCTTATTGGTGCAGTTTCCTATCAGGGTCTGTTTGCAGATTTCAGAAGGTTTTCCAGGGGTTCAAGAACTTCTAGAGGAGTTCCTTAGCAAATGGAGCTGTGTGGATGAGAAATATTACAGTCCTGTCAATGCAGAGGCAAATGTTAATTGCACGGAAATCTGTGACGGGCATTTTGTTTTGGGAGTTGATAAGTATTTGGAAATTGTTGAGATTTATGCTTTGACTCTACTGGCTAGAATTTTGGGTGAATTTGAACTGGCCATAAATTGGGTCGAGAAAGCTGCATTGCCTGAGGATAAAAGGCAGGTAAGAGAGATTGTACAACCATATTTTTTGAGGACCACTCATTTATGGAATTTATGTGATCATTGATAATTGTTCAACATGCTTGAAATTTGATGATAACTGAGCCTGGAGGATGCAATTTGCTTTCCATGTTTTCTTAACCTATTTGCTTGCTGAAATCGCTAGCAAGCAATAGTGAAATTGGGGGAATTGATTGCTATACAGATTGTTTTGAGATGCATTTTTAGGTATCATACAAAATAATGGAAAAGGTGCTTGTTAATAGAAATATTTCAGGTTTTCTTTCGTGGCTTACTAGTCTCACCCAGCTCCTGACATGGTCATGACTACTGTATTGCAGGTTCAGTCGGGCCATTTTTCCTTAGTTTTTGTAGTTATAATGATGGGATAGTAATGCGCTTGACATTAATATGCATGTTAAAGTGGAATAAGGTCCACTTTTTTCCTGTAATGCGGCAAAAGGAACTTAGAATACAGTGCATCAGGGGAACAATAATCTTGGGGAGTCTAGTTTCTCCTGTATCGGTTTTGCCTGAACTAACATTGATAGCCTTCTGGCCTTAATCTTAATCTGTCTTATGAACATTAAGAAATATCAAGTGTAATGGCATAATGGCAATTCACTGGGCTTGTCTTGTCTGATAGAGATTCCATACCACCCTCTCTCTCTCTCTCTCTCTCTCTCTCTACACACACCCACACACCAACACACAAACAAGAGCTCACAATCTTAAAAATTTAGCCCCATTATTACATCTTGTAAGTTGTTTGCAAAAATTTTCTATATTGAAGATGCAAAAGCGGGGGGATAGACTTGATCTTGGACCTGACCCTGTAGGTCTGCCCAACTACTCGGGCACAGTTCATTTTTGGGAGAATCTAGGTCATGAAAAGAGCTGATATAGGGCCTTACAGCCTGCTGGACCTTCTAGTGTGTTTCTTGTTGATCACGCACTGATTGGTATATGGGGTTTTGTATTGATGAAGTGGTGCTTATATTGTTGATGTTGGAGCAAATGGTTAAACCTGTTTTGGATACTGCTTGCCAGTTATTAAATCAAATAAAATGAAGAAAAGGAAGCTCCGCAGCATATACTCTGAAGTATTTTAACTTAAGATGTTCCAGATTAATTGTAGGCCAGTTCTGATGTGAAAGGTGGTAGGCAGTCTCCACAGGGTTGAACTTGGGGCATGGACATCTTATTCCTAATATGCATGCAAGGAATTTATCATGTGTGCCGGGGTCTTTAAGATGCGTTCTCTGGTTAGGCTGATAGAGAGAGTAGGCTGCTGATTTTAATGTTAATTTTCATTTTAGCAGTGATAAAGATTTCATTAATCAGCTCCTTCACATGTATCTGAAGAAATGATGGTAGAGTGGTTCTAATATCAATGATGCTTACAAACTGTTCAGCATCTTCGCCATAAAACCATAGAGCATCAGACAGTTTGCCTCGTTCCTCAATTCAATGTGTAAAGTATTTCATTGTCTGGCTGCTAAATCAATTCTGTGATGGCTTTCAATCAAACAGTGATGCTTCACTTTTGAACAAACTTGATTGAACTCGATTTTGATTTAATAACCACATTGTACTGTCCTTGATGCAGAAAAAAATGCTAACAGTTTGTCATTTCAACTTGCAATTTATAGGAGTTGCTCAGAAGGTTGCATTCGCTATATGCTATCAAGGCCACTAGCTTATCACAGGGTCCCCTGCCACCTATGCCATATGTGTATGAAGCTCCTTTAATAGGAGAAGCAAATGCATCAGAAGAATATATTAGATCAGTAGAACAGAAAAGCATACCAAATGGAGGAAATGATCGGAAACTAGCACTTCTGAAGTTGTATGGACAAGGCGAACCTTGTTTCTGGTTGTTTAAGTCAATCAATTTGAGATTTGGCAATTTTCGGTTAGTCCTATCTAATGGGAAGATCTTGCTGGGATGCCTGATGCTGCTCGCATATTTTGTTGTGCGAAGGAAGCGATCTGCCTTGAATAGGTATATTGTCTTGGCTGGTCTGCATTTTCATGGTACCACTTCCTGTTTAAATTTGGTGATTTGCTGACACCATCACAAACTTATTATGCATAACTTGCAAATACCAGCTACATGTGAAGTTAATGGTCATATATACCTGCGGCCTGCACCAATATCAACTAGTATGGTCTTTGCATGCAGTTGTGGTATCGGTGGTCTCCTCTAAGATGGACCTTAGGCATGGATATACCTCCTAAAAGAATTGTCTTTGTCGTGTTCTGGAATTTAGGTATAATCAGCAGGGGGATCACCCTCAATATTTTTACTCATGAATTTGTTCTCAAGTTCTACAGGTTTTCTAAGGTGGTTATGCATACATGCTTGTAAATCAATCCACTTCTGATGTTCCAGTCAAAAAGTAAACCATAGTTAGGTTGGCTTTTAGTTTCTGTATGTGTCCTATGGAGTGTATGCTGCTCCATAAACTTATAAGCTCCACTTTTAGGAAACTATGCAAAAAACTGGCATTTGATTTCTCAAGGATCAACTTTTTTTCTCCCATATTGCAAGAGCTAAAGTGCAAGGAGTGCAATTTAAGTCACCAACACAGCTTCTTTGGAAAATCAGTGGTAAGACTGCATGCATGAACCCCACCCCAAACCCCCACTGTTTGGTGGGCCTTGTTGGCGGGCCTTGTAGCGTGCGATGCCCTTTGTCTGCTGGACCATTCAGTTGCCAGCTCTAATTTAGACATATCAATTGACTGTCATCTCTTATGAACTTCACCCTGCCAATTGCATAACAAGCAGGACTCCAAGGAGGAAAGTTTTTTAAAATCAGCTGTTGGTGATTGATGATGCAATAGTTAATTTGAGTAGTCTTAATTTTGCAGTTGCAAATGATCTTTATTATTTTTCCACCTTGTTTGCCAACAGCTAGTTGCAGACAAAAACTGTTGTAACTGCGTTTATGTGAGCCACAGATGTTGTTTGCATTCTTTTGGTGGGATCAGTTGAATGTTCTAAACAACTTTAGTGTGTAAAGAAGTTCGCCTGGATAAGCACATATTCTGGACGGAGTTACATAGGCTGTTTTTGGGAACTCATTTTCTAATTTTGGTGTAAACTGGATGTTATATATATGTGCACGTGTGTGAGAGAGAGAGAGAGAGAGAGAGAGAGGGAGGGAGAGAGAGAGAGGTCTCTTAAATTTCTGAAAGCGCCCCCAGTGTTTTTATCATACTGCTTGTTAGGGAAGTGTTTTGTGAGACAAACTATTCGTGATTCTCATGTTTCGTTGTATTCTCTCGCATTTCAGGTACGTCAAGGGACGGGTTTTGGCACTGAAGAATGCTTTGGTAGATTTTTGGCAGCTTGCGTTTTCTTACCAAGTGAACCCCTTAGCGGATTTTCAACCCCTTGCTTCCATGCCCACCCGGACATAACAAGTGTTATCCTGGACTGACTGGAGGCGATCTGATTCATGGAGCAGGTCTCTTCTGTTGTAACCAGGATGCTTTCCCCTTCCCCGGAAGACTAATGTCTGTGACAACTTTAATGCAAAGAGATCGTGCGCGTCCTGTTCAACTAATTCACTCTTTACACGATAAAAGCACATTTTGTCGTTTAGAGAGAGAATTGTCGCCTCTCATTGTACTTTTTCTTTGTCTGTGTGTTGATGCTACCAAAAAAGAAAAGGTGACTATAAATTGCGAGAAACGTTTACGAAGCTTGTTGTACGTTGTACGTATGCCATTGAGATATCTTCGTAGTAATGTCTATGTTAATGGTACGGAGCACCAACATACTGATTGGGAAGAAAAACCAAAGAATTGCTGCACTGTCTTGATATTTTAATTAAAGGAAAAAAGTTCAAAGAAGGGCTTGAAGTGCGTTCTTTTTTTAAACGATGGCTGGAAGTATATTTTATCTTAAATAAGAACTTGAAGTAATTAAGTTAATTTCAAATAAGGATCTGAACTCACTTAGCTAAGTCTTTGCCTATTGGCTTTTTCTGATGGTCAAAGCAAGGGTAATTTTATCAAAAAATTGCAATTGGTTGAAAAGGGTAAGGATTAATAATACAAAAAACTCTAAACTAGTTCGTGTGTATCAAATTTATTCTAAATTAATTTTTGTGTTGTTAAAATTCCTAAACTAGTACATTCATATCACATTTATCCCAAACTTTGGAGTAATGTGGCACATATATATACTGACCTCTTATTTATTGAATTTTTTTAAAATTGAGCCAGTGTATGTCAAAATTTTGAATTTGCATGTCGAAATTCTGAACTCGAGTTGTCGAAGATGTCGAGACAGTTGAGTAGGCGTTAAAGAGTATCAAAGAGTGTCGAACATGTGTCAGAGTATCTAACACGACACGAAACCTCCTGAAGAGTGTTAGTGCTTCATAGCCGCCGCTAATTGTTGTTGTTAGTGTTGATGCTATTGATAAATTCTTGTAATGATTCTTGTTATAGCCTAAGCAACCACATTCTCACAAAGTGATTGTAGTATTCTATTTATTCAATTTTATTCCTATAGACTCTTGCACAACTTTCTTCTTCCTTATCTTCAAATTGTTATTAGCTTTCATTCACTAATTTTGTTCTTTGATTCTTCTTTCTATCAATTTGCTTGGGCACTTGTGGAGTAATGGTATCTAGCAGGTCATGTCTCCTTGGAATCTACAATATGCACAATATAGTTGTAAATTTGTATGTATGCTTCCTTAAAACACATGTGAACCAATTATTTAGGTTATTTTGTCATATATATCAGAGTCACCACAACATGATAGCAAACGATCCCACCACTATCCCATTTTCTACAGTTACAAGTTCTATGTCCTGATATTAATAATCCTCTTGTCTCCATATGACCCACTTAATTTAAACACATCCTCCCCATTCCAAGTAGGAACCCATGATGCCGAATACTTTTTATAAAGATCCAATATTTCTTGGATCTTAGGATAAATTATAGTAGTGTATTTGGCCACTCCATCCCTTTGATTATGAATCATCTCCATAAGTGCACTCTTGTAGTTTTAAGTATTGTCTTAGTATGTTGGTTTCTTGCATCAATGATGTTTTTTTTTTTTTTTAAGCTTTCACGCCAATTATTCACGGAAATGTCGTATTTTGAGCTTGTCTAAGTAGGACTTGCTCTATTGCATTTGAGGCACTTAGGACAACCTTAATCAATTTTCTCATCAACTTCCAATACCTCTTCCATTGTCAAGTCAAAATCACATACCTAATTACCATAAGATTTAGACAGTTTAATTCAAACTTTTAGAGCCATTAAATATATAAAGCTAGATAGGTTTCGCATTTCTTACACAAAATCCATTCTCATTTTTTTTTTAAAATGTCAAATTAGCACCTTAAAACCACTCTAATTTGACATTTTCTTAAGCCCATTTCTTTTATAAGTCTACATCACAAGGCTATGTACTCACTGTTGTAGCAATGTCTGTTTCTCTAGAATTATGAATACTATTCTCTTTTAACATCACTCCGCATAGATTTGAATCTTCACCATTTTTGTGGACTTTACGGTGCTTGAACACGATTTCTAAATTTTATGATGTATAGGTATTACCTAGTCTCATCCCTATACACATGAAATATCTATTTCATTCTTAATATTACATAAGATTATCCAGTCAGATGCAAGCAAAAGACATGATATTTTATAATGCATAGTTACCATTAGTGAGATAACATGTGAATGTACGCATACATGATCATGCATTACATTCGTCATTACTTCTCCTTCCGAACACTCTAGACACATGCGGGGCATCCAGATTATACGGCAAGGTATTTTGACTCTTGAGGCATCTTGAAGCACTTTCCAAGACATCTTGACTCCGGATACATCCTGAAACACTCCTCGAGACATTCCAATCACAAAAGTAGGATTAGGGGTGTGTAATCGGACCGGTTATACCCAAGAACCGGACCGGCCCACCTAGAAAATATGGTCGGGAATCGGTTCCCGTTGAAACCGGTCCGGGAACTGGTTCCCAAAATTCGGAACCGGTTCTAGGACTGGTTTTGGAACTGGTTCCGATTTCGTAAGTATAGGTCCAAAACCCTATTTTTTCCCCTTATTTCTATTCTTACTTTTCGCAATCACACGACGTTTTTCCTCTTGGCTCTCTCAAATACGCATGGCACTCCTCCTTCATCGTTCCTCTTCCTCACTTGCTTCCCCCCCTCATCAGCTCCCTCTCGCACTGTTCGACAAACGAACAGTGTTCGTCGCCGCCAAATTCTTGTGTACCATGTGGATTGGCTAGCCTAATTTCTCTTTTGTAGGAAGATTTATGCTTGCATAAAAGAGTAACTTCATGTAGTAGTTGTGGGAATAAGACTAATATTAGACCCATGTTTATTGCTAATTCTTTACTTTATGATTTTATTTATTATAATTAGCTCTATGGATCCTTAATCTTTCGTTTAGTCAAAAAGTTCATGTATTTAATTATTACAAGTGCTTAATGTTTTGATACAAATTATGAGGACTACGTTATTTTCTCGTTTATTAATATAAAATTTGAAATCATATAAAATATCAGGAGATTGCAAAACATGTTTCAATGGAAACAGGGTTGACCCTGGAATCGGACCGAAAAAACAGGGTAAGTCAGGTACAGGATCCAATACAAACAGGGTCGGGTATAAGGTCTAAAAAAAGGGAATTGGTTCTAACAAGGTCGGGTACAAGGTCCAGGTCTAGACCCTACCCACCCTAGACCCGATCACCCCTAAGTAGGATATCTTGACTCCTAAGGCATCCCAATCACATAACAAGACATGCCAACACGATGGGGCATCATCACTCCCATCATATGGGTAACAAAATTTATGGTGTTAACCACGCATCCAACATTCATTCACAACATCAACACTTCATACACAACATATTTCCATGCTTATCATTGCCTCCCCTTTCTCATATGTGAATGATGATGATGATATGCTTACATCTTTTCATTTCTCATGCAAGCAAATGAGAACATTATCAAAGAATTGGCCACGTCAACATCAATAACCCAAGTAATCAACATGACATCAACAACCCAAAAACCAATGACATAACACCAACAACCCAATAATTGACAATGTCACGCCCAGACCTTCCCACGCCGTAGGAACACGACATCCGCGGGATTAATTTACGATGTCTCAGGAGGCGTTGCCATCCCATTACTTTTATCTTTCAATTAAGTACATGCGGAAGAGTGCAACTATAACACCCAGATAGTAAGGAAAACACATATACAAACACATTACTTTTAGGCTTTATTAGAATCGGAAAGTTACATTTACAAGCCCGCTTAGTTGAACCATTTTGATTACATCTAAAAAGGATAGAAGATTAGTTTTAGCTCCTCTACGATAGTGACTATCAAAAACGGTTCCCATCGGAAGGCCGACTTTCTACCACTCAGGCTCGGGGTCATAGTCGAGATCAGAATCGAGGTCGTCCATGGTGCCATCAGGAGGGTTCACCATTGTGGGGTTTGGTGAGGAACCATTGGGGCCACCGGGTGGTCCATCAAACCCGCGGATGGGCCTGAAGACCTCCTCATCAATCCAAACGAACCACGTTTTGTGCTGATAATGTCACGCCCCGAACCTCGAGTGCGCCAACATCCCACCATGGTCATTCAAATGCGACATTTCCAGGTTAAGTTGCCGACCCAATCAGTTCTTTAATGCGCATGCGGAAGCATATTATAAAACCCCTGACAATAAAATATGGAATAGAAAAGCATGAAGCAATTTCACAACAATATAAATCAACGGAGTTACAAACGAAGGCCTACAGCCAAAAATCTACAAAAGACTGGCTCTTAAAAAGGAACTATCCTACGACCTACAAGTCGGACACATTCTCCAAGGCTCCAGACTTCACCTCTGCAACTCCTCAAGGCCAACCAAAGCGATCTGGTCGCTCCGTCCGCAAGGGACCTGAAAATGTTGGCCCACAACGGGGTGAGACATCGTCTCAGCAAGTTTAACCCCCTAAACCCCTATTAGAAAGAAAATACACCCCGGGTGGCCTAGCCACATCACACAGAAGACTTACCTCGTCTTAATTCCTGTCACGCCCCAATCCTCGGGCATGCGCCCATCCCTCACCTTGGTCGATTTTTAAAGTGCGATATCCCAGGACTAAGTATCGCCGACCCTTTCTTTTTATTACGCATGCGGAAGCAGTTATGAATCCCCAGACAATAAAACAATGGGATAGAAAAGCAGGCCATATTTTTCATATTGAAATTCACCACCACACTTTTATTAACAAAGACAACTCATAGTATATTTACAATACTATTTACAGCAAACAAGTCTCACACCTATCTACACTAAGACCGGGTTCACAAAAAGGATGGGATCTCAATCCACATCCGGATTGTACTCAACATCCCTCTCTGGATCATCTTTTTCATCCAAGATCTTTTATCTCCTCAGGTTCCTCCTCTTCAGCTCCTCCTCCTTAGGGCCCCGAAATGGTTATTCAATAACCAATGAGACCACGTCTCGCCGAGTTCTACCCCTAAGACTCGATTAGAGCCAATACACTATGGTGCCTAAACACGCATGGTCGAGGGCTTACCTTGGCCTCGCATTCCACCGCAAATCAGTACAAATCATAATAGGCACCCAACTACTAATAACAAATCGAACTAGTCGATTACATGTCATAGAGCACACATGCATTCTCTAAGGCACTAGTTCACCAAAATGATGCATGAAATCACCGAGCCCATGTGTCTCTTCCAAGATGCCTCACTTAATTCCCTAGGCCCACGTGCATTCTCTAAGACACTCGTTCACCAAAGTGATGCATCAAATCACCGAGCCCACGTGCCCTTTTTACGATGCTTGGGCCACGTGCATTCTCTAGCGCACTCGTTCACCAAAGTGATGCATCAAGTCACCGAAAGCCCACGTGCCCTTTTTAGATGCCACACCGATTCACCACTCCACCATCGATACCGACAATCGGTACCCAATCATTTCCCATCACATAATTGAAATCAACCAATTAGGAACATGTCCTAAAATTCACAATTTAAATCAATTCCATATAAATTAAAAGCTCAATTAAATAAACGGACAGAACCACGACAATTAGCACGAAATTCCGGTCACCGCCATCTCGGTTGAATTTCCGGAAAAATAAACAATTAAATAATTAATTTTGAAAATTAAATAAATAATTATTAAAAATCCAATTTAGGCCCGTAATACTGACGATTGGAAGCCGAGACGAGCCCGGAAAATTACCGAGACCCGTTCGATAAATAACATGGCACGTCTACTTACTAATGTATATTTCTAACCACCTAACATGCATCATTAAGTCCCTAATTTAATTTATCTAAATTAATCTAACCACCTAATTGCATTTAATTAAATCTAACCAACCCTAAGTATAATTAGTAAACTAAGAAAGCATTAGTGAAGAAAACTCACTTGGCAAAAGCGGGCATCGAATCACCGCAACGGCGACGCGATGGCAGCCGAATCGGATTTTCGGCGACACCGGTGGGCTTAGGCCGGGCTTTTAGACTTGGGCCAACAAATCTCAACCCAATTTGAGATTTGTTTTCAACTTGGGCCGGGCTTCGCGACTTTAAATGGGCTGAACACTGGACTGAAAATCTGCTGGATCCATGGGCTTTACTGGACTTCAATTGGGCTTCAATTCAACTGAATATGGGCTGCTGATTCCACTGGGCTTTGCTGCGCCCGAAATTCACTTGGGCTCAAATTGCTGAAGATGGGCCAATCTCACATGGCTGGAAGCTGGGCTGCGTCAATTGCCGAAGATGAGCCCACGACGGAAATTTGCTGGCCGTGAGGAGGAGCGGTCTTCGTGGGCGGTTGAGCTCGTTTACACGCGTGCAGCTTCATGCATGGGCGAGCTGATGGAGATGCGCGGCAACTGGAAGACTCGGTGGTCTTCAAATTGCTGAAGACGAGGCAGCAGGGGCGTTGATGCCGCGAGGAAACGTGGCAGCTCGGTGGAATTTGGGGCTTCTTCAGTCAATAACATGAAATGGAGAGGAAGAGTTTGACTCATGGGGAACAAACTCAGTGGGGATGGGCGTGCGTGGCCAATCGGTGGGGAAACAACAAAACAAAAGAAAATAGAGCAGGGGTTGAATTCGGTGGAGGTTGGATCGTGTGGGACGACTACAGCTAGCTTCGGTTTTCGCTGATTGAAGTTGACCGAGCAAAACAAAGACCAACTAGTGGAGGACGCGCAACAACTTGGTCTTCGAGGCAGAGATGGAGAAGCAGCTGCTGGCGCCAGGGGTTTGAAGTCGTGAACTTCGACCGAATAAAAGAAAAACAGAAGCTGAGACCAAAGTGATAAAAATGAAGAGAAACCGTGAAGATGAAGTCGGCGAGCTAGCTGGCTTGAGAAGAGAGAGAGAGAGAAAAAGTCCAATACTTAGCCAATGCATTGAATGCTTGGTCCCCCAATTAACCCTCAAACTTATCTCAATGTCTCTCAATTCTTTCTTGCATTATCTTCACAATAAACCCAAATTTTGAAGCCCAAAAATGCTGTCTTCTTATAGATCCGAATTTCACAATTTTCGGGACATCTATTTCTTCGGCAATTTCCCAAATTCGACGTCTAATTTGATGTAGAAAAAGTCTGCGTAATTTCTATAGGTCCCCTTTGCCTTATAGCTCAGTTTGAAAGTCGAAATTCTCTTCAATTCGGCCGATCTGAATTTTTGTTGATTTTCCGCGTCGTCCGAACCGATTTTCCATAAAAATCTCGGAATCTCCGAAAAATCTTCGGAGACTGAGTTGATACTCCTAGAATTTATTGTGACATGGCCGAAACTTCAATTTCTGAAATCGAACTCAATTGGCGGTTAATTTCTATTCGACGCGTTTTTAGCGTGACCTAGGCTACCGAAAGAACTTTCGGATATTTTTAAGTGCAATTGACTCGTGGTCGATTTTCTTCGAGCCACTATGAACCCACTCGACTCATTGACGACTCTCGGTTATCGTGAGAATCTCGAGGATCCAAATACGGACACGGGGGTACCAAAATAATAAGAAAAATCGCCCAGTGCCGGGTCGACATGAATTTTCTAATTTAGTGGTGTCACTCCACGATTAGCCACTCATCACCTGTCGATTCGGTCTATCTTTGATTTCAAATCGATTTTTAACCTGTGCCGAGATGGCCTCTAAAGATGGACACGATCGGCCGATTCCGATTCGGTCGAATTCTCAAGTCTATTGCCTTAAAATTCCTAATAATTTCCCCAGATAGTCTAGTTATCTCAAGAATGATAAGTTCTGAGAATAGTCCTATAAACACGTCAATGAAACACCCGATTCAATCAGAAGGAAACAAAATCGAAAATTCGGGATGTCACAATTCCTTCCTGTAGGCTAGCACAATTTATATCACCCAAACTCAGGTAGTAATAAGAATTCAAACAATTGGAACGCCAACACTATCATATAAACCAAAATCGCACTCAGTACACATTCCAATTATTATTAACTGCCACACAAGGGCATAGTCTACTCGCAATTCGGCTATCAATTAACAATAATGCTAGGCATCGCCTCCTCCCCTTGGAGCGCGGCTTCGTTACTACGTCAACGGCATTCCCGAAGGAGCATAGGTCCAGTTGGCTTAGCCTCTATTGCGACCCGAGCCACGTCACTACACTGACGGCAATCCATAAAGAATACGGGTCTAGTTGGCTTAGCCACTACTGCGACCAAGCCACGTCACTACACTGACGACAATCCACAAAGAATACAGGTCCAGTTGGCTTAGCCACTACTGCGACCCGAGTCTTTCAACCAGCACACGACAAATCAATAGTGACCTTTGGACACTCCGCATTTCGTTCGTATACTCCAATTACAATAATAATTCTTAAAAATCCAATTTTTGCATCAAAATCCAACATTTGGGTTTTTATGACTAAAAACCCTATTTATCACAATCAACACTCAATTTGCCACATCCATTCATCAAATTCAAATTCTAAATGCACAAAGAACGATCAAGCACGAAATTCTAAGCAATTGAGGTCAAAAATAATTTTTCGAGTTTTTTTTTTTTTATAAATAATATTTTAATGATTTTCGGAATATAATATATTATTAAATTTTCCAGAATTTCGAAACAATTAAATAAATAAAAAATAAAACCCATTATGTCACATCAAGGCTTATATTAAAAATAAACCTACTTAACTTTAAACTAAACACACTTTAACTTAATTAAACACCATAATCTAATCCTCAATCAAATAAACTAATCTAACCACATAAACTCACTTAACTTAGACTAAGCACACTTAGGGCATCATTAACCGTCTAATCAAGATTTATTGAGCTAACTCACTCGATTAGCGAGTCGAGCGAACTAAAACGATGGGATCGACGCGAGGATCAACTTTTCTCAAGGCGGGCCGAGCATCTGGGGTCGGGAAGGCGGCCAAAACGGGCCAAAACCAGGCTGCCATACCCATTTTCTGCAGCTGCTGTCCATGGCTGAAAAAGGAGAAGATAAGCTCAGGTTGAGACGAGGATGGGTCGGGGGAAGGTTGAGGAGTCGAACCAGACCAAGGCGGGACCCGAATGGTGGTCAGAGGGGGTTGAACCGTGGCCCGAGCTGCTCGAGCGAGCTGCTGGAACGCGGCTGGTGCGCGGACGAGGGCGGCGTCGAGCGGTGGTTAGGCGCACGGGCGACGTGCGTGTGGTCGGGCGGAGTGGCGGCGGCGACGGACGAACGGCGAAGCTCCGGTTGATGGCGTGCGACGGCCATGGCTGCTCGGTTCCTTTCAGCAGCAAGAAGAGAGATGGAGAAGAAGATGGAGAGGGGGGTGGTCGCACGGGTAGGGAGAGGGAGAAGAGAGAAAGAGAGGGGATCACTTCTTTTCTTTTTCTCTTTCTTTAATCCAACAAAATGGCCCACCATGACATCACTTGATGATGTCATACTCCACTATCTCCAAACCTCCCACAACAATCTTCAATGGGTCCAATTCCATCCTCCGCCGTGGCACACGAATATTTAAACTTTGTGCATCCCATTCTTCAATTCTCTTCTAATTGAACCAAATTGAAGTCTGTAAAATTAATCCAATGTTACCACACTTAAATTCACATAATCACTTGACCATAGAATCAACTTAGATCCCAAAAGCACAACCAAAAGCGGGCCTACTAATTTCTCGAGCCAAATTAACCATACTTTGATTATTTTGCCGAAAAACTCGGTTTGCATGAAAAATCTTCCGAAGATGAGTCAATATTCCTAAAATGATTTGTGACACACCATGACTTCCAATTTCTGAATTCGGTCTCAATTTCACGGTTAATTTCACTCTGGCATGATATTAGCGCGTCCTGATCTACCGAGTAGCTTTTAGAAGTGGTTGATAAATTGAAGTCACAATGTACATCTCCAACACATTGACGACTCTCGGTTGTCGGGATAATCTCAAGATTTCAAATACGGACACAGGGTACCCAATCAATAGAAAAGCCGGTCCGAGTGCCAACCGACAAGAATTGTGCGATCTGGTGGAATCACCACACTTGATCACATGCTTCTGTCAAGTCGACCTATCTCCGGTCTCTAATCAATTTTTAACTGTGCCGTAATGACCCTTGCAGATTAGCTCGGTCAAAAGGTTGTTTCCTAGTCAAATTCTCGAGTCCGATGCATTAGAATTTCTTAACGGCTTCACTCGACAGACTAGTTATCCCATGAGTGATTAGTTCGGGGAAAAAACTATATGCGTGCAAATGAAATGCCCGTTTCAATTTATTGAAATTAGAATTGGAAATTCGGGATGTCATAGATAAGGAAACATATATCCTAAGCCTTCATCCACCCACATCGTAGTGGTGTGCTTCTGGTACGTGTATTGGTAGTCATGTTCTCTATGTCCATTATCACTACCCCATTTGTACATGCAAACCGAAACAGATTGGAGGAAGACTCATACCTACGAGCCTAAAAAGGGTAAAACAACAACAAATGAGTTGGAAACTCAATAAGTAAATTGTCTAAATCTCGTACAGGCGGATGCCTCGTATCAGAATCATATGAATAATTAACGTCAACATGTTGATGGCAGATCAATAGCAAAGCCCTTGCTTTGCCTTAACTATATATATGAAAGAGAGTTCTCAAATACCTAAAATACTCACAGATCAATGGCCCATAAAATGTTCCTTAATGATAAAAAATTATACACATGCCAAATAATAACTTCCACAATTTGCACATGCTTCTCAAGTCCTAATTAATGGCACATAAAATGCGCATGTGCCTCTCAAGTCACAATTAATGGCATATAAAATACGCATGTGCCAACTAATAGCTTCTAAAATATTCACATGGCTCTCAAGTCCTAAATAATGGCATATAAAATATTCATGTGCTAAATAATAACTTCTAAAATATTCATGCGGCTTTCAAGTTCCAAATAATGACATATAAAATATTCACATGCCTCTCGAGTCACAAATAATGGGGGAGAATTACC
The DNA here is from genome assembly GCA_014182565.1 of Eucalyptus marginata. Taxonomy (NCBI): domain Eukaryota; kingdom Viridiplantae; phylum Streptophyta; class Magnoliopsida; order Myrtales; family Myrtaceae; genus Eucalyptus; species Eucalyptus marginata. Next base: position 23,537,606 of record CM024587.1, read on the forward strand.
AAAAAAGTCATAAACCTATTGCAATTGTGCCAATTCAATCCTAAACTTTTTTTTTTGGCCAATTTAGTCCTAAACCTTTTACAATTGTGCCAATTCAGTCCATCTGGCCAAAATTGGCTGGTCGGCGCTGACGTGGACGTCAGCTGGCCGGCGAACGATTTTTTAATATTTTTTTTTTTGATTTTTTGAATTTTTTTCCCTATCTTCTTCTTCATCTGGTCGGCGAGGTTAGCCTAGTCGGCCATTGGCAAGGCTCGCCCCCGCCGGCCACTGGCGAAGGCGAGCCTCGCCCAGTGACGGCAAGGCCGTCGTCGCTAGCCAAGGCGAGGCTTGGCCTCGCCCAGCCATGGCGAGGTCGAGCCTCGCTAGATCTGGTGACAGCAGCCTCGCCGTCGTTTGGCGAGGCTCGCCGCCGCTTGTGGCCGGCGGGGGCGAGCCTCGCCTAGTGACGGGCTGGGCGAGGGTCGACCTCGCTAATGGCCGGTGAGGCTGCCGTTGCTAGATCTGGCGAGGCTTGACCTCGCCATGGTCGGGCAATGGTGGCCTCGCCGTCGCCGGGCGAGGCTCGCCGCGCCGGTGGCCGGCGGGGCGAGCCTCGCCTAGCGACGGCAAGGCCGCCGTTGCCCACCATGGCGAGGTCGAGCCTCGCTATATCTAGCGATGGCAGCCTCGCCCGCCACTGGTGAAGGCGAGCCTCGCCTAGCGACAGCGAGGCCACCGTTGCTAGATCTGGCGAGGCTCGACCTCGCCATGGTTGGGCAAGGCCGAGCCTCGCCTTCGCGGGCGATGACTCGCCTCGCCGTCGGCGGGGGCGAGGCTCGCCTTCACCAGTGGCTGGCGGGGGTGAGCCTCGCCAGTGGCTGGCGAGGCTGACCTCATCGGCCCTCGCCTTTGGCCGGCTGGCCGGCGCCGCCGAGGAAGAAGAAGATAGGAAAAACAAATTAAAAAAAATTTAAAAAAATTATTAAAAAATATTTCGCCAACCGGCCAAGCATCCACGTCGGTGCCGGCTGGCCAATTTTGGCCGAATGGATTGAATTGACACAATTGTAAAAGGTTTAGGACTAAATTGGCCAAAAAAAAAAGTTTATGATTAAATTGGCACAATTACAATAGGTTTAGGACTTTTTTGGTAATTCTCCCCAAATAATGGCATATAAAGTATGCATGTGCCAAATAATAGCTTCTAAAATATATACCTAACTCTCAAATGCCTCACATGCATCTCGATCAAGAATAGCAGAATATTCCATAATATATGCACACAAGCATCCACAACACATCACACATCGTACATTTATTACACACAAACCGAAATTCATTAGTTCTTCCAGAATCTACCGGGCATTGTTCCGTCCCATTGGATATGGCAACATCCCAATATCCATTGGTGACGACATCCAAAATCCATCGGGCTTCATTCCAAAATCATATTTATGAACGGCATCCAAAATACATTGGGCATTGGCCTAAAATCCATCGGTGACGACATTGTCTCAACATCCATCGGTAATAGGTTCCCTCATGTGACCACATGAATTAAGCACATAATCAATTCTTATCTTTTCTTTAGTTCGATGCAATGGTGCCTCAAAGGTGTGCCAAGCGAGGTGTATGTTGTGACTTACCCAAACTGCATTGTTATAATATGCCGAGAATCATGATTTGACTTGTTATGTTCGAGCACCGAGCTAAGTCAAACCCAATTTGGAAACAATACGCCTCAATATTGCCGAACCAAGAGAGAGACCCAGCCCGGCGTGCTTCCACTTATGTCTAAGACCAACGTGAATCTCTTTTCAGAAGCTCGGGGTGTGTTTTCAAGCATTGACAATAACGTATAAACAAACCACATCCACTAAACAACAACAAATTCTTACAACCAAGTATAAACAATAACTCATAGACAAACTGCATCCAATAGCAATAACAATTCCTTGTGACCAAGCCTAGACAATCACATATAGACAAACTGCATCCAACAATAATAACAAACCTTATAACCTCAATGATCACATAGCAAGTTCTGCCTATTCTTGAACCTCCTAATCCAAAGCAAAATATGAGCAAACTATACAAAATCAATACATGGTTCTACTTTACCTGGAATGGCTCGACCTTGTCTAACAATAAGAACAAAACCTAACCTAAGTCTGAACTATGCAGCACAATGGTCTAGCCAACATTTAGGGGACTATTTACGAAACTGGGACAAGAATGAAGACGGACGGTGGGCAGCTCACAGCTCACGATGGCGATGATGGCAACGATGAGTGATGGTGACAGCAACCGCATGAGGCGACGGGCAAAAGGGCAAACCGAGAGAGAGGGAGAGAGGGAGAGGTAGAGAGAAAGATGAGTGACCTTGGAGAAGAAGAAAGGGAGAGAGAGAGAAAATGGTTCTAAGCCCTTACACGAGAAACTCAATAATTAAATAGGTAATGATGGCTAATGATGGTTTTCCTTGGCTTGGTTTGCAAGATTGAATCACATCCATTCGAGTGTGAAATTAAGGACAAATCTTGGCCAAGCGTATTATTCAAGCTTCAAGGGGTTAATCATTACTTAGTTTCAAGGATAACTAACCTAATCACACTAACTAGACTTGTTTTCTTCCTTTCCTTCCTTTCATTCTTCAAATGGCACCCCCCTTTATGGCCACCAAACATAAGTCTCTCCTTAACTTGTCCTCAAAAAGTGCTTTAAGTCTCACCTTTAGAGTTATTATGGCCTAAATCCCTAAATAAGCAAATGACTTGGCATTGGACTTATGAACTACCTTCCAAAATCCAAGGATAGGTTTAAACTTCATAAGCCAACTTGGTTCTCAAGTTCCCTCCCTATCTTAGGTGTGTGGGGCCTTTTGGTTTCGAATAATTGTTCCCTTTTAATTGATCCAAATTCAAGAGGACAAAAGATAATTAAGAGGACTAGCTAAATATCATTTTAATTGGATAGGAATATCTCGTAATCAACTCTGATCGATACCTGTAATTAGACCGAGGTTTGTGGCTAAGTTTTGATTGGAAGTGGCTCTAACATGACCTACACAAATTGGGCAGCTTCGGCGGTGCTCGGGTGGTTAGACCCAAATTGAAGTCGGCGTTTTGTCCAGGGTTCCATGTGTGACCCATGGTTGGTTCGGAACCAACCTATGTGTGAGCCTAGTCTACCCATTAATGACCCTCGGTTATCATGTTATCGTGTAGGATTGATTGACTTGCCTTGGCTCACGATCGCACGGAATTGGTTCAGGGTCATTCATGAATGGTATAGTGACCGTGTGGAATCACTCGTGACCGATATATACTCGAGCTGAATCGATTCCCAACCATCCATTAATCGACTCGTGATGGTGCTTGATCATCCACATCAATCTTTATGGTTGAGCAATCTTTTCTTGGTCGAACACTCTAGTCTAACGTAACCTTGATCCTAAGTTGCCTCGCCCCCAATCAGCTAGTTAGCTTGTGAACAATCTCTAGGATTGACTCACAACTCATTCTCGTTATTGGCGTGTTAATCCTTAGTCCATTCCTTGCACCCAAGATAGCGGTCCAAATCAAGGATGTCACAACTTAGCTACTAAATCAGTAATTTAGTTGAATCATGATAACATCACTTTTTGGTTTAATATATTGTCGAATCTCATTGAAGCTGATTAGTCACAATCTCAACATATGAAACTCATTGATCCAAGCCAAATAAATACAATAATTCGTCATGCAATTATTATAACATTTTCACACTTAACATTTAAGTTTATACTAAAATTAACAATCATTAAGCAACTAAGTCAAAAGCACTAAGTAGGTCAATCTAACTTAGCCCCTACCTTGAATAAAACTTGGACAACTCAAAGTTTTGACCATGTTGTAAACACTAGAAACAATGAAATTAGAAACTTTAGAAATATAAACGTGAGGCCTTCATCTTTTCTTCAAATGAGTGTGAGATGAAATAGAAAAGAAAGAGACAAGGAGCTTTCTTTTTCTTCATAAGAATGAGTTGAAGTTTTCTTGAATACGGGAAGCCTACAAGCAAAGAGGAGAGATGCACTAGAGAACTTTAGAAGAGTTTAAAAATGGATAAGATTCATTAATCAAGGTTAAAAAGCAATGATGACTTGAAGTACTTAAGAATGAAAGCAAATGACCAATGAGAACGTATTTAGAAGACCTCCATGAGTTACAAAAGGATAAGATCTTTTAACCAAGGTTAAGGCAATGATAACGTCAGGTTATAAACTCTAGGTTGAGATTGAGTGAGAGGTGGTCAAATTAGAATGAGACAAATGGTTTAACTCTATGGTTCGAAGTAGATATTTTGATTATTTGCCAAAGTAAAATGCATGAATGGGGAAACATTATTTGAGTTATAATCATTTCAAGCATTAATGAGAGATAAAAAAGATCTTGATTTGTGTATCTTATGAACTAAAAGCAATATATTTTATTTAACAAATGTTAAAACCCATGATGACATTAGGGTTTTAAAAACACTTGGTGGACAACGAGAGAGTGAAGATAAAATAGCCCAAATAGATGCATAAATGATGATTTGAGTTTATCAAGAGCATTAATGAGCTAAAGTTAAAATAAGTTACTAGAATGATGTAATGCAAGTAAGAAACTAGGTGATGAACTAAGAAATGTGGTAAAGGCTCCATTCGTTTTGCGGAAAATATCACATTATTAAAAATGTTTTCTAGGAAATCATTTTCTAAGAAAATAATAATATTTTCTGGTATTCAGCTAAATCCTAAAAATAAATTAGAAAATATTTTCCATTGCTCGATATCTGATTTAATTTTTTTAGGAAAAATTACCAAAAAAATTGCAATGTTTTTTATTTTCTATTTTTAAATATTTTAAAATGAATTTTTAAATATTTTTTATATCGAATTTTTATTATTTTTATTTCTTCTTTTTTTTTCTTTCTTTTTCTTTTCCTTCATCCTCCTTTCCTCTCCTGGTTGCGTGCCTTAGTGACAACTCGGCAATTGGCCAAGACACAAGTCGCCATGCTCAAGGCTTAGTTGATCTAGGTGAGCTTGAGCTCCATCGAGGATGGCGAGCCCACGACTCACCAAATCTAGGTGAGCTTGAGCTCGCTTGAGGTAGGTAGGGTGAGCTCGGGCTTCACAAGATCCCCGAGTTGGCCAAGGCTCGAGCCTCGCCACGGGCGGCGAGCTTGAGCCTTGCCTCGCATCTAGCAAGCTTAGGCCTCACTAACTACTGCCGTGGCCAGTGACTAACCAAGGAAGAAGGGAAAAAAAAAAGGGAAAGAAAAAGATTAAAAATAATTTATAAAATTTATAAAAAAGAAAACGTAAAAATAAAAGGAAAATATGTTTGGTAACAGCTAGTGAGGTGAAAAAATATATGTTCCCTACTTTTAAATGTATCTTTTTCGTTAATAGAAAAAAATTTCCGTGACTAGTTTATTTTTCGTAAAACGAATGTCAGAAAATTCGAAAAACCTTTTTTTGAAAGTTCTTTTCCGCGAAATGAATGAATTAGTGACAAGTGGCTAATAAATTATGGTTATGAGAGATAGAGAGAATCATATGACAATTATCAATGCTCATATGGAGAAATATGAATTTAATTTCTATATAATACAATATAGATAATAAATACAATGAAAATTTAGGATGTTATATGTTACTCAAAACATATTGTTATGTCTATGTCATTCCTAATTAACCAAAGCAAACCTAAAGAAAATGACTCAAAACACAGAGTTGATGACTAAGAAAAATCAAAATAATGACTTGATGGGTCTTTTGCAATAATTTTTTTTTTTTATCAGTTCTACTCTACTCTTATTCTAACTCTCACTTTTAAACTTTTGTTTTGCCTCCGTGTAGGGTATGAGAGTCGAAATTCACATCTAAAATTAAATTGTTCCCACCCCACCCCTTCCCTCCATAAAAAGATGGAGATTCGAACCCCTTATGTCGCCCTTCCTATGTGAAAAGGATGGCCACTTGATGAAGTTCCTTGTTGCATGCACATTGAATCATTCGATTGATTGTTAATGACAAAATATATATCAGATAAACAAAATGAAAACAGTAAAATATTTCATTGATTTGCACAAAAGAAAGCAATAAAACAGGGACCATGACCAACAGTAGGGACCACGAGGACAACAAATCCCATTAGAAAATGCACACCGGATACCGCCGGTCATTGAAAAAGTGCAACTCACATTGATCGGTTCGCACAAAAGAAGATGAAATGCACCCACAAATTCGACCAAAGAAGCCAAAGGCACAGACATTGCTTCTACTACCACTGCCGGCGTTGCCATTGCTTTGGTATTCCATGATATGTCCGCACCTCATTGACATCTTTGTAATCTCCTTTGGACGAACAAAGAATCAACTGCACCTCGTCGAAACAAAGGAATTAGAGGATGCTGACAAGATGGTGGTTTTAAGAGTTCGCCAGTGAAAGGGGCGAGGAGGGATTTGACGATGTCTATGGACTGGGAGTTTTGGCTTGCTTCCGGTTGACGGACCGAACTTAGAGTCGATGAACTGAGAGTTCGAGCATTGGAGAATCAAGAAATCCACAAAAAACTCAGAAAAAAATGTGGACTCGGTTGAATTTTTTTGACAAAGTTACCGAAATTTCGATTGCCACTAAAAAAAAAAAAAGGCCTGATCAGCAAAGATTCGGCCGGACCATCTGTGCGGGTCTTTATTTGAGCCTAATTTGTCCACTTTAGGCTCTTAATCAAAATAAGATTCACTCTAAATTTTTTTAGAAAAACATCTCTATCTCAAATTTTTGTTTGAAAATTTCCTAAATGCTTTTAAAGAGTAACGACAATGAAGTGGAGGCTTGAAAATTGGCATAAAAAGGAGGAAGATATACTGAAAGTGTCAAAAAGTTGTGTACAGTATTTATTTTAGTGCCAACAGGTTTTTTTTTTTTTCTGCTCACTTAAGTATTACTTAAAAAAAAAAGATCACTTGAGTGCCAATTTCCAGTTGCGTAGTTAGAAATTCAACTTGACTATATTTATTAATTTTTATGACCTAAACGACATCACTTACAATGTCTCACCCAAAATTGCCAATTGAAAGAAATTCCCATCGAAATCCTAATTGATTTGCCTCTATAATCAAAACCCTAATTCGATTTGCCCCCAAAATCGAAAATCCTAAATGGAGAGCCAAAAAGAAGGGGAATGAGTGGTTGGGTTGGGTTGATAGGAAAGCGGAAGATGCAGACGACGAAGGTGAGGATCAAGGTGCACGCCATGGACCTGGCTTCCCTCGCAGCAAAAAAGGAGAGGGTCGATGGCTTTGGGCCGGACCAGGTCGGGGAGGTCAGGTGATGAACTATCCTTTTCACTAGAGGGCACGCATTGCTGATTGCCATGGGCAGAAATCCCAGAAGAAGGAAGAATGTTGTCGCTTTGTGTGATCGAGTGAGAGAGAAGGGACAAACGGCATCGTGTTTAGGCAAGTCAGCCACGTTTACTTGTGCAACGTCTTTTAGGATGTTCGATTGCTTTTTAATAAAAATATGTCAACTCATTAAAACTTTAATTACAAAATTCACATAGGGATTTTAGCTGGAAGTTCTAATGGAACGCATTTAGGTGAGCTGATCAATAATTTTGGTACTAGTACCGTAAGAAATTTTTGATATTACTAATATAGTTTTGAGTTAATACTTTGAAAAACCCCAAACTGGTACACCTGTGATAAATTTACCATAAATTATTTTTTTGACCATGAAAAATCTCAAATTGATACACTTGTGACAAATTTACTCTGATTGACCATAAAAAATCATAAACCGATAGATTTATGACAAATTTACCTCAAACTAATTTATTCGACTGCAAAAAACCCCAAACTGGTAAATTTATGACAAATATACCTTCCACTAAATTGGATTAATATCACAAAAACTGTGACAAACGGAGGGTGGGATATCAATCAATTGTCTCATGTTATTTAATTTAATAATTTGACAATAAAATTTAACGAAAACTAACAGATGATAAATTTATCACAAGTGTACCAGTTTGGGATAAATTTATCAAATGTATACCAGTTAAATTTATTACAAGTGTATCAATTTAGAGTAAATTTGTCATAAATATATTAATTTGAGTTTTTCAGGGATTAACCTATAATTTTACTAGTAAAAAACGGGAGCATATGACATTTGTTAGTCCTCTTCCGAGTGATCAGAGTATAAAAAAAAAAGGGAACCAAGCAACGTCCTTGTGCTGACCACGGCCCGCCGCCGACGCCGACGACCGCACCCGGCGGCGACTCGCAAACCCGCGCACTTTTCACCATCCGTTGCTGCAAAATTCCGGTGGCAGTGAATGAATGTTGGCCGCTTCATTCCGCGGCGGCAATCAAGCTTCCCTCCCGAGCTCGTTCCTGATCAAACGCTTTCGAGGCGCCGCGACCTGCAACCGCCCAACCCCTTCGACCCTCTCGATGGCAGGCGGAGAGCCGCCGGCGGAGGCCGGCGAGGAGAAGGTCCACGTCCACTACGATCACGTCCTCCCTTCCAGACACGAGCGGTGGACGGCGAGGTGCGGACCCTATCCTTCCTAGGACCTGTCGCTGTCTGTGGTGAAACTTTTTACCTCTTTACGGAGATGATTGGTGGTCTTGCTCCTCCTGTTTATCGCAGGGAGAGCTTCGACTTCATGTACAACAGGCCCTGGCAAGAAGTTCGGGACTTCTACTCCGATGTCGTCAATGGGCGGTCATCGCTCTCCGAGTTGTTCGGGGCCGAGGTGATGGTTTGTGCCAGTCGTTGCTTCCTTTCTGATGCTGATCTGAGTTAAAATCTAGCTGCCCGACCGGCTTTTCATGTTGTTGTATTTGAAGGGTGGGGGGGCAGATGTTGGAGCTATTCTTATCTTCTTCATGGGGGGATTAGTTCAGCGTTTCCATGGAATTTGTTTTGAGAAGAGTCGAACTCGGTGTTCATATGTTCGGTTCTTCCATGTGCTGTTGAATTAGCAGTGAACATTTCGCATGGGGGATGTATTAGCATGTGTCCAGTCTGTGTTTTTCCAATGTCTGAACTGGAAGAGTTACTGAACTCTGGTGTGGCACAAAAGGCATATTCAGTCTCCCTCTGTTAGAAATTGGAAGTAGTTCTTGCTAATATCACAGCCGATGGAAATGGAATCGCGATACTTTAATCTTGTCCTGCCATGATGTTCTGGGGATAGCCCTCATGACATGAGTTTGGCTTAGTTTAATATGATCATATACGACAAAGAAGTTTTCTCATATGCAGAGTACAAAATTGATTGCTTAATGTATGCGTTCATCTTAGGTAAAATATAAACCTCTGGAGTATGTATTATCGAGGCTAAATAAGTTGCATCAGTTTAATAGATGCAATCTGCAAAATGGTACGCATTAGGGTGTCTCTTTAAAAGGTTGTTGGAAGAAATGCGATCGTTGCTCAAACTGTATAGAATAAGCTGAACTGAGAATCTGTAAATTCTGATAACAGTAGCAAGGATTCTGTGCGTGGATAGTTGTTAATGCAAGTTTTTGGTGGTGTTAGTGATTAATTGTAATAGGTACGTTTAATGTCTAGATTATTGTACTTAATATAGGGAATTTTTTCGTCAGAGATCTCTTGCTCATGATGCTACTGAAATTCCAAAGGCTTGTGAGAAGTCTGGACTAGACAGTCTTCCAGGAGGAAAGAGGTCTGGCAGATGGGAAAGAAGAACATATAAGATTGTCCTTACTTATCATGGTGGTTCTTTTGATGGTTGGCAAAAGCAGCCTGGCTTAAACACTGTCCAGGGGTAAGTTGTTTCACCTTCTGCTTCTATCTTGAGCGTCCTAAGTCTACACTCAATGCGTTGTCTTATTTATGGATTACGTTGTATTTGGTTTACTGTCAATTCCATGCTTTCTTTTTCATAATTTTCTGATGTTGCCTATCTTCCCTGTATTTGTCATTTATATGAACACTGTAATCTATATCCGCCTCATGACAACTCTTTAATTTCCAACTTTGGCGCTGACTCAAAGCTTGTCAAATAGTCCTCCACTGCAACATGTAGACCCAATTCTAAAGTGTCTTTTGGGAGGTTGAATATACTAATGGCAACCAATCACTCACCATGAGGGAGGGTAAAATCACACTTGCGGACACTCACATGTACTTACTGACATCCACCCACCAAACTAAGAAAAGTGAAGCTATATGCTGCAATTTTTCTCTCCTATATCCATGCCTAGTCCTGGCATCTAATTCCCCTAGTAGTCGTGAAACTATATGCGAACCTTGGGTTGAAACTTTGACATGATCTATATATATGAACTTTTACTTTGGACAGCTCAATAGAAAGATCTCTTGGGGATTTTGTGGATGAGAAGAAAGCTAAGCTCCTAAAGGACAAGTCCTTGCCAGTGGAGGGCTGTGCTCTGGTTGCTGGGCGTACTGATAAAGGAGTAACAGCTTTGGGGCAAGTCTGTTCATTCTGTATGTTGTTATTCATTCTCATTGAATTTCTCCTATGCGTCTATCTTATTAAACAGTTCTCAATTTTTGAGTGACTTCCTTTCAACCATATTCATTTCTATCTTGAAAAGGAATATCAAGCATGACAAACTTTATCTGCTTCCTGCTGCGTTAATTAGGGCAGTTTTAGTGAAAGGTATCCTTCTCATTTTCAAGAATTTAAAATATTAATTTTACAGAGCAACGAGAGGGGGCCTTAAAAACAGGTTCACATCAGACTCTCCGGTTATTTCTGGTTCTTCATAGCTTTAAACATCATGACATCCCAAAGTTTGATAGGATAGAAAAAAACGAACTTGGAATTTGCAAGTACGTTGGAAAATGGATTGTTGGTTGGCTAGATTAGAGTTGTCCTTTTTACTTAAAGAGACTAATATCTCATGGCTCCTCTTTGAAGCAAGATCTCAACCAAATGAATCCTATTTAATTACTTATAAAAGTGAATCTAGCCTCACAAGGAATGTGAGAAACACTAATAGATTGTTGTAGTGACAGTTTCTATCTCAGACATATGAGATGCCTCGCATTCCTGGTTGATTTAGACACAAGTTGAATCCCAGTTCATGGTCAAACATAATACTGTTTTTGCACTTGGTGGTTTGGATAACCTAGCTTGTGTAACCCATGTCCATAAAACCGTTTTTTTAACACTAAGTCAACCCCAATTGTAAAGAGAATAGTGACCTAAAGAACTTCCTTTTATTATTACCCAGGGAAAGTAACATAAACCTGAATAGTGAAGGAAGAATGCCAGAGTTGCTAATGATGTGTGGCTCTATGTAAATAAATGATACCTTATAAGGTCCTCATGTGTTGTGAAAGACAAGTAGTTGTCCACTATATCTTTGTTGGTTTTGTGGGAGCTGTTCTCCGAGCTATCTACTTGCTGAAGTATTTGGGTCTTTCTCTTTTAGTTAGATAGTAAATGCTTTGCAATTTCTTCGTGTACATTAATCGGATTTTATGACTATTTTATACCTGAAAAGAAATAAATAGATTGATAAGACTGGCCATCTTAATGGATATCGGAGATGGAGACTTCCCAATGTTGCTCAACATAATGTCATATTTAATCTTGCCTTATCTTGACAGGATTTATATAATCTGTAAAATAGTTTTTGTGGGATGAAGTATTCGTCCAAATGGCAGAGAGCTTTAGTATAATGAGTCAACCACACTAAAAATCTTGCACAACATGGGCCATGTAGGATAGAGGAATTCATGGTTCAGAAAATATAAATGTTATTTCATGTTGGGTTAACACGACCTTCTATTAAATTAACATCCATGTAAAAGATCAGTGGACAATCCAAGTAACTGATGCCACTTTGCATCAAATACAAATAAAAAATAAAGAATTTGACAAATAACATTGAAAATTTGACTTCTTCAGGTGTAGAGCTGATAAATTTATAATTGCTGTATACACTTTAAAATTATGGAAGCCAGATATTTACAGGCAAATTTTATCATTAATATGGCACTTTCATATGATATAAAATCTTAAAATTTTATGATTCAATCTTACAACACGATTTTATGAACACCCCAACAATCTTATAGAAACGGATTTTTTTGACTACTTGTTCTCAAGTAGGTCCTACAACTAGATCGGATGAGTTTGGTGGCTCATGGATGAGCAAATAAAACCTTTGATTCACTTATCATTCATGATGTTACTTTTATTCCATATATTTAGGCGGAGCTACTAAGTTACTGTTTTTGGCTACATATATCCAGATACATGGAGAAAGGATGTTGAACCTCAACATATTGAACTTGCCGTTAATACTGCAGAACCAGGGAGACTCAGGGCTATATCTGTTTCTGAGGTAATGGTTTGCTAATTACTTTTGGCAAAAAAAGGTGCTGATTTTGTTTTGCTGGGGAGATCTTTATGCGCTTAATTCATGTAAAACACTGATGTGGAAGGTTAGTGTAGGTATCACGTTCATTCCATCCCAATTTCTCTGCAAAGTGGAGGCGTTATTTGTATATATTTCCTTTCAATGATGGAGAAAATGGGGAGGCAAGTGAAGGGACTACAGAGCGTGTTGACAAAATGAATTCAAAAGCTAATAGTGCATGCAGAAGCAATGGATTTGGGAATGATATTGATAATGAGGATCTTCAGAGTTTAATCTTATCTGACAAGGATGAGGATTTTGAAGGTGGAAATAAACAAGTGAGCTTTGAAGTTAGTCGGGTGAATCAATTTTTGCAGCTTCTAGAAGGGAAATTATTGTCATACAAGATGTTTGCTCGAGATACTAAGGCTTCAAGAAATATGTGAGCTTTCAACCCTCCAGACACTTCTAGTGCTTTTCTTGATTTATAGTTTAGTCCCATAGATATTTAAAGTCTAAATGATCTGATTAGAAAAACTTTTTTTAGTTATTCTAAACTGTTGAATCTTTCTGTATCTATGAGTCATAATTATATTTGTGATATTTTCTTTAGATTATCAAGGGAATCTGCATCTTATTTTTCTCTTGATATGTGATTGTTCATATTGTTTAAATCCGATTGTTGCTTGTATGCTTTAAGCATGGTGCTCACGCGGTGCTTTTTTTTTTTTTTTTTTTTTTTTTTTTTTTGGGGGGGTGGATTAGGGAGCGCTCCAAGGAAAAGATCACAACATGTGCTGTTCTAAATTTGTACCCTCATCATATCACATCTTGCTAGCAATTGACCCTGATACAATGATCATATTTGTGTTTGAATTTTATTTCTTTTACCATACTACTGTTGTCGATTTCTTCCGTATTACGAGAAAGGCTTGTTTTGAGGAGTTTTAGAATTGTCACTTTTTTAACGGTTTGTTGAGCCAGTGTACATCGTTCACTTTTATTAAAGTGAAAGGTTTTTTCCTTTTAGACATCTAATTAATACCTCTTGGAGGAGTCACTCTAAAACCAGAGCTAAGTTCATATTGTGCTGTTTGGTTAAAGTTAACCGGTTTGTGTTTGCAAGAAATACTAAGAAGTTGTGAACATTAATAGATGAGAAGATTTTAAAAAATCACAATTCGTGCACGGGGGAAGGTGATGTTCATCTATTCAAGATAGTTGTGCAAAATCTAATTCTTGTCTAAATCGGTAGCCAAGCAAGATAAAATTGGAGCCAAGATAGAGGTATCTCCTGAAGAGATACATGGCTGACCAGATCTAAGTATTAACTGGCAAATCCGTGAGGAAGGTGCCAAATATACAATGGTAAGTCTCAAAGTTGTGAAGCCTCAGTTGGTAGAGAATTTGAGAAATATGAAAGAACCAGATATCAAAAGTGGTAGTGTACAGTTGGTAAAGAACTCATTTGGATAGTGGATATCTATGTCTGGATGGTAGTGTACCTGCTTATTGTTTCAAGCCCCTGGAAAGAATGCTAACTGAATCGTGAATATGCATTGGTGGGTAAGTTGATTTCTCGGTGCTTTGAGGATCCTTGCTCTGGCATTTCACTGCTGTGAGCTCGCATGAGGGACTTGTGCTTTTGTGCCTTACTGAAAATCTCTTCTTTTTCAGTGGCCCACCAACAGAATGTTTCCTGTATCATGCTCGTGCTGCTTTGGGCAGATTAAAAGGCACGGTGAGTATTTTCCCTTCTGCGATATTTCATAGTTCTTATTCACTTCAATGCTTGGTCAACTATCGATCTGACGATCTGATCCACTTATTTTTTTTGCTTTGGGCTGGTTGAAAGATGCAGTACGTTTTTTTTTTTTTTTTTTTTTTTTTTTTTTTTTTTTTTTTTTTTTTTTTATGTTCTTCAACTTTATGGCTAATGGCACTCTCTTTTATGTTAAACTAGGATCACCAAGAAGGAAGAAAAGTTATGCTCATTGAGCTGGTTGCTAATCGATTCCTTCGGAAGGTACTCTTTATGTCTATTGAGAAAATACTGTTTGTGAGAGCATGGGCACATCAATTCACGTTTTTTGGGTCAGCAGTCCTTTGCAGCTTTTATGTACTGTTCTATAGGATTTTCCTACGGAATTTGATGAAAGATCTGAACCATCATGATTGCTGATTTACATGTCTTCCTATGCAATCACCCATTTAACCTTTGAACTCCTTAAGATTTTTCAGTTCTGTAATTGTATCAGTTTAATCTGCTGTTAGTTTTAGCCTTAAGAACCTCTTGCGGTGGTCGATCATTGTGCAGATGGTTCGGGTTCTTGTTGCGACATCAATAAGAGAAGCAGTGGCAGGTTCGGAGGAGGATGTGTTGATGAAGCTGATGGATTCAACATGTAGACGGGCGACTGCTCCTCCAGCAACTCCTGATGGCCTGTGTCTCGTTGATGTCGGGTATACAGATTTCAATCCGAAAACTTGCCTCATTAAGGGATCTTGAACTTGATATCCATGCTGGGTCATTAAACAACCAAATCATTCTTGATATAGACAGTCATTTTTGTATTCCATTTTCCTTGCATCTCTGCGGTTGGGGACAGATATTTGCCAGTTTTGATCCTATCAAATTCTCATGCTTCATAGGATTGTTGACGAAGGGAACCACCATCAGAGAAATTGATTTTTAGATAGTTGGGTTTTGTGATTCCTAAATCTGCTAAAGCAGCATCGGTTCTTGGGTGAAGTCCACCTATTTCTTTAGTTACTAGTTTTGGCGTTAGTAAAAGCGTTAAAGTGATGTTTTCAACTGTTGGCAAAGGACTTCGTATTACTTTTGTTATGATGAAATTGCCTTTGTTAAAGGGACCAATTATTATTAAAAAAAAACCCAAAATTTAGGTGAGGTTCCAAATCTGTCCAGAACTTTTTTTGTCTTAAAAATAAAATCTCAAATTTTAAGTCTAATCTCAAATGCCACAAACTTTTCTTATGTCTAAAAAAAAAAACCCTAAACTTTAGATTTAGTTTCAAATCTGCTCCAAAATTTTTTTTGCCTAAAAGTAATTATCAATTTTTAATCTATTCTCAAATCTAACCCATCTTCTAGTCCCAACTTGATGTGGCATTTTTACAACGATAATAGATACACATTGATAAGGCGACATGAAAATATATCTTCAAAATAAAACCATTGTAGGATATAAAAATTAGGGATGACTATTCGCGACTTTGGACAGAGAGCTAATGGGGGCAAATTTAGGACTAGAGTAAAAATTAATATTTTTCTTTTTGACAAAATAAGAAGGGTAGATTTAAGATTAGACCTAAAGTTTGGGGTTTGTTATGAGACAAAAGAAAGTTTGGGTTTTTTTTTAGACAAAACAAAAGTTCAAGGTAGATTTGGGACTAAACCTAAAGTTTTAGTTATTTTCTAAGATAAAAAAAAAATTTGGGGCAGATTTGGGATTAAACCTAAAGTTTGGAATTTTTCCGAGACAAAAGAAAAAATTAGGGTAAAATTGGAATTAGACTTGAAATTTGTGGTTTTTAGGGAATTGACCCTTTGTTAAAGTGACGACAGATTAATTCAGGTCTAATATACACAGCCTTACCTTTCAACCAGACCGCGCATGTGTGGGAGCTTCGAGCACTAGGCTGTGAATATTTGTGGGGCGACTCTTTTTTCACTCTCAATTTGGCTCAAACTCTTTATTAGATGAAAAGTAAAAAATGCCTTCAATTAAAATGGACAACTAAGTTGGCCAGAAAAAAAAAGGTAAGTTAATTGGGATTTAAACACCATCTTGAAGCCAAAAAGGAAAAATTCAATAAATACACACACCACCCAACTAAAAATTCCATGAAGACAAGCTGCAAAACTATCAAAGCCAGCAAACAAATTAGTAAATCAAATGCGCTTGAGGCAATGGTGATTTTAGGGTCACACTCACAATTAAGTCAGCTTATGACCCTCAACTCTTTCTCTCTCTCTCTCTCTCTTCCCAATTAGCCCAAAAAAAAAAAAAAAAAAATCTCATTTCAGTTGGGTGAATCATTTGGTCGGGAGCAGAATCATTTGGTCAGGAGCAAACATAAACTCAAGATAAAATCACCTTTGCTTAAGGTGCATTTCATTTACTTTCAATTTGTGAATAATAATAAAAAAGTCCAGTGAAGATAACTTGTAAAACTAATAATGAAATTATTGAAAGCCAAGAAACAGATTCAAACTTCGTTAGCGAGAAGATGGAGTTAGGTTGTGCTCGTGTGTTTAGATCCCAATTTACTTGCCTTTTTTGGCCAACTTCATTGCCTATTTTAATGGAGGGCATCTTAGGCATTTTAAGTAATAAAGGTATGCTTTATTCCGTATTTGGAGTGAAAATAGAATTGCCCTTTTCGTGGTGACGAGACAATATAAAAATGAAAAACCTAGTAAGTGAATGTCGATGCTTACATAATAATGATATCATTAGTATTTTCCTCATTAATAACATGTGACGAGCTCATCACATATTTCAAAAGATCAAATTCACCCCAAGATTACTCCTGATTCTTGATAATTCCTTAAGACAATTTCAGTTGCATGGCAAATTATGAAGTATTCTCTCAACTTGGTCAAGACTCAAGAACCACTCCTTTGTCCTGTATGGTGGTAATTGACCAATTCTAGCTCACAAACACCAGGGTTAGTTTCTTCTGATCACTGCTACATCACAGATAAGCAAGATAATCCAGCCAACTGTAAAATAACTAGATGAAGAGTGATCTTTGCCAAATTTGTCTGTCCAACTTTGAGGCCAGCCTGAGATCTCTCCTAGCAACAGCATTTTGTACAGCTCATGCAAAAGTGAGACATCAACCTCCCTCCTTAATTTGTTCTTTGCCTCCCTTTCCTCTCTCTCTCTCTCTCTCTCTTCCCCCTCCCATATTGTCTTCATCTCCTATTCTTGGCAATCTCTCTCTCAAGGGTGCTTGCTTTGTGCTCGTTTGTTGTCCATCCAATATCGCCTACCTCCCAAGCCCTTTCTCTCACCCGCCCCCCAAATAATCCACCAAGAAAAGAGCCTCCTCGATTGCAGCCTGGCCCCTTCAGAAGGGCGCTGCACGCGGCGGCCCGACGACGACGAGTGCGCATAGCCGTACCACCGTCGATCATGGCTCCCCGAGCTCGACCAACGTTTTGGAGCCTCTTTTTTGTTATCCTATTGCTTGACGGAGTGGCGACCACCTTCGGCGCCTCCTTGGAAGCCGATTCCCTCCTCAAGTTCAAGAGCTCCCTGGATGATCAGAGCAATGCGTTGGCCAATTGGAATAGCGGCTCCCCGTGCATCGGTGACCAGGCGAATTGGATCGGTGTCCTTTGCACGAACGGCAGCGTCTGGGGGCTGCAGCTTGAGAACAAGGGGCTTGAGGGTGAGATTGATGTGGACTCCCTGGCGGGGTTGCCGTCCTTGAGGACTTTGAGCTTCATGAACAACAGCTTCGATGGCCTGATGCCCGAGATCAAGAAGCTTGTGGCTCTGAAATCCGTTTTCCTGTCATACAACCATTTCTCAGGGGAGATCCCCGCCGATTCCTTCGAGGGTATGTCGTATTTGAAGAAGTTGCATTTGGCAGGAAACCAGTTCGAGGGTGCCATACCTTCGTCATTGACGCAACTGTCAAGGCTTATGGAGCTGAGGCTCGAAGGGAACCAATTCACGGGACAGATCCCGGCTTTTGTGCAGCACGATCTCGTGCTTTTGGATGTATCCAACAACGAACTGGATGGTCCAATCCCGGCAAGCCTTGCTAACATGAACTCTAGCTCATTTTCAGGTAAGTTCCACACAGCGAAAAGGCCCCAGTTACTGCAAAAGATTAATTGAGCTCTCATGCGAAGCATCTTCAAAATGCTCCATAAGCTAGAATTCAGAAAGTCCCTTAAAACTACATCATGATCATACAGACTCGTTATTATGCATCTTGTGAATTCGTCCATATTGAAAACAAACATTAGATCATTGTATTCTTCCACATTACTATGAAAAGTTTCCTTCAAACAAGAGAATCACTAAGTGCTTGTTCTAACCAATTTTTGAGGAAACTCCTAAAAACATATTGTCTGACAGGCAATAAAGGATTGTGCGGAGCACCGTTAAGTCCATGCACGGCTGCTCCAGCATCATCAGATAAAAACGGCAGCTCAAGTTCCCCCGCCATCTTGATTTATGCGATCGTGGCTAGTGTACTCCTCCTGACGGCCCTTGTCTTGCTGATCTTTTGCCTGCGAAGGCGGAACCAGACCTCACAATCGATCGAGGCCCCTCCACCATCCAACCTGCAGAAGAAGGCGAGCTTCAAGGAAGAAGGCCATGTCAGGCATGGCTCACCCGACAACTCCAGTAATGGCAAGAAGGCCGAGAACTTCAAGCTGTCGTTCGTCAGGGAAGATCGGGAGAAGTTTGACCTGCAGGACTTGCTGAAAGCGTCGGCAGAGATATTGGGGAGCGGGTGCTTTGGGTCATCTTACAAAGCAGCCCTGATTAGTGGGTCAGCCATGGTGGTCAAGAGGTTCCGGCAAATGAACAATGTTGGCAGAGAGGAGTTCCAAGAGCACATGAGGAGGCTGGGCAGGCTGAGACACCCCAACTTGCTTCCTCTTGTGGCTTACTACTACAGAAAGGAAGAGAAGCTCTTGGTCTCTGATTACGTCGAGAACGGAAGCTTGGCTGGTTATCTACACAGTAAGTTCATTGGTACAAGGCACTTGTTTTTTCATAGGTTCACTTAGTCTTTTTCTCTGCTATAAGTGTGTCCCGCAAGGCGATTCATGGAATAGATTTCCATTCAACATATGTCGCTCCGCTTTCATTAGGTCGAGTGCACACAGATTTGATATCTGTTTCAAAAAAGATCGTGCTAATTGGGACGTTTCATGGGCATGGAATTTATGCCATTCATTAATTACAGGCAACCATGCTCGAGGCAAGCCTGCTCTTGACTGGCCGACGAGGCTGAAGGTCGTTAGGGGAGTGGCCAAAGGACTTGCCTATCTCTACAACGAACTCCCCAGCCTCATTGCCCCACACGGTCACCTCAAGTCATCCAATGTCCTCCTTGCTGGAACCTTCGAGCCTCTTCTCACCGACTACGGGCTCATCCCAGTGATCAATCAGGAAAACGCTCAGGACCTCATGGTTGCCTACAAGTCGCCTGAATACCTTCAGAACAAGCGCATCACAAAGAAGACCGACGTCTGGAGCCTTGGAATCCTGATCCTGGAGATCCTGACAGGGAAGTTCCCTGCCAACTTCCTGCAGCAGGGTCAGCAGGGGAGCGATCAGGATGACTTGGCAACGTGGGTCAGGTTAGTCGCCGGGGAAGCTGATCAGTGGCCGGCCGAGGTGTTCGACAAGGAGATGAGGGCCAAGAGCGAAAGCGAGGGCGAGATGCTCAAACTCCTCAAGATTGGTTTGAGGTGTTGCGAGGGTGACGTCGAGAAGAGATGGGACATGAAGGAGGTCGTGCAGAAGATCGAGGAGGTGAGAGAGAAGGACAACGACGAGGACTTCTATTCTTCTTACGCATGCGAAAGTGAGGTTCGCTCATCGAGGGGGCTATCTGATGAAATCAATTTCTCTATTCCCATCTGAAGCAATTCATAGAATTTCGAGTTTCAGAAGAGATCTGACATTTTAGAGGAGGAATATAAGTGTTCTACAAGTTGATACTAGCTAGGGGGCGGCTGATTTTGTACCTTTCGTCAAAACTTATTCATTTATAAAGGGGCAAAAGCTGGTGCGGATCATGATCGAGGTGGGGTTGTTCGAACGATTTGTTTTAAACGCGGTCCGACCTAATGAGAACACTCGTTGTAATTTTAGCTTTTTTGTTCAACTCAGGCAACAACAAGACAATGCTATTACTGTAGATTTTTCTGTTTCCAGTAGAAACATGCTTATATAAGTACTCAAAATAACAGTACCAACCAAGGCCAACGCCTAGTCGAGTCTCCTAGGATATAGCTCTTTGCTTATCCAATACAACCGAAGTTTGCAAACCAGAAGAAATACAATCAGAAGTAGATATATCATAGGTGCCGTCAACCCCATCTTCGCTAACTCGTCCGCATAGGGATTTGCGTCCCTTGCACATGCTTAATCTTCACCTGTGGCAATGCAGCCAACATGTCCCTGCGTTCAGGCATAATTGAGTTCAAGTTAGGCATGTCGACATTAGTATTCTACAAAGCATATGTCAAATTACTGGCATCAGATTCAATCTCTAACGGGTTAAATTTATATCTGAAGCAATAGGTATCCTTTCTTAATAGCCCACATTTCTGCAGCAAATTCAGAAGTTTTTCCTAGACAGCGAATCTAACCCTTCACCCATTCTGCTTGATCATCCCTCATTGCCACCAATTCAATGACTCTAGTACTCTCCACCACCGCTTGTCAGAATTTAATTTGAACCAGCCAGCTTGTGGAATTTGCCATTTCTTTCCTGATCTGGACTTCTTTCAGTATTGTTTAATCTTTTCTTAATGCAGCATATTGTTCCCCTGCTTAGAATTTTGATTAAAAACAACATTCCTATAAATCCAAAGAACCCACAATCCCATCAAGAAGGCATTACTTCAAGAGATCTTAGGCCTATCGTGCCAAGTTTTTGTTTTCGCACTCGCCCTATCCACCCTTAAGGACCTACTGTAGCTGCCTACCAGAGGCATTTTAATGTTAGAAAAATAACATATTGGAGAAGAAATATGTAACACTGCTTATTGTAACAAAAAAAAAAAAAAACAGATAATAACATTAAGAAAGAAATAATAAGTTAATTATAGCGACCATATAATCTTTACAAGTAAATATGATTATTTACAAACCAAATATAGATTTGCAAGATTCTATAAACCCGTAAAGGAATTATACGGTAGGTGAGGTATGGCTAACCGAATCTCCTTAAGATGATTAGTTTTTGACAACGGTGCTAAGCAACTCCATGAATTATGGCTCCCAATAACACCTCAAATAGTTGAATTAGTACCATGCAAATAAGATTATGTTGAATACTTCTCGAAATCGGCATACTCACAAAAAATTGAAGTAAAGAGAGATGCTATGAGGTTTTGAAGTCCAGTGGTGCCCATTAAAATTCTTAGATGAATGGAGTGCTTGAGTACCCACAACTATTGAATCATGCTAAGTCCTGGTTTAGCCCACCATGAGTATTTATTTGGGAGAGTTGTTGACTCCGTTTGTTTCGCAAAAATGAACAATTTAGAAATATTACTTAAAAATGATCGTTTGTATCGCTTACAAAAATGAATGAATGAAAAATACTTTCATGCTGACGAAAATATTTAGACATAAATTGTTCTTAATAATAAAATATCCTTTATTGACTTGTTATTTCAAACAATACAATCGATCATATTTTGGAAATTTTTTTCCAAAATATCCATTATTCGTAAAACAAATATAGTTGGGAAATTCAAAACTTGAAAATAATTTATGGTTTCCGAGGATAAATTACTTATGCATATCGTGACCCTCTCAAAGCAAACCCTCTCGCTAGGTGGCACTTAAGCTTCACATGCGCTCTCCCAAACCCTATCAATTGTAATTCAGTTACTCATTGATTGTTACACGCTAGAGTCATCACTAATCTATTTTACATTGGTTAACGTCCGGTAAAATGAGGGAAGTCATATTATTGTTGGGAACCAAAAAATTGAGTCTCGGGACTTGGTTATGTTCATCAATCTAAATCCTATTGATCGGTACTTTAATGAAGGGAAAAAATGACCAAAAATCTTATCTTCATTGCGACAAATTCACCCAAAAAAAATTTTTTATACAAAAAAACCCTAGTACTTATGTGATATATTTACCTATAAATTTGGGTAAATGTGTCACATAAGTACAAGTTTTGACTTTTTTGCATCAGAAAAAATAATTTACGGCAAATGTGTCACATGTGCATAATTGTAGGATTTTCTGTGTAAAAAAAAAGTTTGAGCTAAACATGTCACAAAATTATAATTTTGGGGTTTTTTCTATCACAAAATAAAAGATTGCAGTAAATGTGTCATAGTGGCATAATTAAGATTTTTTGTGGTTTTTTTCCCTAAAATGAATGACTTGCAAGTGCTCTTATTTTGACCAAAAAAGAAAAGAAAAAGAAAGTGCTCTTATTCAGTTTTATTTTGTAATATGCAATTCTAGAACGTGCAATTGCCAAAAAACCTACTATGGAAATAATAATAATAAAAAAACTCTCATGAAATATCCTAAAAACAAATATGTATATGACTTATTACAAAAAAGATTATGTCCGTAAGAGAGGCAATACGTTGATCTTAAATGGCAAAAACAAAGCAAATAAAGCAGCTGAGATGATTGGCGCTATAATTAAACAACTTATTATTAAGCCGCAGGACAGAATCCTATGTAGTCCTAAACTTTTGCGCAAAATTTCAACATGATCCTTCTGGTCAATTTTAACTGGAAATTGCTGAGGTGGTGTAGCATACTGCCATGTCGATGATTTTCCATAGAAAATTGATTGGAATGATTAAATTGAAATTTCGTGCAAAGGTTTTGAATTAAATTGATAAAATTAAAAAGTTTAAAACTGAATTGACATTTAAACAATATGTTTAGGACTGATTGAATAGTTTTCCCTAAACAAACACCATATAAGATTTCACTTTATGAATCAAATGTCAGGGACTCGATGAAAACCAGCTCGAACACAGCGAACGAAATCGAGGAGATGGAAACAGAGAATTATCACTGGGCACGAAGGGAAGACTCGGAAGCACCTGGTCATACCCGAATTGTACGTACAGTCCATCCGTCATTGGTTGGACGAAGCAGATTTTTAGTTCATTTTGTCTCTCAGATGTTTCGGGATCCATTCGGATCTCAAACGACAACCAACTAGACACCATCATCTTCGAGTCTAACTTCCATGATAAATGGGTGTAAACTCCCTACCGTACAGCCTGATCTCTGTGATCACGGCAGGTGAATCCTCTCTTCCGTCCGTTTGCTTTTCCCCGGTGTGTTTTTTTAGGATTTTACCATCTGTTTGTCATAAATATGTATCAATTTATGTTTTTTTTCATGTTATTAATTAAATTTAGTAGAAACTAACGAAGGATAAATATGCCATAAAAGTTTTGGATAAATTTATCACATATGTATCAATTGGGATTTTTGGTGATCAAAAATTAATTTAAAGTAAATTTGTCACAAATTTTCTAGTTTGAGATTTTTCGTAATGTTAATTGGTTTCTTTTTCCCGCATCAGTTCTCTCTTAATGCTCGATATCCCTTGGTAACACTAGATCTCTCATAATACTGTAGAAATCGCCTAACCCCATATCCGCGCAATTTAGCTGGCCCTAGTCTAGTTCCCAAGGGGGATTGAGACAGTCCATGTACCTAAACCCATGGACCTTATGCTATGTGAGCTGATTCTTGGTCTTGAGACTTTAAGATTGGTCCAACCCGGACCAATCCTGTATTTATCATATATATTATATATAATATATATTACTATATATATTATATATTTTTGTCTAATCTAAACCCTTGCACCTTTGCCTTTGTTCTTTCTTATGCGGTTTTGACACGTAAATTAGAAAGTAGAAACCTAGCCCAAATTTGACAAAAAAAAAAAAATGCACGATGACTCCAATTAATGCAATTAACTGTGAAATGCATGAATGTAATGTGCAATAACAAAATATTTTTGGTATATAACTATATACCTATTTTTTTAAAAATGCAAAAGTGACTTATATGCAAAAATTTAGGTGTCATCTTGGCTTAATAGACAAATTTCGTCCCCATTAAATTTGGCCCAATTCCCTTTAAAAGCACTAACTTTCACTTTATATCCAAATTTAGTTCGATTTTTTTTTTTTTTGGTTTCGTAAAAGATCACAACCTTTCACTCGATACCTAAATCTGGCCTCGTTATTTATCCATCCAATATTGTTGTTAAAGTCTAACGTGTCAATTCGACCCGTATTCTTCTCTCTCTCCTTTGATGATGTGGATTTTCGTCAGGTGGCCACCCTTCCATCTTGGAAGGGGAGGTTGGGGTTCAAATCCCCACATTCTCGGGGGATTGGGGTGGGGACGATTTCATTTCGGAGTGGGTTTCGACTCCCACGCCCGCAAGGAGGAGCGGAGACAAAAGTCGAGAGTGAGTGTTAGAGTAGGATGTAGGACCGACCAAAAAATATATATATATATATATATATATATATATATATTTTCTTAAAAACACTTCGACTTTCTATTTTCTTATTTTCGTTTTCTTCTTCATCCTTCCCAGCAACCTCCATTAATGGAGTCGCTCGACCTTGGATCTGAGTCTTGCAACCTCAGATCTGTGTCACATGACCTCAAATACGAGGTTGCGCACCTCAATCGCGAGTGGCAACCTCTATACCTCCATTAATGGAAGCTGAGAATAGTGCACAAAGTGAAGGAAACGATCTGCACCCTCTCGGCCACGGTGGTTCTAAGGAAAGCTTGGGCTCGTTTTGTCGTCCCCAGCCATGGAATGGATATACAAAGTTTCGGGGATGGCTGAGCGAAGATGGTGACCGATAAAAATGGCTTCTCGAAGCTTGAAAAACTAGAACAAAAAGCAGGCGTCACGGCCGAGCTTACTGGAGATGATTTTGACGATTGCCAACTGTCGTAGAGTACTATTGCAGTGTCAACACAACGACCAATACTCACAAATAAACAAGGATCGTGGAGCCCCGAGACATGACGGGGAAGAGGAAGAAGCTGGCGGTGCCGGTCCACGACGGCGGCGATCGTACCACCGTCATGATCAGGAACATCCCCAACAAGTACACGTACGTTCCCTTCTTAGAAACTGAAAGCCTCATTTACCGCGAAAGTATTAAACAAGGAAAAGGAAATCAAAACCAGGAAGAGGTCTTTGTTGGTGAACGAGTTTTGTTCTTTGAAAAAAAAAAGAAAAAAGAAAAGGAATTAAGATAAGAGATCTCTGCATTTGGGTTGATTTTGGGGGGTTTGGTTGGATCAACTTGTTCCTACCATTTCTTATAGTGAAAATCCAGTTTTCTTGGATGTTGCTCATCATCAATTGAAAGACCCAGACCAGCCCTAACCAGCACCCTCTTTTGCTTAATCTGTCTTATGAAGACCGTCTGAACCCAACGTTGGTTCAACAACATTCATGTCCTCCTAATATGACAAACTCAACCAGCCCTTTTGACACGAGTCATTTTAAATAGATGAAATAAACATAGAAGAATAGCAAAGCCCCCATTATGTGGACCAAGCTCTGATACTCGACTTCCTTTTGTGCCTTCTTCTCGGCGTCCCACCTCTTCCGTGCCTCCTCGTCGGCCATTCGCCGAGCCTTCTCCGCCGCCTTGCATTTCTCTCTCTCCTTCTCCATCACAGCCCATGCGGCTTGCTCCAACGAACGTGCTTTCAGCAACTTCTTCTCCAATTCGTTCTGGTATTTATGGCAATCCCTGACCTGAAAATGTTGCGGGGACGAGACAATACAAAATGAAGCAAGATCAGCTATGAATCAAGCAATAATAAATTGAGATGATACTTACTAAACCTTGGACGAAATTTTAAAATATACACGCGATTTGCAACTTTTAATTACCGTCTGCTTCGCTCGGATTGCTTCCTTGCAGGCTGCATGGTACAGGTCTATTGTCCTCTTGAGCTCCAGTTTTGTCCTTAACATCTCTTCTTCCACTGCTTCCTGCATATTTCATACAGCCAATTAACCAGATAACCTATATATTAATATGTTAACCACGTAAATATTTCTGGCTAGGATTTTTACTGTTTAACATTTTCGTGCTTGATTCAATCAGCTACGCAGTCATGGAACCAATGATGAATGCGCCAATCAAGTCGCTAAAGGAAACGAAAGACGGCCAAGCAAATGAGAGAGAGAGAGAGAGAGAGAGAGAGAGTGAAATCGTCCATTTCCAAATCGTTAACAAATTTGAGTTGTGCATATAACATGGAAATGTTCCTTACAGCAAAATGCAATGACCACGACATCGACTGTTCACCGTCTCTCGTCGGCGGCTCGAGCGCCAAAGCGAAACTGAACGTGCTCAGCCTCATGGAGGTTTCGTCGTCTTCAAAACGTAAGCACGCCAAAGAACTGCTCATCTGTCCCAACCCCAGATCTTCATAGAAGGAAAGGAAACTGCTGTTGGTGCTCAGTCTCCCGGAGTTAGCCCGAGAGAAATCATTCTTGCAAGTAGAGAGTGTTGGAAATTAATCTAGAGAAAGCACACTGTTTGTTGTAATCAGAACATCAATGTAAAAAATATGATAACAACTTTATAATATCCTTCCTTTTACAAATCTTGGAGCAAAAGAAAATAAGATATCATTGAAAAATAACATAAAATTGGAGGTGAGGTACGGATAACCGAATCTCCTTAAGGCGATTAGTTCCTGCCAAAAGTGCTCCGTAGATTTACGAACTATGCCTCCCAAGATATAACATCTCGAACCTATTTGGATTAGCACTATGCAAACAGGACTCAATCGAACCGTTCAATTAAACTAGCACACTCAGAATAAACAGGAGAGTAGAAAAGTATATCAAAGCCTTTTTGGAATCGAGTCGGGAAACCAAAACCAAAAACCTTTTTTTTTAATGAAGCTCTATGCTCCTATCTATTTATAGAGCTTTTTAGTTCATGTACTAAAGAGATACATGAATTAAATAGACACGTGTATCCACGAAGTTCATGAATAAAGAGATACGTGAAACCAAGAGATTCATGAATCCAGAGATACGTGAATTCAAGAGATTCATGAACTCAATAAATACATGAACTAAAAGATACATGAATCTAAGAAATTCATGAATTCAATAGATACGTGAATAGAAAAGATGAGGAAATACATTAATCCAAAAGAGATACGTGAATAGAAAAAACGTATCTTAATTTATTGGTTTTCGTTGATCTATTAACCATAATTATAATCATAATTACAACAGAGAGCTCATCGCATGGCCGGCTGCTCGGGTGTCCAGAGTTCATGATTGTTAGAATATCAATCAACAGGCATAAGCTCTGGTAAGAAAATATGGCATAATGTAATGGCGTGAGGTCCATATTCAGGAGCTGTCAATGATTTTTCATCGACATTAATCTATATATTAAAATCCTTGAGCAAAAGTCTCATTAGTTTCATGGGTCATTTAAAAAACACTTCTTCATCCTGCCGTGCCTTTCCACCGTCATCTCTTACCAAGAAATTGGAGTTCTCTTCTTCTTTTGAACATTTGAAAGTCTCTAAATTTCTTAAGTTTAAACTTCCTTTCCTGCAGATCTCATGAATATACCCGTTATGTACAGATATGTCGCGTTGCTCAAAGAATTATGATGGCAAAATCCTTACCTCACATGGTTAAGCGTATCGACTTGTGCCGTCTTCTCAATTGTCAACAAGTTTGGGCCAGGACAAGTGGCCGGCCTCACGGATACGGCTTTTCCTTTGCCTACTACGTATATATTGCAATAATCCGGCGTGTACTTCAAGATGGTGTTTGGTGTACTACAAACTTGAATAATCTGAAAGAGCAAAACGTAAATATAGATAAAGGAAGGTTGTTAACCCGTCACGAACAACTGCTCGTTTTGATAAAGTGTCGTGAGAATTTTGCAATGTTCAAACATAAGAGGGATTGCAAAAGTACCTGGAAAAACTCTTTCGTGAAGCCGTTCCAATTAACAAAGTGTCGACCGCATATCTGAAGACATATTCAACTAAAGCTTTTTGCTACATCTGAATTCTCAAGTACAACTACGTCACATTTTACCTGTCGAAGTTAAAATTATAGAACAATTAGCGTGCTGCTACTAATACAATGAAAGACAAAGAGCATGCTGTTCGAAGTATAAACCCGAAAGTCAAAATGGTCCTTCTTTTTCAGAAGCTAGAAACTGCACTCACAAGAACACATACATGGATCACGGTGTTAGCTTAAAGACTTCACAAAATCTTTTCATTCAATCTAGATTCAATAAGTTTTCACTTTTCTTGAATTCAGACTTTTCTCTCGATATGAAGAGCTATCTGCTTACCACCATGGTAAACCACTTTCTTGAACCCTAATGGCGACACCTCCCCTGTTTCACCTTAATTGCCCAGAATTCTCGTGTATCTTCATCTCTTTCCCTTAATTCCCCTCCGCATCCTTCAAAACCTCTTCTCTTTACTGTTCCCTTCTCTTCGTAGGGTTGAATCCGACAATTACCACCACAACTTCTTCCTTATCCAACGAATTCATGTTGCGGAGGAATTTCAATCCCTTTCGACCTTCAGTCCTCCTTTCGATTAACAATTTGACAATCTACAAAACAATCCTTCACTGATTTTGGTCCAGCTCGCACCTTTCACACAGACACCGACAGTTGCATGCATCTCTTTCCCTCAATTTCCTGCCTCAATTCCTCTAGTTCGGCTTTATGGAGCCCACGACAAACAATGACATTGCCAGACTCGCTGCTCTCTGCCACAGGATGGGCCACCTTTGGACAGAGCAGGAAATTGAAGATTGCGTAGAGGCGGCGCCAATGGAGAAGGTGGAAGAATGCAAACTCATGTTGGTAGGTACAATCTTATCCAATCCTTCTATAAATTTCCGGGTGCTTCAGAACACTTTAAAGAGGGCTTGGAAAACAGATCAAGTGGAAATAACTCAGAGGGAGGATGATAAATACGTCGCCAAGTTTAACTTGGAGACTGAGAAAAATCGAATTTTAGAGGGCGGACCTTGGTTGTTCGCTAGTCATTTGGTCATCTTTCAGCCTTGGCGCCCAAATACCCCCTGCAATGTTATGATTTTTCCACTTGTGCTCTATGGATACATGTTTATGGATTGCCGTTGGAATGGTACTCCCCGAGATGATCTGCAAGGCTGTGAAGAATGTGGGTAAAGTGCTTGAAGTTAAGCTCGATACCAAAGACAACTCAAATGTTAAGGTTGGTAGGGTCCGTGTTGAATTTAACTTAAATGAACCACTGAAATCAGGCCAGCTCATTAGGATAGCAGGGAAAATACTATGGCTGGATTTTCGTTATGAACGACTACCCCATTTTTGCTACTCATGCGGCAAAATTGGACACTATGCGACCTATTGCAAGGACATCCCCTTTACAAAAGCTAAAATGGAGGGGAAGGAAAAGATGGCATATGGCCTAGTGGTTAAGGGCAGAAGTCAAACAACACAACCCTTACTGGACAGCATTTTACGAACCCATGGTTAATGAGACTGAAGAGGTGGTACCTGAAACGCCAAACCCCTCACCTCCTTTGGTCCCTGCACTTCCTCCTTGCACTGAACCGAACATGGCAGCAGTCCAGCAGGCTTGTAGGTACCGCCTACCTGAATCTACACCAATGACAACACAACAGGCAGAAACATCAGGAATTGTTAAGGCAGTGTTAACACTGAAAGGTCTTCAGGAAGATGCTAACAGTACCAAAGAGCAGGGACACGGCACTCAGCACAAAGCAGCATCCCCTAGTCATAGTGAAGCAGGAATTCTCCCTCTACCTCAACGAAAGACTACATCAGCTTCAGGTATAGCACAACCCCTGCAAATACATGAACAAATGCATATTCATCTTAATCCTAAGAAGCAGAAGCAGAACCGACTATCTACTAGAGCAAGCATTTCTAAGAAGATTAAAAGATACACTCCATATGAGCTGTCCCTTGCACTAGTGGACAAGCTGGATGAACGACAGTTACTGGACACACCTATAATGTTGGCTGAGGAGGTCGAAGCGGGCTTTGGTGGCTGGCCCTCAACAGCCACCTCGAGACAAATGAAACTTATTAGCTGGAACTGTCAGGGTGTGGGTTCGGCCCTGACAGTTCGAGCCTTAAAGGCTCTAGTGGCAAAAGAAGAACCAGACTGTGTTTTTTTTATGGAAACCAAAAATCAAGAGGCTGTCTTACAGAGGTTGCGAATTCAACTCAAGTTTACGAACTCTTTTGTGCTTAACCCAAATGGTCTAGCAAGGGGCCTGGCTTTATTTTGGCTTGACCACTTAGATATATTGATGAATCGGTCACACCAGCATATGTTTGATTGTCTTTGTACGGATAAAAGAACAGGTGAGTATATGCATCTTACTTGCATCCATGCACCTTCAACCTATCAAGAACGCCAACTCTTTTGGAATGAACTACGACAGGTAGCACTCCTCAATGCGTCTCCTTGGATCTGCGTTGGTGATTTTAATGACGTTCTCTATCATTGGGAAAAGGAAGGCAAGAGATTAGCTGATCCTAACAGAATGCAATCCTTTCAAGACACTTTGTATGACTGTTCCTTAATGGATATAGTTAGTAAGGGCTGCGCCTTCACTTGGATGAACAATCGTGAGGGAGAGGAATTGGTAAAAGAGCGATTAGACCGGGTCCTATGTAATGTGGACTGGCAGCTACTTTATCCAGAAACAGAGGTGATCGCTTTACCTGCAGTGGGATCAGATCATAGCCCTTTATTCCTATCTACTGAACATCCTACGAAGCGGCGACATAATCGGTTTTATTTTGAGGCTTTCTGGTTGCAGGACGGCGAATGCAGGGAGGTTATTACTGAATCCTGGACTTCTACCCAGAGTACCCAACTTACACTACCTCAGAA
Source organism: Eucalyptus marginata (assembly GCA_014182565.1). Taxonomy (NCBI): domain Eukaryota; kingdom Viridiplantae; phylum Streptophyta; class Magnoliopsida; order Myrtales; family Myrtaceae; genus Eucalyptus; species Eucalyptus marginata. Next base: position 23,568,710 of record CM024587.1, read on the forward strand.
ACTACACAAAGTCTCTTCAGCACTTGCAAGGTGGAGTAAATCAAAATTTTCAGCAGCTCGACATCAAATTTCCAACCTACAACATCAGCTTCAAATAGTCGTGAATCAACCACAACAGACCACTAACATACGACACCTTCTTTTCCTTAAAGAAGAAATCCAAAGACTGTGGCACCAAGAGGAACAGTTTTGGGCGATGAGGTCACGAATCAACTGGTTACAGTGGGGTGACCGAAATACCAAATTTTTCCATGCAACTACTCTACAACGACGACAGAGATATAAAATTAGAATGCTTCAAGATGCTGGTAATAGCTGGGTTCGCGATGAGAATGCACTTAAGGCTATGATAACCAACTTCTATGCCACTCTTTATCAATCTACAGGTCAGCGCGACTATGCAACTATCCTCGGTACATGTCAGTCTGTGGTCACACAGGAGATGAATGTGGATCTGACGGCGGAATTAACTCATGAAGAGGTTCAAATGGCTGTCTTTCAACTAGGGTCTGCTAAAGCGCCGGGGCCGGATGGCTTAAATGGACTTTTTTATCAAACACATTGGGACATTTTAAAAGAGGACATTTTCCTTTCGGTGCAGGATTTCTTCATCAGGGGAATCATGCCAACAGAACTTAACAAGACTATCATTGCCCTCATTCCCAAGGTACCCCACCCCGAACGTCTCGACCAATTTCGCCCGATAAGCTTATGCAATTATGCCTATAAGATTATTTCTAAGATACTTGCCAATAGGCTCAAACGCTGGCTACCAGATCTCATCACTATTGAACAAAGTGCCTTTGTGCGGGGACGTCAAATACAGGATAATATTCTTATTGTCCAAGAGGTGCTCCATCAACTACGGATTCGGAAACAAAAGAGGAATTTTAAGGCAGTGCTGAAGATGGATATGCAGAAGGCATATGACCGAGTGGAATGGGATTTCCTTGAAGATTATCTACTCAAGCTTGGATTTCACGCCACTTGGGTCCGATGGGTGATGCAATGTATAACAATAGTCTCCTTCAGCATTAACTTTAATAGAGAACTTTTAGATTACTTCCACCTAACACGAGGATTGAGACAAGGTGATCCACTCTCGCCCTATCTTTTTATTCTACTGGCCAATGTCCTATCCAACCTTATTCATCAGGCTATTGAGATGGGGAATCTAAGAGGCATTCAACTCAACAGGTACTGTCCTACTCTATCGCACCTATTCTTTGCCGATGATGCAATTTTTTTCTTAGAGGGGAAGCTGCTGGAATGTCAAAATCTGTCGAACATTATCAATCAATACTGCTTAGCCACAGGACAGGCAGTGAATAGGAATAAATCTGGACTCTTTGTCAGCAAAGGCTGCCCTATTGGCCTCCAGCAAAATTTAGCAAGTGAATTTAGAGTACCTTTGATGTTCAAAATCGGCAAGTATTTGGGGATTCCATCAGATTGGGGCAGATCCAAAAGGGAAATATTTGCTTGGATTTTGGGCCGAGTACATTCTAAGTTAGACGGGTGGAAAGAAAAATTAATCTCGAAGGGTGGAAAGGAAGTTCTCATTAAGGCTATTGTTCAAGCGATCCCTCATTATGCAATGTCAATCTTTAAAATTCCTACATCTATTTGTAAATCTGTTGAGAAAAAGATAGCGAGATTTTGGTGGCAGACTAATTGCACCAAACCTGGAATCCACTGGAAGAGTTGGGAGGAACTCAAAAATAGTAAAAGCAAAGGTGGCCTCGGCTTTAGAGACCTCATGGATTTCAATAAGGCTATGCTCGGGAAGCAAGCCTGGCGTCTAATTCAACAACCCTCTTCTCTATGGAGTACACTTTTCAAAGGAATTTATTTCCAATCCTGTGATTTTACACATGCTAAGAAAGGCATAAGGCCGTCGTGGGGCTGGCAGAGCCTTTTGGTAGGTCGAGACTTAATCCTACCTAAATTACAATGGGTGGTGGGAGATGGAAGCAGCATTAGAACAAGGGCAGATCGTTGGTTACATAGTGGTATCTTGGGCGGACCACACCAACGAGACGAACCCCAATGGGTGGCAGATTACATAGACCCCATGAATCATACATGAAATCTTCCTCTTTTATCAAGGTACCTTGATGAACCTACTGTCCAGGAAATCCTTACCATTCCGGTAAGACCAACTTACATAACCGATCAAATCATTTGGACTGACTCAATGGATGGCAACTACACCGTTAAAGGTGGTTATCGCTACACCAGAACAGCAGCATTACACAGCACTCAACACAGAACAACAACATCTATTCAAGATTCACCTGTACTGTGGAAAGCTATATGGAAGCTGAAGCTCCCCCCGAAAATTCGCATCTTTCTATGGTCCCTCATCCATGATGTTCTACCAACCAAAGCAAATTTACATCATCGCCACATTACCTCAGATCCAATGTGCCCTATTTGCTCTACCAACGAACGGAGACAGCCCTACATACCTTTTTATTATGCCCATGGACAGCAGCTATTTGGGCACATCCTACAATCAATATTCACATTTCAGCTCAGGAAATGCCAAATCTAGGTGTCTGGATGGAAAGCCGAATAACACAGAACGCTGACATACCTAGAATGGAACTTGTAGCCACCATCTTGTGGAATATCTGGAAGTCCCGAAACAACTATGTCTTTTGGCAACAAACACCAGATCCGAACTGGGTGATTTCTCTCGCGGTGGAGGACCTGCGGATGACTCAACCTTCCCACTCCCATCCACGACGAACTGGTGACAAAACGATCACACAAGATGAACTTTGGACACCCCCGGATCCTGGCACCATGAAGGTGAATATTGATGGAGCATTCCGATCAGAGACAAACGAAGGGGCTATGGCGTGCGTTTGGCGAGATCACAATGGAAATTTGATTGCCGGCCTTACCAGGGATTTTCGAGCTTCGTCCGCCTTGCAAGCTGAGTTCCTCGCATTCACCATCACGCTTCGCTACTTGCTAGAGCAAAGAAAGGAAGCTGTTCGTTTGGAGATTGAATCGGATTCACAGGTGCTGGTGGACACACTCCCACGCTTACGATCTCCTCCATGGGAGGTTCGGTCCCTATCTGCCGAGGCAATGACTCTCCTTCACGATTTCCCCAATCTGCGCATTAGGTTTTGCAGAAGAAGGGCTAACTCTGCAGCTGACTGGGCTGCCAAGGCCCAGAGGGATGGCCTACTTCCACTTAATTGGCCCGTATCACTTCCTTCAGCTTTGCTAGATATCTTGTACTCAGACGCATTACGTGCTGGCTGTAATCCTACTTTTACTGAATGAAAGTTCTCTTCGACCAAAAAAAAATCTAGATTCAATACGGTTTTCAAAAAAGCTACTTTCACAAGCAACGATAACAGAAATATATGGTCTCTACCCATTGAAAAAATGAAAATCGATAGAGAAATTATATAATGAACTGTTAGCGGAAATTATATATGGTCTCTACCCATTTGAATCGGCACTCTGTTACTAGGAAACTTCCCACCAAGAAAGGCAAGGAGCCCACGGATGAAATTGATGCTGTAAAACCTATTCAGAATCAGAATGCCGCAGCATTACCTTTCGAGCTTGCCACAAGGATGAGGGTCGAAACAGCATCGAACCCCACCAATCTAGAAAGCGAGGCTCCATTACCTCTCGGTCCTCTTGACGACCTTAAAATGGCAAAACAAAAGGCTTTATCCGAAAGATTAAGCCTGCGCATCAAGGAGGGGAAACCTAAGCCGTTCAAGCCGGTGACTACCGTTGAATGTGTGAGGAATTTAATAGATTCAAGTACCATATATGTCCAACCTTACAAGACCGGTTACTTGTTCTTCCCTAGACTTCAGGGGCGAAGACCACGCCGTTAATTCACAACATCACTAGCACCATTATTAGAACTTTTGCCCACTCTACAGAGGCAAGGTCTAGTAGCTAAGAAGTCACTACGCCAAAACCTTGAACACCATCCATGGTACAATCCCTTGAAGCGTTGCAAATATCATATGGTTGAAATAGGCCATTCGACTGATGAATGCTTCCCTCTCAAGCACAAGATTCAAGATCTGTTAGATTGGGGAACACTTGTTGGATGCAAATTACGCAATCCCTAGATCACCATAACCAGAACAAGAACATGCATAATTGAGCAGAAAGATTAGCGCACCTGTTTTGGGATCCATCATTCTTGAAGCGGAAGCGGAAAACTGATGTTCCACGCGCAAGTCCTTCTCCTCTATTGCCCTCTATATCACTGGCTCAATGAGACGGCCCCTTCACCTTTAGCGCTAAGTAAACGCTCCTTATGTAAGGATACTTGTGAGAGTTGGGGTTAGAGGAGAGACTTGAGTACTGTTTATAGAGTTTTCAGTCAGGCCCCCTCATACGGGCCAAGCTCAACTCGGCCCACACTAGCCAGCCCTATATTAGACTAATTAAAAAACCTTCTATCTCACCTTAAACCAAACCTCGTAAAACGGTAAATTACAATATCAATTAATGTAGTCCACATTAGGAAAACTCTTACATTCTCCCACTTGGACTATATTAATTGAAATTGTACTGTATGTGCACACATTGGTCCAGAGATAATTCTTAATAGTCAATCCTACCCATAAAGTCTCAAACACTAAATCATGGCGGTAACTGCATGTATACACACAGAGCCTTTCATGGTCACGAGTGCTTTCAACTTTATTGATATAGATTTAATATGGTAGTGTGTCAAATGGATAATATCTCTCATAGAGAAATCCCATTTGTCAGTCACCATTCTCTTACCTTAAGCGTCACAAAAAACTTGTGCCACTAGAGAATGTCTTTATGGTTCCAATGAACCCACATATGCCTTGTCCTTACGGTTAACATTTCTTTATGTATAACAAGGCATATGCACAAGGCTAATAACCAGATGCCCCTAGCCTTCACTCAAGGTTTAAGCAATACCTTGAGACTTTTAACAATATATATATATATATATATATATATATATATATATATTCAACATAATAATAATCCATTCAAAATTATTTTATTGAATGCAAATATCAAAGTTGACTAAATATATATATATATATGTAAACTTTATTCAAGAAAAATAAAACATAGCTCTCACTAAATAATAGCATCCCAAGATGCTCTTAGGCTCATGCTAATGACATGTCGTTCAAATACATATGGGCGTAGGCCTTTAGTTAGTGGATGTGCAACCATATCATCTGTAGGAATATGATCTACTGCAACGTCACTATTCTGCATTGATTCCTTTATGGTTAAAAACTTGACCTCCATGTGTTTAGACCCCTTGAGACTTTTGTTGTTATTAATAAACAACACTGCAGAATTATTGTCACAATATAACTGTATGGGTCTATCCATAAAATCAAAAACTGTTAACTCTCTAATGAGGTTCCAAAGCCAAATAACTTGAGTAGCAGCTGAAAAACATGCTACAAACTCCACTTGCATGGTAGAAGAAGATATAGATTTATGTTTCTCGCTCTTCCATGATGCTGCACCTCCTGCCAATATAAATATGAATCCTATCGTCGACTTCTTATCATCTTGACAACCAGCAAAATCTGCATTTGAATACCTGGCTAGTTGCAAGTCTAAAACATGTCTATAAATCAGCATATAATCTCTTGTTCTCTTTAAGTACCTTAAAACCTTCTTGGCAACAACCTAGTGATCGTGTCATAGATTTGACTGATATCTACCTAGAAGCCTTATTGCAAAAGCAATATCTGGTCTAGTGCAAACTTGAGCATACATGAAACTTCCAAGCACACTAGCATAAGGTACATTCTTCATTTGAGTTTTCTCAAAATCTGAATTAGGACATTGTGAAAGACTTAATTTATCACCCTTAGTAATAAGAGCATTTTCTGATTTACAATGCTGCATATTGAATCTTTCTAAAATGCGATCAATATATGCCCTTTGACATAAACCCAATGAACGGCGAGAACGATCCCTATGGATCTCAATGCCAAGAACAAAAGATGCCTCACCAAGGTCTTTCATGTCAAAATTTTTTGATAACATCCGCTTTGTCTCATGCAGTAAACCAATGTCATTACTCGCAAGCAAGATATCATCCACGTAAAATATGAGAAAAATATATTTCCTCCCACTGACCTTGGTGTTTATGCATTGATCTACTTTGTTCTCAATAAATCCGAATGAAGTGACAACACTATGAAACTTTAAATACTACTGTATAGAAGCTTGCTTAAGATCATAAATAGACTTTTTCAATCTGCAAACAAGCTTACCTGAGTCATCTGCTGCAAAACCTTTAGGCTGCACCATATAAACTCCTCATTAAGGTCTCCGTTTAGAAAAGCAGTCTTAACATCCATCTGGTGTAACTCCATATCAAAATGAGCTACCAATGCCAATATCACTCTAAAAGTATCTTTAGAAGAAACTGGAGAAAATGTTGCTTCATAATCTATTCATTCTCTTTGAGTGAAACCCTTAGCTACCAACCTGACTTTAAACTTTTCAATCTTCCCTTTGGAATCCCTTTTAATCTTGTATACCCATTTGCAGCCAATAGGTTTACAACCTTTAGGCAATTCAACAAGCTCCCAAACACCATTGTGTTTCATAGATTGCATCTCATCTTTCATCGCATCTAGCTATAAATTTGATTGAGGACATGAGATGGCATCCATATAAGTCACCGGATCAACAACACAGCCAATATTATAATCATGCTCTCCCAGGTAGACTACATAGTTTGGTGGTATAGCTGAACGGCTTTCCCTAGTCAATCTTCTGAGTGGAGCTACTTCATCCTCATTTTGAATTTGAGGGGTTTATGGAATTTCTTTAGGAATCGTCTCAACAATAGGATCCTGAGTCGCAATAGGCTCAGTTTGTGGAGTAGGAGGCTCCATAATTGTCTGCACAGGATGAGACAGGGATCTAGTAATCCCCACCATATTATCATCTTCAATAGTTTGTGAGCAATTACCATTTTCAGCTACATAAAATTCTAGAAATTTTGCAGTCTGAGATTCCACAATTCTTGTACCTCCATTAGGGTTATAAAACCGATACCCCTTTGAATGATCTGGGTAAGATACGAAGTAACACCGAGTAGTTTTGGAATCCAGCTTACTCAATGTTGGATTATATAACTTCACTTCTGTTGGACATTCCCAAACTTTAAGATGATTCAAGCTAGGTTTACGTCCAGTCCACAACTCAAAAGGAGTCAATGGAACCGCTTTAGTAGGAACACGATTTAGAATATAAAGAGTTGTTTCCAAAGCTTCACCCTACATAAAATCAGGTAAATTGGTCCTACTAATCATACTTCTCATCATGTTCATAAAAGTACGATTGCGCCCTTCAACTACACTATTTTGTTTAGGACTTCCGGGCATAGTAAACTGACCTATTATCCCAAAATCCTCTAAGTATTTAGCAAACGGCCCTTTAAGTTGTCTAGCATCACCGTGCCTACCAAAATACTTATCACCACGATCAGATATGACAATCTTTATAACTTTTCCCAACTGTTTCTCCACTTCAGTCCGAAAAATCTTGAATTTGTCAAGAGACTTGGACTTTTCTTTAATCAAGTATAAGTATCCATATCGGGAAAAGTCGTCAATAAATGTGATGAAATAAAAATTTCTGCACAAGGTAGCTGTGTACGGTCCACTAATATCAGTGTGAATAACCTCCAACAAGTCAGAACTTCGTACGGCGGATTTCTTCTTTATCTTAGTCATCTTACCTCTACAACAGTTCACGCAAGTCTCTAGATCACTTTTAAGAGTAGGCAAGATATTAGCCTTTATAAGTCTTTCTACTCTTTCTTTGGAGATGTGACTAAAACGTTTATGTCACAATGCATAAGACTATTCCTTAGGTAGAGGTCTTTTGGAAACAACTTTTTCAACTGAACAAGCAACATTCATGTCGTTAGAAGATAAGCTCAATCGATACAATCCATTGGATAAATTGCAACACCCAATCTTATTTGAATCATAAAACGTGGAAATAATATTGATTTTTATTTCAAAAGAGTATTTACACATGTCCAAACAAGACACGGAAACTAAATTCCGCCTAAAAAAAGATACGTAAAAGGTGTTTCTCAACATCATCCTAAAACCAGAATCTAAAATCAAAAGAACATCTCCCACGAACCCAACGTCAACTCCAATGTTGTTTCCCACAGTGAGCTTTGATTCATCTTGATTTGGCGTCCTTTGGTTTATGAACCCCTGTATGGTGAACGCAACATGATTAGTTGGAACTTCAGATAGATTGGATTCATAAACAAATGCCAAATAATCATTACCTTTAGACTCACTATTGGTTCTCTTAGACAACCAAGCCTTATACTTGTTGCAACGTTTCCTTACGTGTCCTCTCTCCCTGCAAAAGTAGCAAAGAACACCATCCTTCTTGGAGAATGCTTTCTTAGGACCCAAACTGTTATATAGACCAGCACCTTCAGAATTTTCTTTATAGTTGGAAGGACCAGCACCTTCAGAATTGCCCTTGTGGGTATAGTTTTTCAATTTCTTACCCTTGTCACTACCAGAACTAAAAGCATAAAGAGCAACGTGCCCTTTATATTTCTTCAATTTCTCTTCCTCTGCTACCACCCTGGCAATAAGGTCATTAACTGACCAGGTTTCATCTTGGGAACTATAATTGGTCTTGATAATCCCAAAATCAGGAGGAAGAATATTTAGAGCTTGATGCACAATGCAAGTAGTGGGAATAACAACATTGAGAGCCTGAAGCTTTGTCTGCAAATCAACCATCCTCAAAATATAATCTCTAACTCCACTAGAACCATCATACTTCATAGTAAATAGTGTCTGCAGGTGTGTTCCTATTTTAGCATTAGGCAAGACACGGTTTCTAGCTATCAAAGCTTCCATCATTTGCCTAGCAGTGCAGTCTGTAGGCAAACCACTTTTCAAGTGTTCCTGAATGGAACGCTTCATGGATAGTAAGCAAATTCTATTGCTCTTTTCCAATGCAAAAAATAAGCTTTCTGAGCTTATGTACTCTCAGCAGTAAGATCTGCCAGCCGATCGGCAGTAAGAGCCATATGAACATTTGCCATCTCCATAGCAAACAGAAAATCTTTTCTCCATCTCTTAAAATTCGAACCGACAAGAATCTCAATAGTGACGGAATTACCGTTTACAGAAAAGGTGATTGAAAAACAAGCAATATCTATAATTAGCATCATGTGAGCACCGTGTAACTTGACGTACAAGTACACATCCAGAGAGTTACATGCAAACTCACATAATCACCTTTGGGCAGAATACATAACATGAAGTTGTACACTCTCTACATGATAGTGGTTATGAGAATATATTCCAATCTTCGTGAATTCATCACCTTTGGGCATATGAACCACTAGGATCAGTCACTCCTCCACCACACCATCATGTATCCCTCCATGAACTAATACATAATCACCTCCTTTGGGAGTATGACTACACATTAGACCAGGAGACATCCTGATCATTATACAAGACCGAAATTTCTCAAACCCAATTAAATGTGCCACTTTGCGGTCACAACTCAATTGAATTCTTGAAACTCTCTTATACCAGGGATATAAACTTTACATCTCACATAAACCATACATATGTGACTTTAACTTTAGTAATAGGGGCAGTAAATCACTAAAATCACATATCATGCTAATTACATTGCTTCATTCATTAATAAAAAATAAATTTTATTGTATATTATTAATGAATAACACTTATAATGTTTATTTGATAATATACCAATAACCCAACACCTGTATTTCCAAAATCACATAAAAATACAAAAAAAATACGCAAAAAATACACTAAAAAGCACGTATTTAGGGTTCTGTATGTATTTTCATATCCATAAAATCATCAAAAATGTAAAATAAATACACCACGACATAAAGAATAATCATACGAGTCCAACGCCACCGGCCACGCGCGGATCGGAGCCTCCACGCGCCCGCACGCGCCACCTGAGTGCGAGGCGTGTGGAGCTCACGCGTGAGCGTTAATGGCCGGTCAAAACTGGTCTGACCGGTTGACCGGGTCGGGTCGGGTCAACGGGTTGGGTCGGGTTGGGTCCTAGGTTGGGTCGGGTTGGTCGCCAATCGGATCAGATCGGGTCCGAGTTGCTGATGTCATCGTGACGTCAGCACCTGTGTGCGTCGCACGCGCGAGTCACGCCCCGCGCGTGGGAGCGCATGGGGGCGCGTAACCGCGCGTGGGACGCGTGCTCGACGCCCCGGCGGCGCGTGGCCACGTATGGGGGCGCGTGGGGCCCCCTCTGAGGACGCACCGCCCACGATTTTGCTCGTCTCGTCGAGCCCAGTCCGAATATATAATTTAATTTTATTTTTACTATACTTAAAAATCTCGAAAATCTCAAATTATGGCAAAATCCTTTGCGTTCGAGTTTTAGGGTTATGGAGGCTCTGATACCACATGTTGAATGCAAATTATGCAATCCCTAGATCACCATAACCAGAACAAGAACATGCATAATTGAGCAGAAAGATTAACGCACATGTTTTGGGATCCATCGTTCTTGAAGCGGAAGCGGAAAACTGATGTTCCACGTACAAGTCATTCTCCTCTATTGCCCTCTGTATCATTGGCTCAATGAGACGGCCCCTTCACATTTAGCGCTAGGTAAACACTCCTTATGTGAGGATACTTGTAAGAGTTAGGGTTAGAAGAGAGACTTGAGCATTGTTTATAGAGTTTCCAGTCAAGCCCCCTCATTACGGGCTAGGCTCAACTCGGCCCACACTAGCCAGCTCCATATTAGATTAATTAAAAAACCTTCTATCTCACCTTAGACCAAACCCCATAAAACGGTAAATTACAATATCAATTAATGTAGTCCACATTAGGAAAACTCTTACAACACTGGCCCTTTAGGACTTGTCTACTGGCAAGCAACAAAATTCTTCACCCAATCGCAAGGGTAATAGGAATGCTCATGTTAAGCAAGCTCAAAGCTAGACTCGGAACACCCCAATATAGGAAGTTCCAATTTTCAACTTTTCCTCTGTGTGGGGACTTTTGCTGTTTTTAGAAATTTCCACCAGTTTTTTTAGGAATTTTGTTTTTGCAAGACTACATAGTTTCCATCCTCAAGGATTGTAATCCATTTTGATCAAAGTTATTTTGAGGGCATGAGGGGTACCCCAAACTGGCCCGGTGGTGCTATCCAATCATGAAAAGAAAATATCATTTGAGGAGAATCCTAAGAGCTGACTTCATCATGCTTCCTCCCAATATATATATCTTTTTGAAAACAAAAGGCATTTCATTATCAAAAACTTTTTCCAAAGTATTCGCCAGATTTAATTGTTTTCCTAATTTACTTACTTTATGTCTCGGAACATCATCCTTTTGACTTAGCGTAACATGGGGCATTTGAAACTGACACATTACGTGGACTAGTCGGATTCAAGAACACTTTTTTCAATAAAATCAGGAGCAAATAGAAAAGATCACCCCATTTCAAAAGCTATCTCAATGAGTCATCCCTACAACTCTACACACTTCACCTCCCACCTATATGACCCTACCTCAAGTCTGAGTAGTGTCTCCTTCACATGATATACCCTTGGAGGCCAGACTTTGTAGTTTTATTGATGGAATGTTCAGCTTTGACAAGCCAAAAAACACAGAGAATGAATTCCTCATATTTCTTTGAATTGGCTACTGTCAATAGGAAGAAAATCCAGACAGTCAAGGCGATCTCTAACCCCCGGTTCCAGATGATGACTTTAAAATCTGGAAACCTCATTTCTTGTTCCAAACGTATACTTTGCCGAGAAGTGATTGCCATTAGAAAACTGGAGGTTTTGACTATCCATCTCAGATTCCATGGAAGCCTGAGGTACATGACTTTGCCTAATACTGTTGATGTTCATATGATCAAAGGCAGGAAAAAATTACATAGAAGGAAGGCGTTGAAAATGGATCAACGACCATGGGCCGTGCGTACATGGCCACGAATGAGAAGGGCCAATCAAAGGGATGTTGAATTGTGACAAGATAAAATGGCTATCAACAACATTCGAGACATTCCGAGAAATCATTGAATACAAACTCTGGGGAAGGGTAATTTAGTATCGTTTCTAATAGTCCCCTCTAAATTTGCTTTTGACATAGTTTCCCTATTGATAGGAAGCATCATGATTCAAGGAACAAACTCAATGGGTTAATTTGAGCAAATCAATATTGGCCAAGTAAGCGTATGAGAGTAACCCATATCAACTTCACCTAACTCGGTGTGAAAAAGACGTGTCGTCTTAGAGTCGGCTGATTAAATTAAAAAGTGAAGTGTCCCATGGACACTACCAGCGTCTCGGCCCGGTGGTATGGGGGATGAAGCAGTCTAGGACAATCGGGGTTCGATCCTCGAAAACAGTAACAATGTTGCCATATGTAAAAAAACTAAAAAAAAAAATATTTTGCCTCTCTTGGTTCTACAAAAGCAGAAGAGTACTAGACCTAATGAAACCAAAAGTGTAGGATTTTATATCATCCTCATGCTTTAGGACTTTAGGTTTATTCAATCATTTGCAAACCAATGAAGGGTAATGTTGTATGCTCCCGGTTGTTTAACTCCTGGGAAAGTTCATGACTGACATGTTCCCTCCTATCCATTGTAGGATCACTTTACTACCAAAGGTAGTGATGACAAATTATGGAGAGGCATGTCAGACTCTGATAAACTCTCCCAAACAAAATGGTGTCTCACATATCGTCAAAGCAAATCCCAAGAAGATCGTGGGCCTCAATTTGCATTTTTGCTTTCAACCCCACTTATTGATCTATTTCTACATCTTCTCGCATGCAAATGCAAAAGTAGACGCATCCGTCAAATTAAAGATCAGCCTCGATTAATTGTTTATGTGTTATTTTCCCTTTTGAATGGGGGCAATTCATGAGTATTCTTTTTTTTTTAATAATCCCCTTTGTGTTCAGGATTTAACATGTCTATGGGGGCAATTTTGTTAAATGCTTTTGATGAAATTTTTTAGTAAACTCAATTAGTTGGTTTTGGAGTACAAAATCCCTCTTATTTAAAATACTCCATGCCTTTTCCAAATGGATTTTGCATGATGATTTTATTTATTTAGTTACTAATTCCACTAAGGATTATTAAAAATAGACAGCTGAATGAATGATTTGGGATTGATCGAGCATGTTGAATGAGGTGTATCAAGATGATGAAAGGTAAGTCATATCCCACACGCAGTCCCCTGCTTATACACTTGTGAGATGAGCGTAGAAAGTTCTATGTCTACAGGATAAAGAGTTCTCTTGCAAATGGTACGATGACCAAAATGATGAGAGGCATTTCATTTTTCTACCTTAAACACTACAGGTTATCCATTGCTTACCCCCTTTGAACCCCATACACTTGTGAAGTTTCTTTCATGTTACCCCTATCAAGAACCACCCAACACTGATGTAGATCAGAGGTGAGGCGGCATTACAAGTTGAGAAAGGAGATAGAAATTTATTACTCGCACTTGCATCAATCTTTGGGTGTCTTTGTTGTATATGAACACTCACGAAAATTTAAGTGTCCTAAAATGATGAAGAGCGATTCTTGTATTCGTTGTGCAGCCCAATTGAGTTTGTAATTTCTCCCTCACATTGAATCAGGAGTCACTACCATTGAAGTAGCATGATTAGAGCGCTGACTAAAAATGAAGACTCAAGAGTCTAATAGTGGTGTTTTGTTTGAACTTACCTAGGCCAATCCTCAAACAACAAAAAAGAAAAATTAGGGGTATGAAAAAGTAACGTGCTTGGTAAAAGCAAAGCCAATACCCATAAATGAGAAAATTGAATTAAAAACTAAGGGTATGAAAAAACAGTGTGCTTAGTAAAAAGCAAGGCCGACGTCCTCAAAAAAAAAAAAAAAAAAAAAAAATTTAGCCATTTGTACTCCCAAGCAAAACTGCTATTGTGGTTCAATTAATGGAGCCTCCATAAAGAAAATATCCAACAGTGAGAAAAAGATCAGTGATAATGCCAAGACAATCACCAACTCTCACACTTTTATACATGAACCTAGTTTACGTTGCATCCCTTTATAAAAGTTTCTTCAGACTATAGCACTTCTATTAACGTAAGACTTCATATGTTTATAAGCATTTCTTGAAGAAGTACGAACAAGATTATTTCTATTTCTTTTCATAGGGTTCTTGACTTGTAAACCTGGAGACGATCGTGCCGCATTTCTTTCATAATCCTTGACCTTGATGGTTTCCTTTCATAAGCTATTGACCAAGCTTACATTACGGTATCGACAAAGATCTCTTAGATTGGTAAAGTCATACCGCTTCGAGAATATTCAAACCCTTGCTGACATGATGAAGTGAGACGGTGTGGATCTTATAAATCCTATATTAATGGTTAGAGTAAAACAACATTTTCCATGATACTAAGTGGAAAGCTCTTTCAAACTGAAAGTCCCTTATTTGACATGTTTGAAACATTTACATTCTAAATGAAGATTGTCTTTCTAAATTTTCCGTAATAGAACTTTAGTGATACAAAACTGACAAATTTGTCATGCATAAATCCCATTTGAACTTTTGAATTTATAGCATGCTTGAATATTACATGAGACATACTTTCAAAAATCAGAGATATCATCAGGTAAGCATATCTCTACCTTTATTTAAAAAAAAAAAAAAAAAAAATCTTGTGTCTGACCAAATATTTCATTGTCTTTGAATACCAGCTATTATCTGGGTGTCTCTCTTATCGACACTCGACTTGTTCAAGTTGCCCTCAGAATATAGATATCGGCGACTGCCTAAATATCTCATTGTCTTTGAGTACTTGCCACTATCTAGGTACTCCCTTTCAATGACACTCAGCCTATCTGAGTTGTCCCTAGGTTGTATCATTAAATATTTATAGCTATCCAAGTATTCTACTACTTTTGTGTCTACGGCTACCTAGGTATGCCCTATTATCACCATGACACTTGACCTACCCGAGTTGTCCTCGAATTGTATCATTAAATACTTGCAATTATCCAAGTATTTCACTGTTTTGTGTACTTATGGCTACCTAGGTATTCCAGTCCTTTTGTGTGCCTGTGGTCATCCAGGTAAGCCTTGAGCTACATCCAAAATTTATGTTACTAGGAGGTGGGAGACCTTCATCAATTACCAAGAGGTGAGAGACCTTCATG
The DNA here is from genome assembly GCA_014182565.1 of Eucalyptus marginata. Taxonomy (NCBI): domain Eukaryota; kingdom Viridiplantae; phylum Streptophyta; class Magnoliopsida; order Myrtales; family Myrtaceae; genus Eucalyptus; species Eucalyptus marginata. The sequence goes on from CM024587.1 coordinate 23,583,947, forward strand.
AATATCCGAAATGCGTCCTTGATATTCCATATACCAAGAGGTGGGAGACCTTCATTATCAGGAGGTGAGAGATCTTCGCAAATATCAAGGTGCGTCCTCAATATTCCATATACTAGGAGATGGGAGACCTTCACCAATTGCTAGGAGGTAGGAGACCTTCATGAATATTTGAGGCACCTCGTTACTATTCCATTTACCAGGAGATGAGAGACCTTCATGAATATCCAAGTGTTGTCCTTGATATTCCTTTACCAGGAGGTGGGAGACCTTCACCAATTGCCAAGAGGTGGGAAACCATCATGAATATTCGAGGTACGTCATCGATATTTCATTTACCAAGAGGTGAGAGACCTTCATCAATTACTAGGAGGTGAAAGACCTTCATGAATATCCAAGGTACATTCTCGATATTCCAATCATCAAGAGGTTGGAAACCTTTATGAAGCCTTTTCACGAATATCCAAGATGTGTCATCGATATTCCATTTACCATAAAGTGGGAGACATTCACAAATGTCTGAGGAGATGGGAGACCTTCACAAATATCTAAGGTGCGTCCTCAATATCGCAACTTCTTTCTCCTCGGAGGTGAAAGACTTCACGGATATCCCGGGTTCATCTTAGTTATTGCCAAGTTCTCTTTACCAAAAGGTGAGAGACATTCCCAAGTGCTGGAGGTGAGTAGTCGCAAGTACTCTTTTGATGGTTGCGAATATCTAGGTATCTTTCAAGATATTTTTCAAGAAATATCACTAGGGAATCGACACGGCGTGCTTCCGTAGCCTGGAGTCTCCCTACATCGACCCGGCGTACTTTTGTAGCTCGAAGTCCACCTACATTGACCTAGCGTGCTTCCATAACCCGGAGTTCATATTCATTGACCTGACGTGCTTCCGTAGCTCGGAGTCCTCCGGCGTGCTTCCATAGGTGGTGCGCTTCTAGTACATAATATCAATCGTCATGTCCTCTATATCCATAATAATTAACTCTATATGTATAGGTAAACCAAAACGAACCAGAGGGAGACTTATAGCTACGAGCGTGAAAAGGTAAAACAATAACAGATAAGTAAACGCTCAATAAGTAAATCGCTTAAACCTCATATAGGTAGATGCCTCATATCGAAATTGTATGAATAATTGATGCCAATAAGTTGATGGTAAATCAATAGTAAAGCCCTTGCTTTGCCTAAATTATGTACATGAAAGGAGATTCTCAAATACCTAAAATGCTCACACGATCAAAGACCCACAAAATATTATATAATCATAAAAATTATACACATGCCAAATAATAACTTCTACAATATGCACATGATTCTCAAGTCCTAAATAATAACACATAAAATACGCACATGCCAAATAATAACCAATAAAATTTGTATGTACCTCTCAAGACCCAAATAATAGCATATAAAATATGCACATGCCTCTCAAGTCACAAATAAAGGCAGATAAAATATGCACGTGCCAAATAATAGCTTCTAAAATATGTATGTGACTTTCAAATGCCTCAAATGCAATCTTGATCAAGAACCACATAATATTCCAATATATATGCACACGCGCATCCACAACACATTGCACGGCTTCATTTATTACACACATAACCAAAATCCATCGATTTTTCTGGAATCCACTAGCCATCGTCTCGCCTTATCAAACAAGGCAATGCCTTGAAATCCATCGATGACAACATCCGAAATCCATCAGGCTTCATTTCGAAATCATATCCGCAAACAGCATCCACAATCCATCAGGCTTCATTTCGAAATCATATCCACAAAGGGCATCCGAAATCCATTAGACATTGTCCCAAAATCCATCGGTGACAACATCGTCCCGAAATCGATGGTGACAGGTTCTCTCGTGTGACCACACGTGCAAACGAGCACACAACCAGTTCTTATCTTTTCTTTAGTTCAATGCAATAGTGCCACAAAGGTGTGCCAAGTGAGTTGTATGTCGTCACTTACCAAAATCACGTTGTTACAATATTCTGAGCACAAAATGAGAACCACGGCTTGACCCATTATGTTCAAGCACCAACCTAAGTCAAACCCGATTCAAAAACGATACGTCTCAATATCATCGAACTAAGAGAGAGACTCGGCCCAACACGCTTCCATGCACATCTAAGACTAACATGAATCTTTTTTCAAAGGCTCAAGGCATCAATAATAACATATAAACAAACCACATCCACTAAACAACAACAAATCCTTTCAACCAATCATAAACAACAACATATAGATAAACCGCATCCACTAACAACAACAAATCCTTCTAACCTCAACAATCACATAGCAAGATCTCGACCTATTCTCGAACCTCATAACCCAAGCAAAACATGAGCAAACCATACAAAATTAGTACATGAGTTTACTCTACCTAGGATGGCTCGACCCTATTCAACAACAAGAACAAAACCTAAACCAAGTCCGAACTATGCAACACAATGGCCTAACCAACGTTTAGGGGATCTACTTACAAAATGGAAACGAGAACAAAGATGGGCAACGAGCGACTCACGGCAAGCAGGTCGCAATGACTGCAATAGCAAGGGGCGGTGACGGCGGCTCACAATGGTGAGCAGAAGGACGATTGAGAGAGAGAGGGAGAGGGGGCGTGTGAGGGAGAGATAGAGAGAAAGATGAGTGTTCATGGGGAGGGAGGGAGAGAGAATTGTTCTAAGCCCTTATTTGAGAAACTCAATAATTAGATAAGTAGTGATAACTAATGATGATTTTCCTAGGCTTGGTTTGCAAGATTAAATCCTATCCATCCAAGTGTCAAATTAAGGACTAATCTTGGCCAAACTTATCCTTCAAGCCTCAAGGGATTAATCACTACTTAGTTTCAAGGGCAACTAACTTAACCACACTAATAGACTTGTTCCTCTCCTTTCCTTCTTCAAAAGTGTTACCCTCCCCTTTTGCAAGGCCACCAAACATTAGTCTCTCCTCAACTTGTTCTCAAGAAGGCCTTTAAGTCTCAACTTTAGGGTAATTACGGCCTAAATCCCAAAATAAGCACATGACTCAACTATTGCACTTATGCACAACCTTTCAAAATCTAAGGATAGGCTTAAACTTCACAAGACAACTTGATTCTCAAGTTCTCTCCCATCTTAGGCGCATGGGGGCTTCCTTGGCTTCCAATAATTATTCACTTTTAGTTAATCCAAATTTAAGAGGATAAAAGATAATTATAAGGACTAGCTAAATATCGTCTTAACTGGACAAGAATATCTTGAAATCACTCATGATTGACACCCATTATCGGACCAAAGTTTGTGGCAAAGTTTTGATCGGAATTGGCCCTAACACAACCTACACAAATTGGGTGACTTTGGTGATGCTTGGGTGGCCAAGTCTGAACTGAAGTCGGCGCCTGTGCAAGGTTCCATGCGTGACCCATCTTTGGTTCAGAACCAACTCATGTTTGAGCTCGGTTGATCTATGAATGACCATCAGTTGTCATGTAATCGTATAGATCAATTGACTTGCCTTGGCTCACGGTCACACAAAATCGGTTTAAAGTCATTCACAAACGGTATAGTGACCATGTGGAGTCACCTGTGACTGGTATATACTCGAGCTAAATCAATTCATACCCATCCATTGATAGACTTGTGATGGCACATGATTGTCCACATCGATCTTTATGGCCTAGTAGTCTTTTCATGGTCGAACACTCTGGTCTAACGTAGCCCCAATCCTGAGTTGCCTTGCCTCTAATCAGCTAGTTGGCTAGTGAACAACCCCTAGGATTAACTTAGGGTGCGTTTGGTAACACTTCTGTTTAAAAATTGTTCCAGTGAACAGAAATAGAAAAACGTGTTTCTGTTCCGGGGAACAATTTTTGAACAAAAAAACGCGTTTGGTAAACTTGTTCCGGGAATAAAAAATGAACAGAAACACGTTTGGTAAATTTGTATTCTTTTTTTATTTCTTTTAATTTTTTAATATTTTTATTTTCTTTTTCTGTTTTTTTCTTTCTTTTTTCTTTTTTTTTTTTTCTTCTTTTGGCCGATCGCCGGCCTCGGCCATGGTCGGCGACCGGTCGACGAGGACCGGCGGCCTCGCCCGGCCACGGCGAGGCTCGCCGGCCCCCGGCGAGGCCGAGCCTCGCCGTGGTTGGGCGAGGCTCGGCCTCGCCTTGGGCTGGCGAGCTCGAGCTCGCCCGGATCCGGCGAGCCCGAGCTCGCCCTGTGCGACGCCGGCCCGGGAGGTGGCCCGGCGAGGCCGAGCCTCGCCGATGGCTGGGCGAGCTCGGGCTCGCCGGATCTAGGCGAGCCCGAGCTCGCCCAGTAAAGGCGAGCCCGAGCCTCGCCGGGGGCCGGCGACGCTCGGCCTCGCCAGGGCCGGCGACGCCCGGCAAGGTCGCCGGCCCTCGACGACATCGCCGGCCCTCTTTGGCCGGTCGCCGGCCATGGCCGAGGCCTGGGACCGACCAAAGAAAAAAAGAGAAAGAAAAAAAAAAAAAAAAAAGAAGAAAAAGAGAGGAGAGAAGAGAGAAAATGTGTTTTTAATTTTTGTTCCAGAAACAAGAAACAAGTTTTTTTTGTTTCTTGTTTCTGTTCCAAAAGTGTTCCCGGGAACAAAAAAATAGATTTGGAACAAAAACGCAAACAAACGCGTTTCTGTTCTTTTTTTGTTCCCCGGAACAAAAAAACACAAAATCTATTTATAAACAAAAAAAAAGAAATGTTAACAAATAGCCCCTTATAGTCCATTTTCGTTATCAACATATTAATCCTTAGTCCATTCGTTGCACTCAAGATAGGAATCTGAATCGAGGATGTCACACTAAGGATCTAAATCGGAGCATGAGCAAAACCGACTGAGTTTTAGGCATCATCAAAATGCTGAATATGAATCCACTTCCGTTCATGCGAATCAAATTCCCTGATGATGTTGGAGTTTGAAACCGGGGTGAGACAGGTGTTTCCTCCTATGATGAGTTCTTGGCATTCTTATTTTTTTGCCATGATATTGAGAAAAAAAAAAAAAAAAAAAAAGAATGCCTATTCAGTTTACTGATTTTTTTTTTTTTTTTTTTTTTGCAGGATGCAATAACGCTCAAAAAAAGAACCGAAGGCAATTCGAGAGACATGAAAGCTAGGTCAAGAAGGATAGCTTTGATATCATTACAAAAATTGAAAGAAAAATAGAGGAAAAATACTATTCTTTTTTTACTATATACAAGTATATTGGACAATATATAATGTGAAGAATGAAGAGAAAAGAGGAAATAATATACTAGAATTATAACTTTCCTATTTACTAAACTAATCACTGGTTGGCTAAATCAATTAGTCCGCTGTCAAGATCAGCATTCTAAACAAGATCTTCAATCTATCCCCAGCACTCTTTTATAAACTCTTCAGCTTTCTTAAGATGACCCGATCGAGCAAGAAGATCCACAACACATGCTCTATCGAGTGATTTATAGGTAAATGTCCTACCTCTAACGGTGGTTACCTTGTGTAATCAATATAGTACTCCTTCCGAGGGCTTAGCTCGTGTGTAAAGGGCCGAGTCATTACAAATTATATTAGAGGGAGTATAATTTGAGCAAGACTCCCTCTGGAGAATGTGTGGTCTCATCCAAAACCCTCTACTTAAAAGTTGAATCTCTGCCTCAGATAAAGTTCATAACGTAGATGGTAATTAAAAATAAATAGTATATTATAGTTAAAATATTTAGTTGAGTTATTATAGATGATAATTACAAAAATTATTTTCAAATATAAATTATGACATACGTATTTCCGATGTTTAGTTAAATAACATAGATGGCAATTAAATATAAATATTAAAATGAAAACTACCAATATAAGTCATAATATCAAAGTTAATTATTCAAAATTATGATTTTCATAACTAAATTATATATAACAATATAATGTGAATAAATTTTCAATCAACTTCATTAACATATTAATATACCATAAAGTACCCAAGGATTAGTTTTTTTTTTTTTTTTTTTTGTCGAAGTACCCGAGGATTCAAATGATGTATATCTACTATTCATTTATCTATATTGACCCTACTACTGATTGGAAGAACGAATGAAACAGTCTTTGCTATTTTTACGGTTGTAAGTTGATGTAAAATTTAGATATTTACAAGTCATTGTGACTTTTTTTACGAAAAAACTATGTTAAAACAAGGATGTATTCACCAATTCCTTAGTAAATATTGCTAAAATGATTCATCACCTTTGGCCCAAGCAAGATGCCTTGCCCCCGTGGGGTGTTGATCCCTTTCCCTGCCCCATCTTCATGCTGACTCAGCCCATTTATGGCCTAAGTCGCGCCATTTTTGTGCTCACGATATGCTCGCGAGGTTTCATTTTTCGTTTTGCAAATTTTGGAGAAAAATCAAAATAAATAATAACTTGTTCACATTTTTTCGTTTCGTCTAGTGGCCTATGAGGGTTGCTGGCCCTCATCCAGTGCCAGCAAGGGTCAAAGTGCGATATATTTAGAAATTTTTGGACAATTTTACCATCAAAAACTGTTTAGATGTTTCCATACTAGGACGTTGCAACAACTTAGGATAAGGTTTCTGGCGGAACCGTGACAAATGGTACAGGAGAAGTTAAAGCGGTCGAGTAGAAGTTACGACACACGTTCCATTACGACCTTCTCAAGCTGTCTTTTTAACTTCTTTTGACTTGTGTTTATAAGTTGGAGAGGGAAAACAAGAAAACCAAAACCTAACTAAGACCCCAACTGATGAGACGAGTCTCTCCATCCTCAATACATCCAAAACTGCCCAACAAAACCCGGAAAATCTAGGAGGAACTAAAAAAAGTATAATACCAGACAATAGAAGGAGGGAAAGAAAGAGAGAAGCCAAAGCTTCATGCAGATACTGAGGTGCACATTCTCTCTCAATCGCATGCACAAATCTTCATGCCAATGACAAGGTCATGACGACGATGGTGAGCTTGAGAGGGAGCAACGACAATGTGGCGGCGACGGGGAGAGGAGGTGAAGGTGGTGGTAGGGAAAGGTTGATAGCAGTTGCAATTGACAGGGACAAGTCCAGCAGATACGCTCTCAAATGGGCCATCGAGAACGTCGTCTCTTCAGGAAACCAGATCCTCAAGCTCGTTCATGTCAAGTGCCGGCCTTCGACATCCCCTCCATTTCCAGGTCTCTCTCTCTCTCTCTCTCTCTCTCCCCAACGTTATTTGACTCCTGATGGATATGAGTCGCCTATCTTCTCTGATCGATTGTTTTTATGAACTATGAGCTTCAGGAAAGTTAAAAGAAAAGGTCAAGAAAACTAATATCGCTGAAAATTAGTGTTTTGCTTTTCTTCGTCAATTTTTTTCGCACTTATTGATTCATATTTTGGTGCAGCCTGGTCGGAAGAGGCGCAACCCGATGCTCAAACAACAGAGCTCTTCCTTCCCTTCCGCTGCTACTGCTTGCGGAAACAAGTGCATTTCTGCTTCCTCACCTTCCATTCTTATCCAAATTAGTATGAAAAACAGAGTAGTAGTACATAAAATTTGAATGAAACAGATTTTGCCTTGCATCTAGCACTGGTTGACAATACGCCTTTTCACCAAACAGTTCAATATACAATTCTCTAACGATTTTGTTTTTCGATGGGTAGAGACCATATTTTATTGTTATAATTGCTTGTGAAGGTACCTTTTCTGAAAACCTTTATGAATCTAGATTGAATGAAAAGTTTTTGTGTAGTTTGTAAGCCAACACCGCTATCCATGTATGTGTTCTTGTGAGTACAATTTCTAGCTTCTGATAAAGAAGGTCCATTTTGACTTTCGGTTTTATACTTCAAACAACATGCTTTTTGTCCTTCATTGTATTAGTAGCAGCATGCTTATTGTCCTCTAATTTTTAATTTCGACAGGTACAATATGAAGTAGTTGTACTTGAGAATTCAGATGTGGCAAAAGCTTTAGTTGAATATGTCTCAAGACATGCGGTCGACACTTTGCTCCTCGGAACGGCTTCACGAAAGAGCTTTTCCAGGTACTTTCGCAATCCCTCTCACGTTTGAACATTGCCCCTCCATTGCATACAACATAACATGAGACCATGAGATTATCCGATCCATAGTGGATCCTGTCCCCATAAGAATTTCCAGAATTCCCGTGACCCTTTATCAAAGCCAGCAGTTGTTCGTGACGGGTTAAAAACCTTCCTTTATTTATATTTACGCTTTTCTCTTTCAGATTATTCAAGTTTGCAGATACACCAAACACCATCTTGAAGTACGCACCAAATTATTGCAATATTTACGTGGTAGGCAAGGGAAAAGCTGTATCTGTGCGGTCCGCCACTTGTCCCGTCCCAAACTTGTTGACAATTGAGGAGACAGCACAGGTCGATACGCTAAACCATGCGAGGTATAGATTTGCCCTAATAATTCTTTGAGCAACGCGACACATCTGTACGTAACGTGCTTATATATATAATGGAAGTTAGACATTTTAAAATGTTTAAAAGACGGGAAAATTCCAATTTCTTGATAAGAGATGACGGTGGAAAGGCATGGCACGTTGAAGTAGTGTGTTTTAAATGACGCATGAAGATAAAGTGACTTACGATTTTGATATTTAGATTAAAGGTAAATGATGAAAAATCATTGACAACTCATGCCATTACATTATGCCAGATTTTCTTACCATAGCTTTAGCCTGTTAATTGACATTCTAACAATCATGAACTCTGGACGCCCGAGAAGCCGGCCGTACGATGAGCTCTCTACTTGTGAGGATGATTTCTCCCGTGCAAGCTCGGGGAGACTGAGCACCGACAGCAGTTTCCTTTCCTTCTATGAAGATCTGGGATTGGGACAGATGACCAGTTCCTCGGCGAGCTTATGTTTTGAAGATGATGAAACGTCCGTGCAGACGAGCACATTCAGTTTCACTTCAGCACATGGGCCAGCGACGCGAGATGGTGGAGGGTCAATGTCATGGTCATCACGTCCTGCTGTAAGGAACATTTCCATGTTATATGCGACTCAAATTTGTTGACGACTCGGAAATGAACGATTAACTCTCGGTTACACAGCTCGTGTCAAAAGCTACAACCCACGCCACTGTCTTTCGTTTCTCTTAGCGACTTGATAGCGGCATTCAATATCAGTTCTATGACTACATAGATGATTGAATCAAGCATGAAAAAATTAAACAGAAAAAATCCTAGCCAGAAATACCGCAATTATATATAGGTTATCTGGTTAATTGGCTATGTGAAATATGCAGGAAGCAGTGGAAGAAGAAATCTTAAGGACAAACTTGGAGCTCAAGAGGACAATAGACCTGTACCATGCAGCCTGCAAGGAAACAATCCGAGTGAAGCAGACGGTAAGTAAAAGCTATAAATCGCATGTATATTTTAAAATTCTGTTCAAGGTTTAATAAGTACTATAGGACTGGCGATTCGCCAGTCTTTTCTCAATGTAAGATTAATTTTAGAGCACTAGATCTGATAACAAATACACCCACTCCGTATTATCTTAATTTATTTTTGCTTTTATCAAAATCGCTGATCTCGCTTTATATCATGCTGTCATGTTTGCCGTGACATTTTGCAGGTGAGGGATTGCCACATCTACCAGAACGAATTGGAGAAGAAGCTGCTGGAAGTACGTTTGTCGGAGCAAGCCGCATTGGCAGCAATGGAGAAGGAGAGAGGGAAACGCATGGCGGCGGCAAAGGCTTGGCAACTGGGGGATGAGGAGGCACTGAAGAGGTTGGATGCCGAGAAGAAGCCGCACAAGGAGGTCGAGTATCAGAGCTTGGTCCACGTGATGGTGGCTTTGATATTCCTCTATGTTTCTTTCATCTATCTAAAATGACTCATGTCAAAAGGGCTGGTTGAGTTTGTCATATTAGGAGGACATGAATGTTGTTGAACAAACGTTGGGCTCAGACTGTCTTTCATAAGACAAGATTAAGCAAAATAGGGTGCTGGTTAGGGCTAGTCTGGTTCATTCAATTGATGATGAGTAACACCCAAGAAAACTGGAATTTCACTATAAGAAATGGTAACAACGAGTTGATCCAAACCAAGCCCCCCAAAATCAACCCAAATGCAAATTCTCTCTTTTCTTGATTCCTCTTTTTTCTTTTTTTTTCTTTTTCATTTCCTGCAAGTTGAAGAACAAAACTCAGAGGTACCAACAATGACAGTCTTGCAGGTTCGGCTTTCTTTTTCCTTCTTCAAATTTCAGGGTAAACAGGGCTTTATGTTTCTAGCAAGGGTACGTTCGTGTAATGTGCTGCGATCGCTGCCCTCGTTGACCGGCACCACCAGCTTCTTTCTCTTCCATCGCCATGTATCGGGGCATCACGATCCTTGAGCACTTGTGGTCGTTGTGTCGACCGTTGACACCTAATTTTTACACCTAATTTTGTCGACTATTCAGCGTTTGTTCTTATAAAAATACAAAACAGCACAAACAAGAAAAGAAAGATAAATAAGGGGTAATGTGGATTATTGGTTTTTGTCAGGAGAACCGGAGAACCAGAAGCAAAGGTATTCTCCTTCTCTAAACCTCCAATCTCTCACAGGGGCCTCCGCTGGCCTCTTCTCTAAACCTCCAATCTCTCACAGGGGCCTCCGCTGGCCTGTCCCTTTGATAAATAGAGATAGTGGGCTCCACGGATGCGTTCCTTTTCTTATGTGCCATTGCATACTCTAAACCCCTAGTTAGTATAGTACGTTTTTTCTTGCTCTATATTTGGCAATACCCTCTTATTGATTTGCATCCAGGTGATCTTGAGATTCAAACGAGAATTCAGATGAAACCTTTTAAGGACTTGCTTAGATCCGAACTTAGCAAATAAAAGGTCTTTGAAAATTAGTAGAAAAAATGATGGTGTTGAAAGAATAAAAAGGCTTTTGCGCTTCCCCTTTATAGATGGACAAATTTCGCCCAAGCCACAAGCCCCTCAAGCCCATCCACTCCAGCCCCACTAACCCATTCCATATGCCAAAGCCGCAGCCCATTAATTCAAAACCCATTGGAAGCAATGGAAGGGAGGAAATCTGCTCGCCCGAAAGGAGGAGAGCTGGAGAATGAAGTGAAAGAAGAATGGGAAAATAACACAAATAATATATGAATTTTGATTTAATGTGTAATTTGATTCCTAAATTTTTAATTTGTTCAATGCGGTCCATATACTTTAGTGCAATGTGCAATATGGTCCCTAAAATATAATTTATTCAATATAATCCCTAAAATTTTTGTAACGTTCAATACAGTCTCTAAATTATATAAAAATACTCAATGAAAATTAAACATTTTCATACAATTTGGGACTGTATTGACTACATTGAACATTTTCATATAATTTAGAACTGTATTGAACATAACACTAAAAGTTCTAGGATTACATTAAACAAATTAAAATATTAGAGACTACATTGCACATTGGACCAAAGTTTATAAACTATATTTATCATTATCCCAAAAAGAAACATACACAACAGATAACAATCGTTCCTTGACATGACAATGGTTAGGGCAAACAAGAACATTTATTTTCACGTGCTACTCAAAATTGACATCGCAAGTCGCCGAATTCACATGGTGTGATATCCAAAGTCACAAAATGTCAAACATACTCAAATCCTTCGAAACAAGATTCAAAAGGTTTTCTCTTCATCGAGCAAATGGTATAACACAATCTATCTATCAAAAGTTCGAATTTTCCAGACATAATTTAAGTGCACTTTAAGTTCCACAGCCATCAACATTATAAGGAACTACGAAAAATAGGCTCGAGTTCTGTGAACATGAGCTGAAATCTCAAGAGTTAACATGTCACTCTATTTACCGCCAACCTTTGCCTGCCCACGGCCAAAAAAAGTACCTTCTTGATAAAAATGCAGTTGACTACAATTCTCATTCTCTGTTTTATCAAAAAAATCAATGAATTAACCCAATGATACCATGACAGTAGCAAAATAGATTTACCATCCAAGCTTGTGCAGTTATCAGAGTACAGAAGAAGACCAACCGGTTCTATCATTCTTCATTAACTTCGAGTCCTGGTATGTATTCCAGACTGACATCAAAGATGACAGGACTATTTGGAGCCACCCTCGGCCTTCCTGGAGCTGAAGTGAGACCTTTTGGGAATGCCAACTGTTGAAGGAGCGAATCTCACCATCAGAACTAAGCTGACACCGTCATTTGTCAAACAGATTTTTGACTCATCTTTAAGAAACTTCACTAAAGGAAATAAAAGTACTTGTCTCTACATGTACGTACGTTTGCAAGACAAGCAAAGCATGACAATGAAAAGTTGCTAAATTGCTAGATGATAAAAATGTAAGTAGTCAAAAGGCCAAAATAAAATTCAAGCCATAAATTTGCACTCAACTTCCAAAACATTTAAAATAAGAGATGACATGCTAAAAGCTTTCCTTCCTTGAATAATCCCTTTGGTGCATTTACCTGTTACTGCTAAACTACCGGAAAGTTTGATTCCAATCCCTTCCAAAATCCAGATTGTTTTCATAAACCTGAATCCTCTGATTAATGAGGCAAATATACTAAATGAATTAGCATAGTTAAGTTCATTATAGTATTCAGTTCAGTTTCAAGATGTGAATGCTAATCAATTTCAGTGCCCACTATCTTTTCCTATAATTCAAAATTTCACACCAGAAGAAAAGCACAATTAACATGGACACCTCCGAACCCCTATAAAGAATGATTCAGCTGCTAGAACATTTCCTACTTTGGGAACCCTCCCTACAGCTATTTCTCATTGAAAATCAGGCATTGTGAAATTGAGGAACTTACTGATCCAGGAATGTACAATCGACGCTTCCCTCCAATTTTCATACTCAGTAACCCTTCGTCAAGTCCCTTAATCACCTAAGCCAGCATTTCAACTGCTATTTGTCATTTGCAAAATGATAGGCATGGCATATCTACGGTCATGCTGTGTGAATATGTAACTATCCATGCATATGCGCACTAACACAAGCCATTTAATGTGTATGCTTGTCGTGTAATGCAGCAAACAACACCATTAGCTGGAGAAAGGTAGCAACTTTGACATTTGGGTCTCTTAAATCATCATGCGACAACATGAAAATTATAAAAGAGGTTACAATACTGGGCACTATAAATTCTACATATATGGCTCTTTTGGTTTAAGAAGAGCTTACTATTGATACTATATTAGATCGAAAGTACCAATAATTGGCCAGAGGAATTAAAAAAGATAGAAATACTGATTCAATTTGAACCCATTAAGTTTGCAAATTTTTAAAGCTGATCCTACAAACGGGCACATGTTGTAATGGGCAAAGAAGCAATCCAAATTCTTCAGCACATGCTTGCACACATCTAGAACTAGGTGAATCAAAAAAACGCCTTCTTTATGAAAAGTAGATATCAACAGCAAAAATATATTTTCCTTCCCAAATTATTTAACCTTAAGAATCAAACTCAAAACTTCAAACTTGTGGGCATTAAAATTATCAATATGCAGTTTCAACTGCAACAAACTTAGCCCGCACTTCCTTATTTATGCTAACATCATTTCCAGATCAAATCATGACATTTAGAGTTGCCTAAGAAACGCAAAAGAGATGCTAATACATCATTTTGATATTCATTGTGATAAATCTTGGATTAAAACCACACGCATGAGGTAAGGTGAGGTTAAAAAATCAACCAGAAGACACAACCTGGGTTGGAGGGATATTTGTAGGTTTGCAAATCAAAACCCAGTTCTCTCAAACCAATTGATCAAACCCACCAGATCATCATCAGCAATCCTATTACATAGTTGGGATGACAAGTCTTGTAAAGGAGAAAAGAACAAATCAAAAGGCAAGACCAAGATTAGTGCATCTTTGATGGCCAAACAAGATCATATATGTGTGATTCCTAAGATTAGCTTATTTTTTAGACTGTGGCAATCACAAGAAAGAATGATTAGCTACAAATGTTAATATTCCGACGACGTTTAACAGAACTAGTGCTCAACATGACACCCGTTCTATTTTCAGGAAAGAGGTGAACATAAAGAAAGATATATTCATACTCATTTTATGATCTGATGACCAACATGCAGTGTATAAGATATATGCAGAACACACCTGACCAGAGCCAACACGAAATATATAAAGCTGGCCTTTCTCCAATGAGCTGCAAAGTGAAGCATGAAAATGATTCTGAAGAGATCAAGATCTGTTGATGAACCTTATTAGAAAATTTAATCTAAAAATTAAGCTAATAGGTGGAGTGAGACTACATGAATATAAGGCCCATGAAAATCCCATAGACAAGCAATGTGGGATACTTCAACAAAACTGTTGATAAGAGCACACAAAGTTATCAAGCACACTTAACTTAAGATTGGCATCAAAATGTCTTCAATCTCCAGACAAAAAGAAGCAACATAAACCTCAACAACTGAACCTTGGCTTGATTGGTGCCTCCAAATTTAGCACCAGCATCAAGGAAACATCCGATATAAATAACAGATAATTTCTCCCTGTCCTACAGCTTTTTGGTGGCACATGCAAAGACAAGCGTCTTCCTAGTGAAAAACATTGATGACCTCACGAATCCACATTACAATTTAGGCGTTGAAGAGGGTTCTTTCCCTTCACTGATCCCTAGCGTCCCTCCAAACACATAAACTACGTACTTCAATTGTCAACTAGGCACACACCTTTTATTGTAGCAGACTGAAGTCAATCCAGTTAAGAGGGAAAACTTTTCAAGATTTCAAACAGCAGCTTCTAACATTAAAAAAAGATTGTTGTCCATAGAAGATTTCAAAGATAAATTGATAGATGGCAGCAAAGGAATGATTCGCATACCTGTCAAATATTTGCCCAGATGGAACCATAGCAACATAATTAGCAGCTACCTAAGGGTGGTGATATTAACATGAAGAAAGTCAATTTAAGAGGATAAGTTTCTAAGATAAGCAAGCTAATAGTCAACATGAGGCATCACTAAATTTGGAAAGTTCTCAGCCTGAAGTTTTCCAAAATTTAATGTCAAAAGGCTAGGCAGCACATGTTGATTCAAAACCAGCACGTGATTAAAACATTCCAAGCCAAAATGGGAGAGGAATTACCAACAGCTTAATATTTAAACAGATTCTTTTTTAACTCAGTACTCAATCAACTCAGACAATTTGATCCGAAGTAAACTAATTTATGCTGAAACTCCAATGGTTTTGGAAACATGTAAAAAGAAACTGCTCTCATCAAAAGGAAGAAAAATAATATTAATTACCTATCCGTGTTATGTACTAAGATAATTAGGCCTATCTCATGCATGTGCCCTAATTAGAGTGTAGACAAATCTCATGAATCATTCCTATCAACATCATTATCAAATGTTAGACTAAGGAAATTCTGGTCAGCCTTACTAGTACAGTTAAGACCCTCTGGAGAGAAGACATGTAGCAATTACATATGTCAGAACTTTAAGATTCCAATGATGGCAATTCATTCATAAATATTTTTGGTGAAGGAAGGTAGAAGAACCACTTGGCAGAAGAGGTCACTGACTTGGAATCCAATAGGTGGACTAGGGCCTTCGCCAACTTTTATATCCTTATACTGCAGACCAGATTCTGTGGTTACCATTGGCACCTTCATGGCAAAGAAGATTTCAAACTTAAGAATGACCATTAAATAGAAAGAAAAAGCAAATAAATAAGTCAATGATCATAGTCACCCCAATATCACTACTTGATTTCAAACATGCACTTATATGCCAAAGGAATAGCTG
The DNA here is from genome assembly GCA_014182565.1 of Eucalyptus marginata. Lineage (NCBI taxonomy): Eukaryota > Viridiplantae > Streptophyta > Magnoliopsida > Myrtales > Myrtaceae > Eucalyptus > Eucalyptus marginata. Next base: position 23,599,724 of record CM024587.1, read on the forward strand.
CGTAGTATATTGTCCTCCTCTAGACTTTGATATGGCAAACTACAATGCAACAGACTAAATCCTTTTGGATGATTTCCACAAATTAAAAGATTGTCACAGCACACTGGGATTCTAGCACTTTTTCCCAAATTCCAAAACACTGCATTACGTTGAAGGGAAAGTTCAACAACAAGACCCTCTATAGTGGATCTGTAATTTATATGAAGCCCCAAAATATTCCACTGCAACACCTATCAGCTGATAATATTTCCTACAATAACTGCGTACAAAATTTGTAGCAGTAACTCCAAAAAACATCTTAGATAGTAGGCTATGCCATCACAAGATTTAAGTCATCTTGAATTAGTTAAAAAATAAGAGAAGAGGGAATGTGATCTCACCATACATTTTCAAGCTCTTTCTCACAAGTACTATCACATAATTTGGGCTTTTCCTCTGGTGGTAAGCCAGCTCCAATCACATTGAATGAGTTGATGAAGAAACTAGATAGTCCGCACAGCAATCCAATGGCATCCCGACGTTTGAGTGAGGTTAGATGCCCATCGCGTTTCACTAGATTTGAAACTTTGGGTACTGCACCAGAACACCGCACAAATGGGCCTCCAAGTCTTCTCCCAGCATTGCTTTGGCAACTTGTACACGATGTTTTACCACTATCCAAACCTGACAAAATCTCAACTCCTCATCAAATCTGGTGCCCACAAATAAGTACACGGGAAAAATCTAGAAGAAATTCAGGGGAATAGTATCCCATTTCACGCAAAAAATAACAGCCAATTAACGCTAATCAACCCCAACAACTCCATCCAGCTTCTTTTGGGGGGTAACTTAAAAATAAGAGTGCCGCACTTCAATCAGCAGTTCAGTTTGAGCTCAAAGTTATTTCTATCAGAACAGCATATTTACCATGATAAGTACTGGGAATCTAGCTTCCTTCACTGCCTGTTATTCAGACCCTTGTCAAACTGGGGACATGACCCACAAAAATGTCAACCTGAGTCCTAGAAATGCAAAATGTAGCTTCCAATAGGGAAATTCAAGCAATGTAGGCCGACCCAATTGCTTAAACTCGGTCGACTTAAGGTAGATTCAAAAGGGACTCAATCGAACTCCAGCATAACGCCCCAAAACATCCACCAGCCATATGGTCAACGAGACGCTTATGTGTATTCTTCTCAGAGCAAGAAACAATGTCAACCGTCTCCACAGGTTGATTAAGTCATCGCATGAGATGACATGACAGCACCAAAATGCCCAGTATCATCACGAAAGTTCTCACTCGCAAGTTCGCTTAATAAAGTCTCCATGGGCATACATATGGTGAGCACTCTCGACCATTCAAGATACCTCGAAGCTTGCAGATCAGTGAATTGAGGATTATTGACAATAACCTTGAACGCTTCCAGAAACCCAACACAGGACAAAAAAGAGAACGAACGGAAACAGAACACAATGATAGAGAGAGAGAGAGAGAGAGAGAGAGAGAGAGAGAGAGAAGGTAGTGGAAGATTACCAGGAGCAGGAGAAGGAAGGAAGAGAGAGTAAACAGAGGAAGCGGCCATCATCCCTTCCTTTGTGGAAAGAATCTGAGAAGAGTAACGTCCCTCCCCCTCTGGATAACGATATCTTCTCGCTGCTTTGTTTATGTTTTAAAAACCAAAATAAATTATAGACAAAATATATATCTTTACATATAGCCATAATGTGATAAAACTTTATGAGATAAGTATAGTAAAAATTCTAAAACTTATCGTTAAAGCGCGATTGAATATTTAAATTTTAAAAAAATATAATTAAATTTTAAAACTTGATGCAGTCAAGTCTTTTTGTTAACTCCATTCATCCAATTTGACCAATAAAAAATGCAGACGTGACTTTTATTTATTTTCACTCCCCTATGTGATGTTAAATTTAACTGAAGCACTAAAACCATCTCGTTTTGATCTAAAACCTAATTTTAACACTAAATCTTAATTAGATTAGGATAAAAAATCCTAAATCTTTCCAAAAAAAGACAAAGTAAAAAAAAAGGCTAAAAGTTTTTAAAATAAAAAACAAGACAAAAAAAAACCACCATCGGAAGGAGGGCTAGGCCCTTTGCCTGTGGTTGTTGCCTAATCACAAGTGGGGTGTCAACGTTTGTCAATGGAGTTGTCGTCGCCTAAGTAGTATCAACACGGACACGAACACGCGACACGTAATTGCTACATCGATGGAAATTGAGTGAAATTCCATCTAGATACTCAATTTTTTTTTTTATTTAATAGGTGTTTTGTCGGTTTTGGATCTCATAACGAAATATATTTTTATCAAGTGTTATATTTTGATTTTTATTAAAAGAGACTTAGGTTATGTGTTAGTTTTGAACAAAGATGGTCAAATGCAAATGAGATTATACACTTTATAATCTCGAATTCAAAGAAGTCACTAACTTAACACGAGCTTAATATCAACGATAGTCAATATCAAAACCTAATCAGTGAGGTCAGTTAAACTTACTTTAACATAATAATAAAAGCCCATTAAAATTAAAGTGGTTTATACAATATGGAAGATGCTTCAATAATACTAGATATTAACAGGATGCCTAAAAAGCATTGCTCTCTACTAAGTTCGATGACACAATGTTGGAATCTAATCAACAACGTTGGACAATGAGAATAATATCTAGTAGACACTACTCCTAAATAGATATGAGGATACAATGTCAGAATCTGATCAACAATACTAGACAGTGATAACAACACCTAGCGCACACTACTCATAGATGTGTATGAGGAGACAACGTCAAAATATAATCGACAACAATGGATAGAGGCAACAACACCTAGTGAACACTATTCCCAGATGTGTATGAGGATACAACGTTAGAATCTAATCGACGACGCTGGATAAAAGCAACAACACCTAGTGAACATTATTCCTAGATGTGTATGAGGACACAATGTCGGAATCTAATCAACGACGTTGGATAGAGGCAACAACATCTAGCGAACACTATTTCTAGATGTGTATGAGGACACAACGTCAAAATTTAATCAACAATGCTGGACAGAGGCAACAACACTTAACCAACACTATTCCTAGATGAGGACACAGCATCGGAATCTAATTGATGACGTTGAATAATGGGTTACCCTTGGAATTTAATCGACAACACTGCTCTGAGATATAGACATTCACCAAAATTGAATCTATGATAGGAATTTTAAGCTACAGCTAAGCTAGACTACATAAGGGTGAAAGCAAGATAAAGTAATTTTTATGTATGTTCGGGGGCTCTTTGTTAGATTGCCTGCGGTATTTATAGGCCAATCTAGTAACCGTCAATAATCAGTTACTTCCTCCTCAAAAGTTGCCTTGCATTCTATGTCGAATCACCTTATTCATATTTAGTTTATGACCTATTTAACAACATTTTCGCGGCTTGTCCAACAAGTATTAACTACTCCTCTTGAGTTTGGCGCTCTTTTAACCGTTCCCGCCTATTTCTACCGTCAATGTTATATCTTCATCAATGACCCTTGGCTTCAACACATGGCAACCAACTGCTTCATTATGAAATCATACGTCTTTGCTTGTATGTTTGTTGAAATTCAGCCCAAGGTTTCTCAAAGTCCTTGACCAACACATGCTTGATGGGATATTTTTGGGTGTCAACAACAGGTGAATGCATTAGGCTTTCATTTATTTAAAATTAATACTTTTCAGAAAACTAATTTCACACCAAATAAACGCCGACCAAATTCCAATAGAAAATGCCTACGCGGTGGAATTTGGCAATCCAATCTCTGGTGGAATCTTGCAAAATACATTTCCTGTAGGTTCCAATTTTTTTATTGTTTTTCATGTCCTTTTACTTTCCGATTTCTTGTGAATTAATCCCTATTTGATTCATAATTTTGAGAAAAGGGTCTTGGTAAAAATGGCTAACGGCACTTGTTCAACATATCCAATGATGAATATTCACAAATTTCAAATGACTGACTGCACAAAACACGAGTAATGCATGGCAGTGGAAAAAAAAGCAAAGAAAAAAACGTAATTTTAGAGTCATCTTCGTAGGTTCGATAATGAACAACTGCGGAATGAATCTCTGCTCCTCTACGATTTAAGTCATCGTTGCCCGTTTCCATGTTGCAGAGTAGAAGGCAAGAAAGATCGGCCAACTTAATTTAATCGATCTTCCATCTTGATGCAGGGTTTTAACCCAAAGGAAAAAAGAAAAAAATCAAAAAAAGAATGGGGAAAATGCCATTTTCAGTTTTATTCCCTCCGCCCACATGAGATCGAATCCCACCCACCGTTATGTCTCTTTGGGTTGATGATTTGGCAATCAATCTTTGAAATTCTCCCCCACCGAACAGACAAGCGACGCCTTAAGCGCTCTCACCTCGGAGTCTTTCGCTTGCCCGATCGCATCTTTCCTTTGGACCATCGCCTTGATCAAACCTTAGCAATTCTTCCGTCTCCCATGTCACTTGGTCTTTCCATTCTGTACTTGTCAGCTATACGGCTCTTGAACCGCAACTCCTTCCTCAGTTCGGCCACATCCATGTTGCCCAACAAGTCCTCCACTTCCGGAAAAAGCACATGAACTGACATCTCAATTTGAGTTGGGGTAGATCGCTCCAACTCCACCTTTGGCTCCTCCAAAGGTTGTGCCTTCACCCTCAACTCTCGGCCTTTTATCCACGAGTCATATCACGAAGACAACTTTGGTCTCCATCAACCCAAGGATCATTGCCACCATTAATGGGCATTTTGGGTACTTTAGTTCTCATATCTCATATGAATCATGGTATCCATCCTACCAAAGAATTCTAAACTCAAAACAAGATCATTTTCATCAAGCAAAATTACCTCGATAAAGAATTTGCCTTTCCAATCATTGATGCGTAACTCCAATTCCCAAATGATGCCTACAGCCAGTACATCATATGAGTTGATCACCCATAACCTATGTTTAGTTGGCTCCACTCGAAGTCCTAAGCCCTTCTCCACTTTGTTCGACATGAACATGTTTGATGTGCCCATGTCAACCAAGGTATAGAGTTCTGTGTTATTAACCTTGACTTCCACGAATGACAAACTCATACTTGCAGGTTTCTTGGGTAGTTCTCGAGTCTTGATGGAGTTGAGAAGATTCAATGTTTCAAGCTGCACTTCTTTCTTCTCTTGCTTTGGTTCCACCTCCTCCTCCTCGCTTCGCATTGCTGAAAGTTTACCCTTCTTTGGGAAATCCCAAGCAAGGCATGGACCTTCACAAAAGAAGCACTTGATCAGTTTCTCATACACTTCTCCTTGTGGCTTTGTCAACTTGCCACTCTGATGCTTTCCTTGCTCATCCCATCAATCATGAATAGCTTCCTCTTCCTCATCCTCGTCATGGCGGTGATCCGTCCCCCACCTTTTCCCTTGGACTTATGAGCTTTGAACTAATGGAGAACAATAAAAAAACTCAGCTATGGTAAGAGCTCTCGATAGCTCTTTCACTCCTTGGCTTTCCAATTCCAACTTTGCCCAAGGCTTGAGCCCATTGTGAATGCAAGTAGTGACTCAAACTCGGTCATATCTGGAATCTCCAAGAATAGCTTGGAAAACTCTGCACATGCTTGCAGATATCTCTCTTGTGTGGGAGACGGCGTGGTTTACTCCGGGCTTCATTCTTGTCATTGACCAAGAAGAATTGCTCGCAAAGAGCAGTGACGAAGGCAAACCATTGAATGATCAGTTTGGCTCCCCGCCTTCCATCCTATTTTGCCACCAAAGCTGCATTAGTTAAGTATATAGCAGCAATTTGTACCTTAGTCTCATCATCCTTGATATCATGGCATTGAAGTGTTGCTCCATGCCCATATGAAGTTGTCCCCTTCTTTGGTGGACCGATCTCCCTTGAACTACTTTGGCTCTGGAGCATCCACCCTTGGACTTGGCATCATGGTGACCACTCCTCGTGCCATGGCCTTTTTGCAAGCCTTGAGTTCATCTTTGGCCATCTCTAGCTCACCTATCATAATTGACTTGTAAGCTTTGAATTCATGCTAAACAATCTCGAGCTCCTCTTGAAGGTCACCCCGTCAAGATCTCGAGGGCATCACCTCTTTCGTGCAATGTCTAGGCGATTGCATACAAGGCACCTGAGAAATCTCCACAGAGTGACTCTTTGAGCTACTCAATTTGTTCCCTCACCTCCTCGCAAAACTTGTCCATCGTTGATTTCATCTTGGTGAATCTCTCTTCGAAGGAATACACGAAATCCTTTGAGGAAGCCCTCTTAGCCCTCACACGGGTGTCCTTCTCTTGGGCCTTCTCACCAACATCAGCAATAGTGGTAACCACTTGTTCCAACATTTTCTCAAACGCCTAGTATGTAGCCACTAACTTCTCTCAATCACCTTCTCGACAACTTGCTTTAATATTACTTGTCACAGGCCGATACTTGAGATCGCGAATCCTGCAGCATTTAGGCTCTCTTTAGCTTGATCGCCTCTTACTTGGATGCCTAAATAAGCCTTTCCCCAAGGATTAATCACTTAGCCCCCGGATCATAGAGAGAGAAGTGTTCAAAAAGAGAAACTCTGGAAGAGAATGTAATTCTATTACTCCAATATATGAGGATACAAATGAGGGGGAGGGCACCCTTCTAAATATAGTTGCTGGTCTTCGTCTCACCTCTCAATCTAATGTTAGGTATCAATCTCACAAGTTAATATCACATACCAGTCTAATGGTGTAGATTTGCTCCCACCTATCGATCTAACAATAGAGAGATTCAATCCCAATCTCGACTGATCCAATAATAGAGATACATCTTGATGGATACAAATCCCCTTGTCGTGATCCAATGGTGGAGATCAAGTCCCAGCTGCCAATCCGATGGTTCTTGTCTCTTTGGATTGATGACTTGATAATCCATCTATGACACCCGACCCCAGCTGCCACCCCGCCACAGTCTCTCCCTCCCCATGTCCTGTCTACCATGAGATTAGTGGCCCCTCCTTGGCTGCCGAGAGAGTGGCCCCAAGCTCCGGTGCCGAGCTAGCTGTCATTGCCCCAAGCTCAAGCCCCACATCCAAGTTCCAACACTGAGCCCAAGATCTGGCGGGCTCAAGCCCGACCACATCATCAAGCCCAAACATGGCCGTGGCATCGAACTCGAGCTCTGTCATGGGGTCGAGAACAAGCTCGTGCATGATGCCAGCTGTAGTCGACCAAGCTGCATTGGGTAGAGAGGGTGAAAAAGAGAACGGTGTAGGATGGAGAGGGGTGACCGCGCGTCGTAAGCGTCGTCTTTGTTGTTGCTGGAGGAGGCAACGTGGGTCAAAGGCAGCGATGCTGGTCAGAGAGGAGACTGCTGATATTAGAGAGGGGAGAGAGAGAGAGAGAGAGAGAGAGAGGAGGGGGATTAGATTTGGGTGTGGTTGAGGTTAATATGATCTTTACTTTCGTTTTTCTTGTTGGAGAAGTAAATTGTAGATTTCCCAAATCAATCACGCAAATTAATATGGAGAGGAAATTTGAAGATCATTTTTTAAGCCAAAAGATTAATATGATCATATTACCATACATTCATGACATGCAACATAGGCACAGTAGGAAATCACGGGAATATGACGCTAATTCACTTAATCTCGTGGCGAAACCAATTAGGCAAATCTGAAATATAACTGGGGAAGAAGGTAAATATAAGTGTGCATTTAAAGTTCAGAACAATAAAAGCAGCAGCCCCATAAATAGCTTCAGTAAATTAACGAGTTCCCATGCTATCTAACGTACACGAAACAAAGACCTATAACTCATCCAACAACTCGACTTATTCCAACAAAAACAGATAAACCCGCCGCGCCAGTGTATATTAATGATTTTCAGCTCCCCGTTTGAGGACGACATACTTCCATCTATGAACATTGTGGATGCTAGTGACTTCGAGTAAAACGATCCATCTAGACCGTAGCACCAGTTAATTCCTTTGCGGGTGCTGCCAACACCATTTTCTGAGGCTGTTAGAATACAGGGGCAAAAGAATCCGAAAACAATGTGAGTCAAGACAAGCATTGGGAAATGAATCATCATCCAATACTAGTTTTGGATCTAAGTACAAGATTTGATTGGAGATAAATTAGTTGTTTTTTACCCAGACAATGGCGAAGAATGGTTGGCTATGCTCAAAACAGAATGTCGAGGTCAGGATTAGCCATCCCAACTCAACAGAGTAGCAAATTACTAGATTCATGTCTGGTCATAATGCTCTGAATTTTCCAAACCTTACCTCCCTTAGCTCTTCCTCATGCTTAGGAATAAAGGCAGTATCCACCTTGCCGTTTCTGAAATCCTTCAGAGTAAAAGAAACCAAATTCAATAGCTTCATACTGACTAAAAAAAATTATGACCAGTCAGATGATCCTATTAAGGCAAGTATAAGATGTGTGCGAACCTCAATGTCAAGGATAAGTTTGTGGTAGTCGATGGTTGTGGGAACTCCTGCAGTGAATAGAAATTATATTTGGATAAGAGATATCTTATTTTGCAAACTAACCCCTCAGTATTCCTCAAAAGAATCACAGATGAAGGTTATTCTTCCAAATTGGACCGAAAGGACAACAAAAGGAGATGTGGAAAATAATACTTCAGTTGGAGCTCAGAGCTAACAAAACTGTGCTTACCTGTTATGATAGTGTCATCGAGGGCCCTCTTCATACGCTCAATTGCTTTTTCCCTTGTAGGAGCCCATACTATAAGCTGCAGTGACCATGTAGAGATTATAGGAGAAAACATGTAAATCATCATGCAGAAGCATACATTTAGAGATACTAAACGCCAAGTTTGAGTACTGAAGAGCAATGAATAATATCAACAAATAAGAGTCATCTATTAAAGCTAAGAACCCAACTTCAAAGACTGTCTCACTATCATCTTTATAACACTAGCCCTTCATCTCATGCAATGCACAGAGCTCTTCTACTGAGCCTAAGAATTAAGATGTCAGTGTCAACAAACATACTGCTAATCAATTCTTGTTTCTCACTCTTTGCATTTCTTCTCACTCTTGTGACATACTTAATAGTTAGAATATGTTAAGCCTTCAATATGCTGGATATTCATGATTTTTATCCATGTTAAATTCAAGATTGCAAGCAGAATCAAATTTTTAAGGGATAATTGCAAGAAGCCTTCTAAGGTTTGCACTCGCATATCAAACACTGTCCTCACTTTAAAACTTACGCATCTCTCCTCCACTATCTCTCCTACTGTCACCAGCTGGCCGCCAGGCCCCCCTGCTGTCCCCGATTATCACCAATGTCGGACTTGAGGCCAGTAACAATCATTGCCATAGATACGGTTGCAACCCAATCTGGACCAGATCATGTCCTAGTATCCCATGGCTGCCAGGAACTCTGTCATGGAGCTTGCCAAGCTTGCATGAGCCTCAGGGTGGAACTGGTGGCTTACGCAAGACCACACTGGTTGAGCTTGTGGCCCATAAAGCTTGATCTCCCATCGCCAGCAGCTCCATGAGAGAGAGGGGAGAGGGCGGGATTGAGGCAAGAGGCACAGGAGGCAGCATCAGGTGATGCTGACAGTGGTGCCTGCGGGCCCCCCTGCGGGGGGGGGGGTGGGGGTTTGGGTGGGGTGGTGGGGGCAGGGGGCGCCGAAGTCTGCTCTATGTGACCGAGTATAAACAGTGGAAGAGAAGAGAGAGGGAGGGGCAAGAGATGGTTATACAATTTGGGGGTAAATGTTTCCTTGTACTTTGGAGGAGATTCAAATTGAAGTTTTTTATAATTGAGAATAGTTTTTTTTTTCTTAAGTATATGTAAACTTCAAGATGCTTTTTGTAATTTCCCATTTTTTAATTGATCATCTTAATAAAATACTGGGGGAAAAGAACCTCGTGATTACAATGCATTAGCAATGTACCATAAGAAGATTTACTATCTAAAGCAAGATGCTTTGAACATAAGACCCAACAACAGAACCATTGATTGGCTAACCGTGCCATAATCTCACAAAACAATAACAGAGAGGGACAACATTTTGACTAACCTTCCCAAGCAAGGAATCATAGCTTGGAGGAACCACATAATCTGGATATACATGGCTATCCATTCGAACAAAAGGACCTCCAGAAGGCAAGTATGCTGTTATTCTCCCTGGTTTTCAAGAGAGGAGAAAATTTATGATCACGAGTTAATTTTTATATAGAGAAATTCACAGAAAATGAGTGAATGAAATAACATGTCATGACCAAAAAACAAAAAAGGTAATTTAGTTGATTTAAAATGACTGAGGATTTAAGCCAACAACCAATATTATCAGATAAAACTCTAAATCTTGCAACTCAAGTTGATTTAAGGCCTTAACAGTATGAAATGTCAAACAAATGAATAAAAAACAAAATTGCACGGCAAGTCAATAGGTGTAGCTAGTGCCCAAAATGCACAAAAGTTTCGTCAAATGTTGATAGAAATATGTTTCTGCAGATTAGTTTTCTAATAGCAGAAGCCGTGATTATTGCAGTATCAAAGTCGGTAGCAGCGAAAGTGGTGATAGGCTTGTGGTCCATCGAGGTAAATGCAGAGACATGGCAGTAATGGCAGTTGCACCAGAGTGGTAGAAGGGGTGGGCTAAGCAATTGCTTTGAAAATTAAAGTTAATCAAACAGGTTTGAATTGAGTTTGGGTTGGGATTGGTTTTGGGTATGCTGCCATGCATATTATTATATTCAAAAGAAAATGGGAGAATGTGAATTAAATAGGTCATTCCACCCAAATCCCTTGCCAACTCTACTTATTTTATATGTATCTCTGTCATGACAATAATTTTTGCTTCAGCAAACCTTGTGAATCGATTCAACTCATGATCCACAAAACATAGAATTAAGATTTTGATTGTGATTCACATCCTAATAGGACGACTACGACTACAAACTGCAAAGCTTTGAATCACATTCTAAAATAGTAACGGAAAAACTACATGTTTCAGTCAAGCAAGGAAATTCTGTCTATCAAATCATGAATTCTGACAGAATGCAATCAAGGGAGGAAAAAACCTATAATAAATTTACAACAATTAAGAGCTTGGACCTATGAAAAGAGGCAATGATACTATAGATTTTTTGTGCCCGTGAATGCAAGATATTCACACCATTGCCCCAACATTCATCGCAGAATATCAACGGTACCTGGTCCAGGCCGGAATCCTTTAAATGCATCCTCAGCATTGATACGGCATTCTATTGAATGTCCTCTGAGAACAATATCTTCCTGCAAACAGAAAAAATGTAAACAAGGACACCAAGTCAAACTTCAGCAGCCTATCGGCTCTAAACTTTCTTTACCTGTTTGTAGCGGAGCTTCTCTCCCATTGCCACGCGAATTTGCTCCTCAATCAGATCGACAGAAGAAATCATTTCTGTTACTGGATGCTCAACCTGAACATGGAGTCCACCATAGAAAGAAAGGGAATTTCATTAATATTTCTAAAGATAAACAGCATAAATCCTCAACACTGTACCTGAGAAAACAAGAACAGCTCTCACCTGGATTCTAGTGTTCATTTCCATGAAGTAGAAGGATCCTCTTTCATCCAAAAGGAACTCAATTGTCCCAACACCAATGTACCCAATAGATGCTGCTGCCGAAACAGCTGCATCACCCATGGCTTTTCGCAACTCTGGGGTCAATGCTGGGGAAGGTGCTTCTTCCAAAAGCTTTTGATTCCGCCTCTGCTCGATAAATCATATTTATGAGATTCATAAGATTAAAGCTAGAAGCAAACAAAATCTACATCTTTGTAAAGGATCTCAGACTTATATATGTTTGTTAATCTCCTCTCCTGTTAAAGCCTCGTTAGGGGATGAGATCTCATTGAACATCCAACAATCACAAATTGCAAACTTAGATGGTACACAGGGTATGTTGGGATCTTGACATGCTCTTGGCAAAGAATAGACTGATGGACCATCTCTTGAAGATGATATTGTGTGTCCTCTCATTTTTCATTAGAGTTGCTTTTGTTTTGACCATGGCATGCTAATTCTGTCCTAATGTTAGAAGTTATTTTTCCACATAACAGGAAAAGACTTAGTTTGTTGCTGCTACTTTTATACCAGTTCGTTTCACAAAATAACACAGAGCAAGATCAAGCATCACATCAAAACAACTTTGACCTTTAGAAAATTTTCACTCATTCAAGGAAAGAAATGCATACACAGGTTACATGGATTTAACTCCAGTTTAAGGGTGAAAATTTGCCAGTTGACATCAAACATACTTCACTGCCCTATAAATGACACAAACACACATGAACAGGATGAAGGGTGCTAGAGAAGGGAGTGAAAGATGCAATTTTTATAATTTCCTGGACTACTTTTATGACAAGATTAATTATGATTAGAAGGAAATCCCAAACACATCCACCCTGACATTGTATACATGTACATAGTCACGTTGGCATATTATATCTGAACTACATATATTATCCTATGAACAGCCAGTGAAAGATAATAAAGAGCAGTAAATGACATTAGAAAACATTGGATATTCTTACTTCCAAACTAGAAAGTTGTATGGATGTTTTCCATGAGAACCAAAATATAAAACATGATACCCAGCTACAACAATATCAGCAGATTACCAAATTTCACCTAGATACACATTAAGCAGCTATGTCGGAAGGAAAGTCCAGCCCACTACAGTTTTTAATAATCAGACATTACCTTGATTTGAGATTATTTGTTATGAAGATTTCTCTCATATTTGGGGTAAAATCATGCAACCCAGAAATTTATGACAAGAACTTCTTCCAACCCAAGATCTAGAAGTATATGTTTTTGAAAGTATAACATGCCAATGAGTGAATACACTCTCTAAACATTAGAGAGTCCAATAAACATCACTTACTAGAAAAATTCAATAGTAAGACTTCCTAATCAAAATTCAAGTGAGAACTTATGTCTAATAAAGAAGGCACTCAATATTTGAAGACTTGCGATTTAACCAATCTAACCACCATATACTTTCCCAATGCTTCTAATGTTAGGTACACTTCAATATATGTTTTTTAGGGCCAAGATACCATTTGATATTTGATACAAGCATGATCAATTTTGTGATATCGTGCACCTTAAATTTCACAAATATGACACAATTAGGATTGAGCACCGCCCTGCTTCACATTGGGAATCTACCAGAACCAGCCTGGCTGGTCCACTTCGAAAGGTCTAGCAGTGGCCTATACCTGAGTAGGTTTCTAATGTCAGCCTCGGAAGGTGGTTCTACCTTGAAATTGAACAGGCTAGGCCACCATCCAAGGTAGCACCGAGTTTTTATACTGGTTTGAGATTATGTTGTGGCTTAGTTAAAGTTTAGTGGGGAAGTCTATGGTAGGAATTCACAGCCCTATGCCATAACTTTTGATCAAGGTGGAAGTGACCTGCAAGTACTCATCCAATAATTAATTTAGAGGCCCACAATAAGGTGCCAACATCAGAAGGCAGTTGAGCATTTTTTGGCCTCAACATCAACTATTTTACTCACTTTAACATTATTTTTTCAAGTTTACATAGATAATTAATTATCTTGGACCTGAATTTCTTTATACAGAAAATTTTCTGCCCATTTGTTTAAGTTAGGCCTTGATTAACATAGATTTGAAATTGAAAGTTAAAAAGATAGGGAGGATCTGGGGCTTTTCCTGTTCCAGAGTCCCAGCCTAGAACTGGCCCCACCATGAACATGCTCACACCTGGACACAACTGAATTGCAATGAGAAATGTAGCCAGCAGTACCTGGATGCTGCAATCACGCTCCCCAAAGTGAACAACATTGCCATATTTATCAGCTAGAACCTGAAGAGAGCCATGTAAAGCAGTCAAAATTGGATCAAAATCCACTAATACAATCAAAAAATAGATATTAGATGTACCACCACTCACTTTTTATCTTTGGTGCTCAAAGGCAAAAACACTCAAATGTAGCTGCATATTCTACAACTAAATTCCATAATGTGATCATTTCCAGCAAGCCTTGTCAAAGTTTAAAGACAGCAATTACCTGGAACTCAATGTGCCTTGGATTCTGAATATACTTTTCCAGATAAACTCCATCATTGCCAAATGCAGCCCCAGCCTCACTCTTAGCTTGCTATAGAACACAGCCAGAGCAGGCCCAACGTCATCAGAAGATCAATAAAACACAGCAGGATAAAAGAATTAACATTGAATTTGATAAGAAACAAGATCTGAGATTGTCCAAAGATAGAACCATGGGGACAAAACTAGTAATGCAATGAAGCATAAAGTCCAAAAGGTATAGCATAGCTCCATGTTTTTATCAAAATTGCTTCAGGTCATCTCCTGGATGCTGCTAAAATAATCAACAATACCCTCAAAGTAATCATCTCATCAAAGTTAGATCTATGAAAATTGTGTCTCGTGGACATTATTAGCGCACTGTTCTTTTTCATTCTTTTCTTTGACTTGTGATGATGGCCATATATACAGTCACAAATAGAAAGCCTGGACATGGATCAGAAAATGAATTTTATTGTCTGTTCATCAAATGGTACAATCACATAGCTCCCAACCAAAACTGATAAATGATAAAGTCAGAGCATCATATATAAAATAATAATAATAAATAAATAAAAAATAAAAAACACTTCCATTTCCTATAGCAGATTTACTTAGAATAAGTAGTAGCCAACAATTAAAATCAGAACTGAGAACTATGCATCCGCAAGAAAGATGGAGCAGACAGAAGCAATACCTGTAACAACTTTACAAACTCATCAGGCTCTTTAGCAAGACGCATTCCACGTCCTCCACCACCTGCTGTTGCCTGGCTTGATCACATGAGAAATTAGCATGAGAAATTAGCCTGGATTTTTCATGCTTAGATTTGCAGAGGAAAAGGAAAAGGTTGAAGTGTCCAGACCGTAAAAATAAAGTTAATTTTTTGTGACATTTAACCTTCAAACATTAAATTCACTTCCCTTCTTTCAGAAGGTTAAAGAAGAATAACAGATGACATACCCACAAGACCATCATGTCATGTTGACATAGGCACTTGGTGGCTAAAGGGCAAGTCCCAGTAACATAAGGGCACAGTATGTCCATTATATATTAGCATAAGGAAGCACCACCTTTATCAACAAAAAATGTCAAGGAACTATTCTAGCACATGAACAGGAAACTCTAAAGAAAAACAAAAGACGAACTGGCAATATTACGCTTTTTTAGCAAAAATCAAAGCATGAAATGCAGAAGCCTTTGAAAACAACTAAGAGTGAAGAAGATTAAGATTCTCCAAAAACTGAGTATATTATACTTAGACCGAGAAATTTACCTTAATCATCACAGGATAACCAATCTCTTGAGCAAGCCGGACTGCTTCCTCTGTGCTCTGCAATAACCATCAAAATTAATCTTATCTTAATAATGGGAACTTTGAAGAATAGCTGCAAATGCATCCCACAGTAGCTGCTATGAATACCTGCAACAACCCATCACTTCCAGGAACGGTGGGAACACCAGCATTTTTCATTGTTTCTCTAGCAGTTGATTTATCACCCATCAATCGGATGCTCTCAGGCTGCAAAATGCATGCAAGAACTTAGGTGTAGAAATGAGATAGCACTGTAGTAATGGTGAGGTAACCCATCCTGTTTCTAGAAGGTCACGGTTACAAGTAATGGAAACAGCCTCTTTAAAAAAGTGCAAAGGAAGGGGTGTGGACAGTAGACAACCCTTACAGAGGAGGGAGCCCATGGGCTAGAATGCCTTTCTATAACTATGTAACTATGTATGTATATATTTTTTATTTTATGTCAGTTCTCTTCAAGAGTCCACAATCTCTGTGACAACTAAATTCCAAAGAGTGAGGTGTATAGAAGTTCTTACAGTTGCTATTCCAGTATAAGTAGTGTAAAAAACGAATTGCCCTGAAGAAAATTAGTGAAGCCAATGGATACTACATTTGGAATGCAATAAAAACTGAGATTAAACATGCTTTATAGAAAGGCTTTGTAAATATTGTGCACCACTTAGTGATAAAATTGACCTGAAGTTTCTATAATTTGAACAACAGCATGCTGTGGTCAGTTCTTAGTTCTTAAAAAGTATCCTATCTGCTTATAATGGTCAATGCTCAACAGTTGAAGAAATTTTTTAATTAATTCAGGAGCTCAATTGGGATCCCTTGGGAAATTAAAAGGTACTGATGCAAAGTTTCTCTGAGCCATGCGTAACCAAAAAAAAAAAAAAAATGCCCATTGCTTTTTCATTATATTGGTGGAATAAGTGCCTCAATCCCATTAGTCAAGTCATTAACTAAAATCTTTCAGAAGTCACAACACAAAATTACTTGCAAATCAGGAATAAGCTTCTCAAAACATAGCAATTCTGAAAGATTCTACCATGAAACTCCTCATAAATTATACTTACATTAGGTCCTATAAAGTTAATGCCATGCTCTCTGCACATCTCAACAAATACTGCATTTTCAGAAAGGAAACCATATCCAGGATGAAGCATAGTGCAGCCACGGCTGATGGCAGCAGATAGAACATTCGGGATGACTAAGTACCTGTAAGCAGCGACACAGCACCATTGGTCTCATGCAGGCATTTGGTTGATGTAAAAGTTTGAGAACTATGATCAACTTCTTCTTCTTCACACAACTTTATGAAACTCAAAAAAAAAATTTCTTTAAGAAATTAGCAGATATGATGTTAGATAATGTGACTCCATAGATGTTTCAACAACTTCCGTCATACAGAGCTTCCAAATATATAGCTAACCAGCTGCATAGTGAGCATACTATCAAAAAGCTCGTGCAAGGTGAAATATGACATTGTTTTCAGGATGCCAGGTGCCTAGCTACTTATGGAGCTGCAATACAGCTCTTAAAAGTTAAGACAATTGTCTTTTTAGATTGAGCAAGCTTTAAGTAAACAATCAGTCTTTTAGTTTGCTATTTTATTATCGCTTTGAGATTAATCAGAGAAATAGTATGCATCCAGAGCTCGCCCCGTTCAAGCGCATGAGTAATTTATCCCACAAAGGATGGACCACAAATAAGTTCCCCATCTTCTGCCTCATGAATTTAGAGTCAAACTTAAGCTAAAGCATTAGAGAGGAGCTTGCAAGAGTTGTGCATATTTCCGGACTTTTACTACAGCAAAGTGGACAAACACACTAATTGAAGCAACTTACGATTGGCTACTTGGTGCTTCACCGATACAAACTGATTCGTCGGCTAATTTCACGTGAAGCGCATCCTTGTCAATAGTTGAGTAAACAGCCACACAGGGAATACCCATCTCATGAGCTGTTCGAATAACGCGGACCGCAATTTCACCTCTATTTGCTACCAAGATCTTATCAGCACGGCAAGTAGCATTAAGAGCTCCCCCACGCCTCTTAGAAGCATGACCAACTTTAACAGCATGACATCTTTGTTTACGGAAGTTCACCCTACTCCCGACCAAAAAGCTACATTGAGAACTCTGGATGCTGTCTGCCCTCCTGAAAACTAGACCCTGCAATCAAGCAATTAAAGGCATTAGAAGCAGAAATCCCGCAAGTGCACATACACCCCAAAGCATATCCGAAATCTCCCGATCACTATGTGAAAATGACCATTATTTTCATGGGTACTATAAAGGAGTTTCCTTCGTGACCACGTCAAAACTTGATGAAATTTAAATTCGTACTTAAGGACTATAACCAAAGCCAGATGGGAAGAGATTTTCTATGAACGGATCAGCAAGTTCCAGGCTTTAGGTGAAGAGATAACATTAGAACTTGAAAAAGGGTAACTTCAGCACTTAGCAACGTAAAGAAATGTCTGAACTCTCCTAAAAACAAACGTCAGCTAAAGATGCCAAACAACACAGACACAGCTACTGCATTCCCGGGGTGACAAATCACTATCGAGCCCGAAAACGAATCAGCCCCCGGTCGAAGACGAGGACGATTCCAGAACACCAGAAGGTGGGGAAAACCAAAGAACGGAGAAGCAAGCGAAAGCTAGAAAAGGGGCATTAAGAGATGGAGCTTACCGGAGTGGAGGCGACGGATTTGCTGCACATTGGCAATGTGGCCTCCATATTCGAACGCGGCGGCGCCTGGAAACCCCTGGAAAGAGAGAGAGGACGTGAAAAGGGCGCTCGAGAGCGACCGGAGCGAAGCTCCGAGCTCGAAGCAAATCCCGATCGGAGGCCCGAAAGATTTACCTCGAGACGTGGCCGGAGACGAGCGACCGCGGATCAATGAGAGAGGGAGAGAGAGAGAGAAGAGAGAGAGAGAGAGAGAGAGAGAGAACTTGGGATGGGAATTGGGAAGGAGTCGAGTGGTGATGAAGGAGGAGGAGAAGGAGATTAAGGAGAAGAAGGAGAGGGAAAGGTCGATGTGTTCGAGGGAGGCCTGGGATTGAAATCTCCGCCGAGGTTTGTTGTCGGTTAGGAAATTAAGTGGTGTGCGCTTGACCTTGCTCGAATTCACTTCGTTGTTGTTGATTTCTTCTCTTATTGGTACATTATTATTATTATCATTATTATTTTTATTATTATCTCTAATATCGTATTTTTATTTGACCGCTGAATTATGCTATATTGGATAGCAATGGAAGTGAAGAATGTCATCCCTATCCATCCCTATCCATCGTCTTAAAGAGTGAAAAGCAAGTTTTCTACAATTCAACCTCTAATCAAGTTTGGATCAGATTCTTAATGAACCTATGGAACTAGGGCAAAAATTGAGCATTTCATAAGCTAATCCTAAAGACAATTTCACTTTGTTGGGCCTCACTTCTAAAAGGCACATGCTGTTTGGAATTTGCCCAAGGGTGTATCTTCTTTTTTGACATTGATATATCGACACAAGCAAAGTAATACTCGCAAAAGATGGGGAGAGGAGGTGAGAAGGTTATGTAACAATCAGCATGCCGAGAGCAAAAGAGCAAGCAACTTTTGCTATCATAAAACATCCAACTTACATGAGATTTGTGCCGGATTTTTCACTCCTCTCTCGCTCGATATTACATTATTTGTGAACATTATTCTCATATGATTCTTGATGCGGGAGCATCAAGTTCTACCGATAAAGTTTCGAGCTCAACTCAAACCTCATTGATTGATCCAGCACAAACCTTACTCCTATAAGCAAAGACCAATTTTGGCTATAATTTGACTCAATAGGTTCAAAATTGAAGATGTCAATTTCATAGCCACCAATTAACTAACAAGATATTGGTTTACAAGTTCATTATCAACTTCGATAATCCTAATCGATTACCTAATGACTAGAGGCTGTTTTAGTCGATTACCATCGCTATCTCTTGATGTTTTAACATGGCTATTCAACTATGACATCCCAAAATTTGGCCCTATTTCAAATATATGAAATTGTTATTTTATCGACGCACTTATGGTTATTTTACTCGGAACTGATCACTCACGAGTTAACTAATTTATTAGGTGACACCGTTAAGGGATATAAATGCGACAGACTAGAGAATTCGATCAGAAATCGATCGCTCGACCATAATAATCGACAATGGTCAATACGACACCGTTATAAATCAATTAGCAAATGAATATAAGTTGATTCGATGGAAGTACGAAGTCGAATTGCGAGTGATTCCGCATGATTACGATATTTGCATCGAATGGCAATAAACCGATTTTATATTGATATTATGTTCGGGATATGTAATTGAACCCTCACGATTACATGACAGCTGAAAGTTGTCAACGATTTGGAGATGCATAAACTTGGATGAAAATTATCGACCACGGGTCAAACGTGCTAAAACCCCTAAAAGCTACCCAATAGATTAAGTCGTACCAAAGTCATGTTCGTTCGATTTTAACCAAGAAATTTAATTCGATTTCGGAAATCGAACATTCAACCGTGTCACGATTTACTTAGTGGACGTCGTCTCATCTTTCGTTGAATTTTCAACGAGTCTGAAATTTTGCGGAAAAATGAATTTCGGACAAAAAGAAAAAGGAAATGAAATTCGGATGGGGATGAGAAATTGGATTTTTCTACCCAAAAAGGCTTTAATTTGGGAAATTAGAGTTAAATTGTGATTGGGTGACCAAGAATGAGGCATAGAAGACTTTGTGGCTTGTGTGATGATGATTTAGATATTTCCTAAGTGTTGTGATTGGTTGTTGCATTTTCTTCTTTATTCTCTCTTTCTCTCTCTCTCCCTCTCTCATACGTGAATAGCCCCCCTCCTTCTGCAGACTGCTTCTTCCTTTCTGCTTTCATTTTCCCCTCACGTTTTCCCTTCCCCCTAGTTTTTGGTTCTGTTCCCTTTCATTTTGCTGCTGCCACACACACACCCCACCAACACCCTCACACAAGCTTCAGCATCCCAGCACCGCAGCTCCACCGCACCGCCACCACGTCCAGCAACCTCAGTGCACCGATCAGCCACCACCTCCGCCAACGCCATCTTCATCATCCACCAGCCAACCTCAACTCCACAACACCACCGCCAACTTCTCACCCTCACGCCCGTAACTCCCCAACTCCACCTCGTCACGGCCACCACAGCTCCACACCACCACCAATGGCACCATCCCAGCACCTAGCAGCTCCACCCCAACGCCACCATCGCCGCAATCCCATTACTGCCCGCGCCTCACGCCACCACCTCCATCGACCACCAAGTAGCCGAGCTTTTCCCCCTTGGCTGTGAGCCCAACCTTGCCGAACCGCCACCATCGAGCCTCCATTCAAGCCGTGGTTGTCTCGTGTTTTTGTCGCCGTCGCGTCGCCATCACCGCAAGCCCGCCACCATCGAAATCTCGTGAGTTAACTCCCTAATATTTGATTATGCCATTAATTGCGCTGAAGGGTGATTAGATTAGCACTAATAGTGATTAGTCTTAAATTAAGCTTGGTTTAGTTTAATTGAGATTAAGAATGGTTTAGATTAATTTTAATTGTGATTAGTTTAAGTAATTATGATTAGGTTAATTAATCATGGTTAGATTAATTAATTGGGTTTAGTTTAATTAATCACAATTAGCATAATTAGTGACGGATTAGTCGTTACGTAAAATTTTACGCTTGTTTTCTTGGATGAAATTATGTGTGATTTTAATTGTTTGCATTCCGATATTATGTGATCGATTGCTTGATGGTGAGTCTCGATTATTACTTTAAAAGGCGATGTTATAGACTATTAAATACAAAAAAAAATGAGGTGTCAGGTTTGGACACCTCATTTTATGTGCTCAATAAAACAATGGGGTTTTAAAATAGAAGTGTGCAAAGTTTGACGGGTTGATTTCAATTACGTGACCCTGTACGAATTTCTTTCCGAGAGTTTTAAAGAAAAAAAAAATAATTGCCAAGTTTATTATTTGAAGGCGAAATATGGTGTTCTTGGCTTAATGTGTGTTCGAGTGGTCAGTGGTCACTTAATTGAACCCATCACCCAACGTGAGTTTGGGGACGATGCCCGAGTTTATCGGATGCCCGGCGGGGGTTCGGATGCCGAGTCGCGGTTGAGGCCGGACCGAAACTCCTTTATGGAATGCCGTTTAGGCATGGTAACTAGACGATGCCGTGCCCGAGGGCAGGACGATGCCCGGTTATGCCAGAAGACTACCGACACTTGTGTTGGTCGTGGCCCGAGGGGTCGTAATAATTGGAACACGTATGTCGACAATGCGTGTGAAATTCTCGTGTGTGTTCTGATTGTTATTTATGCACATTATACTATTATTCTTGTACAAGACGTGCTAATGTGTAGGGATGTGCCGAGGCGAGGTGAGTTTTTATTTGGCGCATGCTTGCCACCTTCAAGGCAAATTCACATCCTAATCGAGGTTTAGGGATTTTAACTCGCTGAGATTTTTATCTCACCCCATCATTGTCAAAATATTTTCAAAGGTCCGTAGTATGGAGATCCGCCCGGTCCCTTTCGGGGTTCCATGGGATATGGAGGTAGAGACTACCCTCTACCCTATCCTCGGGACCAACCGATTTCGTGAGTTGGTAGTGACGACGATTTAGGTAGATGAAGGTTTTGTGAATGTGGTGCCCCACCACTTCAAAGCATGGTTTATTATGGAACCAAACGACGGTCGGGAGGGTCCCATGCACGGTTTTGATAGGCGCCCGTAGGAAACGAGGTTGAGCAAGACACTAACCCAATGGATATCGACATCCCTGACGATGTCGTAATAGATCTAGATACCGAGCCGGAAGGGCCCGAGGAGCCGTGATCACTTGACGTCGTGCCCGACTTCTTGGCTAGACCTGGGTATGGGTACTAGAGCGGATGTTGTAGGAACTTGTGTAGTTGGTGAAATTGGAAGTTAACCCCGACCTTGACCCTTTTTGTTGGTAGGTCGCGTAGGAGTCGCTTTTGTAGTAGGCCTATATATATCGAACTCCTCAGGTTAACCTGTTAATAAATAAATCGTAGTTTGTGAGAAATTGTCGTGGTGCTTTTACTATCCCTACTATTATTGATTGACTGGTGTTTGATTTAATTCATTTCCGCATGCGTGTAATCGAAAGATAAAAAGAATGGGTCGGCGACGCGTCCTAGGGTGTCGCACTTTTAATCGACCGCTGAGGGATGTTATCATACTCGAGGTTCGAGGCATGACATCAACTGCTCAAACCAGCAGAGGAATTTCGAGGATGAAATAAAGTTACAACGCATCTAATCTTAGGCCCTGTTTGGTTCGACTTTGGGGGAATGTACATGGGAAAATGCAAATGCCTTTAACATAAAGGGTTTGATGAAATATAAATACTGTTTGGTAAACTGTAATTGAAAAAGTGCCTTGAGATGCAACTTGGGGAAAATGTTGTTTGGTAAACATATATTTTGAAAGTCCTTTTGTATGCCAAGTTTTGCAACTTCAATTTGTTTAAAAGAAATTTTTTAAAAAAATGACTGTATATATTTTTGAGTTGTGAGTAATGTAAAAGAAGCATATTAATAAATTTTTAAATAAACAAATCACATCAAGCTCAATAAAAAAGAGAGTAATTTCATTACAATATACATGACAAAAGAAATAAGTTATCATTAAATATTACAAACCTCCTTAACTATTTATTAAACTCATAACTTTTTCATCATGTAAACGTGTCATGTCAAGGAATGCATTATCATTTAAAGCACTTGTCACCTCTTTATAACATCATGGTCAACTGAATATTGATACTCGAGATCCAAATCCACTATTTCAAAATCCATATTAGTTATGACATTTCTTCATACATAATTGTGCAAAGCCATTGTAGTTATGACAAATTGCACTTATTTTTTCATAAGGATAACTTGGCATATTAGTTGGAATCTTCTACTTCATTTTTAATGTGCCAAAGGCTCGCTCAATTTCTAAGTGAAGCGAGGAATGGACACAGTTGAACACTTCTCAATGACTCGTAGCCATAGGTGCATAACCTTATCAAAACTCTAACAAATGATATTTAACTTCTCTATAGAGCCCCAAATAACTCATGGGATTTGGATATCCAGTATCTACTAAATAATATTTACCTACACAAATATAGTATAAATATAAATGGATGTACATAAATCATTAATTAACAAATTTGAAGGAGGATGGGGAGATTGTGCATCACCTCTTCCGATGGTTTCATAGAAGATACGGGTATCATAAGTTTGTCTCTCCCAACCAACACAAGCGTAGATAAATCCCATGTTAAAGTTACATACATCCAACACATTTTGAGTTTTCGACCAATAAAGCAAATTTGATCGTATGTCGATACCATTGTTGAGATATGTGTACTATTCTTAGCTCCAATGTAATCCTAAAACAAATAACAAAAATATTGCATGATTTATATTTAATTTTTTTTTTTATTGTACAATCGTAACCTACCTTAAAATGTGGATAAAATCATCAATCTTTCTTGATCTTCTTTGGAATTTCCTTTCATTGTCAATCAATTAGTTGAATCAATTATTTTCCCATATCATACATACTTTATTTAAAACTAAACTAAAGTGCCTACTTATGGTTTTCCTAGAGCGTTGAAAGCACTCTTGTGCTACCATTTACCTATACCATGTCCCCATATATAAAGAAACATTCCAACCATTTTTGCAATATCAGTATTCCTAGATCATCAGTGTGTTACTAAATCACATGTTAAATTATTAAATACAACCCTATGCATTCTAAACACATTATAACACCTTATCGGATTAATATCTTAGGCCATCACTCTCTTATCCATGCATAACATATATACGATGAGGTCATAGAATGTTGTTTGCAAAGGTACATTACTTAATAAGCAATTGAAGCATGAGTGATTGAGAGAAAATCCTATAATTCATCTTCCTCCTTTTCATGATTTTTTCTTTCTTGAGAACAATCCATAACTACCTAATGTAACAAAATATAGAGTTAGAGTAAGAGAAAAAAAATGAATAATCTTGATCATCCATCAAGAAAAACAATAGTATCTCAATCAACATATATATGCAAACTCAATCATATAAAGAAAACCCCAACTAGAAACAATTCTCACATTAAAACATTAATAAAAATTGGGTTCATATATAATGTAAATAGAGATCTCAAGCTTGAGATACTTGATTCTCATTGCATCACTATTCAAGTTCATGAAGACCTGATATATTTTCCTTAAAATGTTTGATTGCAAAATAGTATAAATGTTCATTTTACACAATCTCCAGTATGGCATCCAACATAAGTACGAGATCTTTGTAGGGACCAAATCCATCATTTGCTCGAGATGCAAAAACAGCAGTACTCTTACTTTCAATAGTGAAACAAAGCATGTTAATTTAGTTTCCATGCAGTTTTGCTAGGGTCAAATTATTTTCTCTTTCCTCGAGCTTGCCTCATTAAAGTTTGCACCGCTTTTTATGGGTTTAAGTTGAATTGGTTCATCAATATTTTCACCCATATGACACCCCAAATTATCTTCAGTAAATCTTGCACCATCATCGATATCAAGTTGTATGGCCTCAACATTATCATCAATACATAATACATAAGCCTTGTGCAGGATTCCATGTGATATCTCTAATAGCAACTGTATTCTTGAACATTATATCTAACAACACTTCAAGATTATGAAGTATGTCTTTCGTCTTAAAAGCCTAAATTTTAGGATTGGCTTGTTATAATAAAGCATTTCAATAAATTGTATGATTGAAAATGAGAACTCAATAGAAAAGTAAAAAGAATAAATGATAAAAACTTGAATTTTATTCTCTGACAATTCCTCACTCGCATCAATGATTTTCTTTCTTGGATCCTATCCTAGTCCTATTTCACTATAAACCAATGTCCTCCATCTTTTTTCATTCTTCATTAAGATTATCCCACTTACTCTTCATTTGACTTGTATTATATTTTTTGCCCTGCACCTCCTTGAACTTGATAATTATGACAATCTAAACATCACTCTTGTTAGCTATAGGATGATTACCTTTATCAATTTGTTCAACACACAACTTACAAAATGTTTCCACATCTTTAGTAGTCCAATATGCATTTTTCTTTGTTAAACTTGCCACAATAATATAAACATCAACAAATTTGAGAGACATAATAAATAAATAAAAACCAGCAATTGAATTGAAGCCAAATCAAGATGAACTATGATGTGAGAGCAATCGACTTAGCTCCATCAACCCACTTAGCACCATCACTGCTCATTCAAGCCAAAATAGAATTTGGGCATAACATGCTTCAATGGGTTGAGACTGAAATTTCCAACTAAAGTGGTACCAAATCATTCTTATCAAAGTTATCAATACCGACAACTAATAAGTTACCAAATTCTTGGTATGATATATTAGTCACTAATTTATCATATGCTTTATTAGTTGTTGACCTCGAAGTTTATCGATAACATATCAATATGAGGCTATTCTAAACAACTTCATTGGTTATTTGATGAAGTCTTAGGGTATTTGTCTTTTGGGCAAGGTAGGAGCACGAATTTTGCAAAGCTGAAGAATCAAGAATGCAAGTTCCTAATAGGGGTGTGCAACGGGAACCGCCCGAACCAGGAACCAGCCGGACCGGACCGAACTGGCCGGTTTTGGGCGATTCCCACGATTGGCAGTCCGGTTCCCAGTTCCTAATCTTGGAACCAATGGCCGGTCGGTCCGGTTCCCGGTTCCAAGGTGGGAACCCGGACCGAACCAAATTTTTTTATATATAATTTATATACATAGAATTAATAAAATATATAAACATGATAACTTATTGCAACCAAAATTGCAATTTGAGGTAGCAACTTCTTATGTTGCCAAGAAACCATTAAAACCCTTTTTGTTACTCTTTTATTTATAGAAAAAATCTCCTTGTTACTTTCATCTTCTACTCAATATGGGATTAAGGCTCCAAGAGACCCACAAGGCACTTCAAACCTCCAAGAGTCCCACATCGACTAAACATTCAAAGAGCATAAGAGAGATTGTCTATAAAATTTAAGCCAAGCACAACCTTTAACCAAATTGTTCATGGCCTTCATGGTTAAAGTTAAGTGTGGAACACACGAAATGTGAATCACACAAGTGAAGTTTGAATATTTTGCACATGGAAACATGAGTAATTAGTTTTGTTAAATCACCCGAGAACCAAATTGGATTGGGAGCGCGGTCACTCTTTAGTGCAAAAAAGTAGAGTTGATTTTGTTGGACCGGAACCGATGGTCTGGTCCGGTTCCCGGTCCTAGGACCAAATGGTCCGGTCCACGGTTCGCAATTTTGGGAACCGGTGCTCCCGGTCCGATTCCTGGTTCCAAGGTGGAACCGAACCGAACCGGGAACCAATCACCCCTAGTTCCTAAGCCATTAAATGCATCTCTATTTTCTTAGGAGTCTTTATTATTATGTAAGTTTCAAGAGCCAAAGTTCTAAATTTCTAGGTCTTTAATGATAGGCTGGTTCTCATGTCTATTTATTACTTTTCTATTTCATAAGTTGTATTCAAACTATAAATAGAGGAAGTCTCTCAATTGTAACAAGATTAGATAATGAATGAAAATACATGAGATTTCTCTACATGAGCAAACATCTTTGGAGAGTGTATAACTCCTATTTCAGTCTTTTTATCCTTGAAGAGTGGATTACTCCTCAATGGTGAGCCACAAAGGCATTTATTCTCGGCTAGTGGATTTTCCTTTAGGCTCTAATGGTGAGCTTCTCCTATCCCGAAGTTCTTTATCCTTAGCGGATAGTTCATCCTTTAAGCCTTGGTGGTGAGCTTCATTCATCCCGATCTTCATCCTTGGTTGGTAACGAGTCCTTTAGACTTTGATGGGGATTGTAATCTATCTTTTATTCTGCAATTCATCCTTCGATATCCATCCCCATACACCCCATTCTATCTTGCTCTTGTATTTACCCATCAAAAACCATAAAAACTATTTCCTAAACACTTAACCACAAAAATCCCACATCCTAGAATCACTCGCCCATGCACGCATCAAACTAGTAAAGCACAAATCAAAGTGACATTATAAAAAGAAAATCAAACAACTCATGTATCCATCAAAATAGATTTTAATGATCAAAACCAGATTTGGCACATGGTGTTGTGAATGTCATTTTCTTTGTGAAATCAATTTTCCTTCGACTTTTTTGTACAATATTTTCAATTGATTTCAATGGAGGAAAAGATAGCATTGTATGATTCAAATGTGTACATACTTGAAAGCACTTGCAAGAGCTCTATTTTTATAATTATCATTTGACAATCGATTTGTCATTCGCTATTGGAAGAGGTTAATTTTTTTTCTTTGGAGGGAAGAGTTTAAGCACATTTAAGACTTTTCAAATGAATGCATGAATCTGGAAATATCCAAAGAAGTCAAACTAACATGCATGTGTTGTCATTCAATAAATATCAACTAGTTGTGTTTTGTTCCAATTCATTGATGTAATGGCAAATGCGGACGGCAGATGTGGGAACTAAAACAAAATTCAAACTAAGAAAAATAAAAGAAAACATATTTACATGGAAACCCTTGTGAGAAAAACCACAAGAGGAGTGTGGCATCCGCAATTCGACCCCGATTTTCATAACAGAATTACACCGACATCCAATCTTCGAAAGGGATTAAAATAAGGATTGGTTGCCTCCAAAAACGCCGAAAATGCCACCTTGAGACGAAAACTCGATTTTTCATTGGTGGGATGCAAAAGCTCGGAAAAGTGGAAACGGGCCATGGGCAAGGGCCCAAGCTCATGATTAGGCAGCCCACAGGCCAAAGCCCATCATGGATGGCCCAATTAGGCCTAAGCCCAAGTGGGTGGCCCAAGGCCCATACGCCCAAGAGGTGGGCTGCCATGGTGGGGCCGCGGGTCCTCCTAGTCCATCAAGCCTTCAATGCAAGATCTTGACTTTTAATGCACCCTCATGTGCGTGAACAGTACCTAATCTGGCGAAATGACCAAATTGCCCTCTCATTCAACTAAGGACAAAAGGGCAAGATGGGAAAGGAGCTAGGAAGGGGCACCCATGTGCTGAAGATGAGAGAGGTGATGTCATCCCCTAGCCTAGTCTAAGCTTACCTAGCCTATCTTCTAGCCTAGCCATGAGTGGTTCATTAAATGGCATTAATGAGACTTGGGCAAGAAGTAAAGTGAGAAGTGATCCAAGCTCTTGATCTTGGATAGGACATGGCAAGATGCAATCTTGGCCATCCAATAAATCAAGTTTGGGCTGCTCTTCTTCTCTCCCCAAATTCATCCATACCTCTCCCTCACTCTCATTTTCACACTTTGGCTATCAAGTCTTTCTCTCCCTCATTGCCATAGCTAAACCACCCCTTGTCCATTTGCATCTCATTTTCAAGCCATCCTCTTCATTTTTCCTCATATTTCCCTCACTAGCAACCGACCACCACCCACCGCCGTCGTGCAGCCGCCCGAGAAGCCGTCCAACCCACTCACGGGAGATTTGGAGGTGTGACCAGCAGCCCCAGCCGCTATCCGATCTTGCCGCTCCTCCCCCAATGCTTTTTAAAGCTAGGACTTGGGCGTGAGTGGCTTTCTAGCCCTTGAATAGGGTTGTTGTTGCATTTTGGAATTAGTTTAGGGCTAGATTAAGGCTAAATGATGTTTTGTTAATGTGATAAGTAGGTTTTGTATGATAGATTACCATAAGGTCTTGAAAGGTTATAGGGCTAGATTAAGGCTAAATGATGTTTTGTTAATGTGATAAGTAGGTTTTGTATGATAGATTATCATAAGGTCTTGATAGGTTATCTCGATAGCTTATCATGTTTTCATCGATAGCTTATCATGTTTTCGTGGATAGTTTATCACGTTTTCATGGATAGCTTATCACGTTTTCGTCGATAGCTTATCACGTTTTCGTCGATAGCTTATCTCGTTTTCGTCAATAGCTTATCATGTTTTTGTGGATAGCTTATCATGTTCTAGCCAATAGCTTATCATATTTAAGCCGATAGGTTATCGCGGTTTATCGATAAGTAGTTATGCGATAAGCTATTAAAGTGTGATATGTGAAATGTGATGTGTTATCTTAATAAGAGATGAATTATTGGATAGTTTATGATGACATGTGATAAGTGAATTTAAAAAATTATGTTGAATTGCAATGACTTATCCTACTTTGATGAGTGACTTATATGACATGGACTTGTAAAGTTGGGTGGTACTTTTATATGATACAATATGAGGCACGCGGGTGACATGATGGCATATGACATAGGTTGTCGCATATTGCATGGGCATCACATTGGTTAATGAGAAAGATAAGAAATGAATTGTGTGATAGTATGCCCGTGTGATCACCTAAAGACCCTGATGCGTTTACGCGGGACGATGCTTGATTAAGTTCGGATGCTCCCAAGTCAACGGGATGCCGTTCGCGGATGGATTTCATAACGAAGCTCCTTACAAGAGTACCGTCTTGATGCGTTTACGCGGGACGATGCCATGCTCAATGAGATGAGACAATACCCGGTTATGCTGGATGACTGCAAACCTTCGGGTTGACCTTGGGTCCTAAGTGGCTGTAATAATCTGGACACGGTTGTGTGAAAAGTGCATGAGATGTATTTGTGATCATGTATGGGTTATTGCATGGCATGGGCATATCACTATACTATATGGCGCATTTGTATGATTGGATCAGGAGCATGGAAAGCGTTATGGGAATTGCTTATGTATTGTTGATGATGGCCTTGAATAAGAGGATATGCTTTCATGTAAATAGTCAGGGCAAAACAAGAGAAACTTTGCTATTGATCTGTTATCGATAGAGGAATTGCATGTTTAGGGCGTTTCTAAGATGAACAGCTTCCCTACGCGAGGTCTAGGAAGTTCACTCATTGATTTTAATCTCACTGTTGTTTGTTGAATGTTTACAAGCCCTAAGAATGATTGAGCCTTTCCGCCGGTTAGTGTTTGATCCTTAGCTTGATCCCGATATGATCGTCGAGCCGGAACCCTGGATTCTAGAACCCATAGATAGTTAGGTGGTATTGGGGTTAGTAATACGTTTTGAACCGCCCTCATAGTACTAGAGGTGCTAGGTTTACCCCGAACCCTTTTTGGTGAAGATCATGGCTGCGCTTGTAGACTAATCGGATGTGGTGAGTAACTAAGCTTTGTTTGGTGTGTTTAAGTTGTTTTGATTATAGCTTGTATAATATGACAATATTCTAATGCATATGTATATATATGAGTGTGGTTAAAACTATCCATGTTTGTTTTGATTGGGTGAATTGTTTATGCTTCTGATTGCGTATTTAATCGAATAAAGTGATTGGGTCGGCGACACCTCCTAGGATATCGCAATCGAATGACCTAAAGAAAATGAATGACGACAAGTGCGGGTTGTCACGCGTCCCGAGCGGGTTAGGGTGTGACAAGGAGGAGGAGCAAAATCCATTATATGATTTCAAGGATTTACAAAAGGTGGCTCTGAAAAACTTAAAAAAATTGTTTCTGTCTCAACTTCTTTACCTAATAGCTTGAGAAAAACAATATTTATATTGTCCCCAAGCCCTAATGTTGGCCCAAGCCCATTAAAAAAAAAAAAATCAAGACATACTCTACAATTCTCCACCTTAGCTTGAATTCTACATAAGTAACAAATAATCTTCTTCTCCCATTAGAGTAAAAATTTAGTTGCAGCGAACATTAACCAATGCTTGGATTTGGCAATAGGCAAAGGCTTTGTAAATATATCGGCCGGATTGTTTTATGTACCAATCTTCAAGACATTAATATAGCCATCGGCAAGAATGTCTTGAATAAAATGATATTGTACATCAATATGCTTTGTCTTCTCATGATTCATCTGGTCTTTAATAAGATGTATAGCACTCTGACTATCACAATGGACAATAGTCATACAATGATCCACAATAAGCTCTTCAAATAAGCCTCTTAATCATATGGCCTCTTTAACTACCTTTGCAATAGCCATATAATTTGCTTTTGTAGTAGACAAAGCAACTGTATTTTACAAAGTAGATTTCCAACTAACTGCATAACCTCTAATAGTAAAGATGTACCTAATCAATTACCTCCTCTTATCAAGGTCACCAGCATAATCAAAATCAACACATCCTATCAAAATATCACCAATTTTCCCAAGCTCTAAATCAAAATCAGAGATACCCTTCAAATATTTCAAAATCCACTTTACAACTTGCCAATGAACTTTACTTGGGCATGATAAAGATATCCACTTACCATGCTAACAACATGTGAAATGTCGAGTCAAGTATTGTGACACCCTTGATTCCGAGCCCGTAAGGATTGGCCATAAGGTCCAAAATGGATTGATCATGGGCCATTAGCCATGGGCCGATCAATTCAATTAGCAAGGAATCACATATTAGTCATGATTCGACCAACCGACCGACCGATCAAGAATTGGTCGAGGTGTCGGCCGTGAATTTCTACCGACCATACCAATGGGATAGGATCACCAGCTCATAAGATAACCTTTTTTATCACGAGGATTGGTCATGGGATGATTTTGGATCGACGAATAGTCATGATCGGTCATAGTGCCCGGTCACAAGTGATTCCACCTAGCTATGCACCGATACACAAACTATCGAACTCAATCAAATGCGACCATCTTCCGACCAAAAATGTATCATTCCCTATTTAATTCTTAATGATTTGAAAGGAATCTTGAATTGATGATATCCAATCATGGATTGGTAATGCACCGATCATGAGCCATATGGATGGATCAGGTACTGACCGGAATGAGCTCAAGGATGGACTCGACTATTCCGTCACTAATTTTAAGGTCCATGAGTGCCTTGACTTAGTCCTAGGCCATGGAGAGCCTTAGGATTAGCCATGAACTGACCGAAGGACAACCGACCCTTTAGGCCGATCAACCGTTCAAGGAAATGGTTTGGCGAGCATGGGGTATGAGGACCGAACCTCAGGTGTACGTGATTCGATTTTTTGAGGTGTACCTAATGATCCATTTTCGACCCGAAACTAACTTGAACAATAGAATTCTCTAGACCGCCTTCTTGAGGAATGAAGAATAAAGTAGAGAAAATTCTAGAATACCTTCATTAAATGAAGGAGGATGAGGTGTTCCTTGACTTTTCAAAGGTCATGATGGAGGTCAAAAATATCTTGGAAGTTCTAGAAAATGTGGCACACACGTGGACCAATTGGAGAACGATACACAGACCCCTCATTAATGACCGAAGATTCTAGATTTGCCGAGTTGGCAACTATGGCATCATTAATGTCAAACTCCATTAAATGTGAGGTATAGGTGGACCAATGGAAGAGCGAAAAGTGAGCCACCATCGATGATGCCTACAAGTTAAATTTGCCAAGTGTGACCTTTTACCCTTCCAACTAATTCCTTAGGCGCAATTATTGGATAAGTAGGCTTGCCAACTAAGGACTTTAGGTGGGACACTTGGAAAAAAGTAGAGTGGACCATTTGGCTTGGTAATAATGGCTTGAGATTTGCCTTGGAGAAGAAGCTGAAAAAAATAAATGAGGGTTGTATGGGCAACTAATATATTTTCATTGAACTGGGGAAATGGTATTCCAAAAATGCTACTTTTTTTTTTCTTTTTTTTTCCCAAGGCATCTCCAACTCTCATCCCCTAAAGGCCTTTGGAGTGCTTTGGAGATGCAATTGCATCTCCCTAAAGTCCTCCAAAAAATGAACTAAATGCCATTTGCATTTGGCCAAACCCCTTTAGAGCCCCCAAAATCCCTTCCAAATGCTTAACCAAATGGGGTCTAGTAAAATGCATTTACTCCTAATTAGTGTCTTAACTCTTGGTTTTTATGAGTCTTAAGTGTGGCATTGTTTTCAAGAGTCTTAATTATGTAAATACTATAAGAATTATTTCAAGTTTCTAAGATTCTAACAGTCATTTTCGTTTATTTTTTAGAATCACTCTATAGATAAAGGTGTGACTTCATTTGTAAAAGGCGATACTTGAATTTGATGAATGCATGAGATTTTCTTCAAGTGAGTGAATTTCCAAATATCTTGGTGGTGAACCAAGAAGTCTTTTATCCTTTGTTGATGGGTTTTCTTTAGACCTTGGTGGTGAACTTCTCTTCTTCCAAAATCCTTATCCTTGGTTAGTGTCTTGTCCTTTATGCCTTAGTGGAAAACTTCATCTAACCAAAGTCCTTAGTGATGTTCCTTTAACCCTTGGTCATGAACTTAATCTTTCCCAACCTTTGTCCTTGATTAATGGCATGTCCTTTATGCCTCGGTAATCATAATCTATTATAAATCACATGGTCACTCAGAATTCATGTATCACGCATCAATTTAGTAAACAAGTTCAAGGTTAAACTTATTTTGAGTGATTCATTCTACTATCCATCTCATTATTTCATTAAAAAAATGGTTGATAAGGTTCCAAGAGGCTGACTTTGGAGCAAACACAATAAAAAGTGTGACCATGCCTTAGAAGATCTTTAGAGACAAATGGAGCGCGTCTTTAACTTCCTAAAGAATCAGATGAGACAGGAGCAGCGAGAGAGACCTATTAATCGACCACGCTGTTATGATCCAGATCCTCGTAAAAACTTTGGTAATGAATCCAACAACACTGGACAAAACTCTAGTAATTTTGATTACCGAATTCAAAGGTGAAGAAGAGGAAAGTGTGAGGAGAATGACCATGAAGTATTTGATTTCCACTCGTGCTCAGACGAAAAGCGATGGAAGTTCCTTGTCTTGCTTTCAATTTGGAATTGAACGTCTTTGGAGATGTATGATTCTTAGATCCATAAGCAATTGTGAAAAGCATGTTCGACTTAACCTCTATTATTTTTTGATTATATGTCGTTTGGCTCGGGTCAAGCATGCTTCCGTAGTGTTTTGATTTGGGTTGGTATCATGGGAACCCAACCTGAACCATTAACACCCCTAATGTGTAAGGAAATGGAAACATCCGTCACCGCCATTGGGCACTGTTTAGTGAAGCTGGAACCGGCCATTCAAAATCCGAAGTTCTATTACCCTCCCATCAATTTTCTATAACATCTGCTCCTTTACCCGCTACATAGCAACCGAAGCGACCTCATAATGCTTAATTTTGTCTTACTTTCGCTTGCTTAGGATTGTTGACGTTTATTATTACTTTTTTTGTTTTTTGTTTTTTTTTTTGTGATCGTTGCATGCTCCTGTTGTTGGTTAATGAAATTATGTTTTGCATACAACATTATTCTTTTTGCTAATGACAAAAAGGGGAGAATGGTATGCTTTACCAAAAAAAAAGGGGAGAATGGTATGAGTGAATCTTATGATTGGAGAACGGTCTTACGATAATATCTGTTGATGATATTAATAGATTATAGCACCTAAGCAGGCAGTGTAATATACATCTTGTTAATAGTTCATATCAATTGATAATATGTTGTCTCTCAACGCTTGTCTTAAATCAAATTCATAATTATCTAACTTTATCCGTCATCTCTTCTATATTATCATGACTTTAAACTAGAAGTATGTGATTGGTCACTCATATCATTCGACAGTTCTAACTGTTTGTCTCTATATTCATTGAAAAGATCTAGAAACATCGGTATCTGCTTGAATGATCCTCATCGTCATTACCCTAATCTTTATAGCAAATCTTAACTTTACGTACAAAAATTTCAAAATTATTTATTACCACATCTGCGAGGTAATTATGTCATTCTAAGAAAGGGAGAAATTGTTGAAAAACGTCCTGTGGAATTCTGATGATTCCAAAATGATCCTTGGTATTATAATGTCTACAATGATAAATGCAGATGTTCGTGGTAGTAACTGAAAATTTGTGATGATATCCATGATAACTAGAGAGCTCAACAAAGAGTAACTCTTGTAATATAGATTTTGACAAAGGTAAACCAATTAGACATGACGAAGTGTTCATAAGGACTTGGAAGGACGATGGTTTATCAGCGGAGTCTTTGGAAACTAATATGCTCAGAAGTATCATTGGACGTAAAATCACTAGTCATTTTCTACAGTTTATTCATAGGAAGCATCAAT
This sequence comes from Eucalyptus marginata, assembly GCA_014182565.1. Lineage (NCBI taxonomy): Eukaryota > Viridiplantae > Streptophyta > Magnoliopsida > Myrtales > Myrtaceae > Eucalyptus > Eucalyptus marginata. The sequence continues at coordinate 23,635,268 of CM024587.1, forward strand.
AGGTTGATGATAATGTGCATGTGTTGATTATGAGCAATAGATCATACTGATACCGAGTCGATGATGATTCTATTGTTACATTCATCTGAAGATGAACTTTAGAGAAAAAGATCATAGCTATGAATGGTTGGAAAGACCACAACGGAAGAACTAGAAATTGTTAGAGAATGGCTCATGTCTTCTTGTTAGACTATTAGAGCAATCGTTGATGTGACAGATCCAATATACTCCATTTTGGGAAATCATGCTGATGTTCGAGGAAAAATGTTGTATGAGCAATCATATTCTTGGACAAGCAACTTCTAACGACTCTCAACGAGTCTTTGCTCCTCAAGACCATCTCCAAATGGGAAGATTGAAGACGTTTATATAAAGGAGATTTAATGAAGCTCAAGATGTTGGATGAGAAAAAGAGAAAATAGTTACTATTCTTTGTTGTTGTATGTACTGATAAAAGTGTGATACGTTCATTCAATATTTCCAATGTAGTGTTCTTGTTGTTCTTAATTGTGATAAGATCAAGTGTACAATGGTAATAGCAGTACTTGAGTCTTAATAGTATGATCCATTATTAATAAAATCGGTATTTATAAATTATAACTTATCTTGAGATTACTAGTGAATTTCAGCCCACATTGTGGCTGTTAGTTTGGAAAGTATCCATAGGCTTGGGGATGAAGCCAAACCACTATAATTTGTTATGTGCTATGTTTTCTTATTGATTGTTCTCTATATTTTACTGATAGCATCACACACTCGCAAAATTCGCTGTCTTAACTAGTTTCCTAGTGTTTGTTTTGATTTCTGCAAAAGATTATCCTAATCTTTAAACAAATTATTCAACACCCTCTAGGTTGCATAGTTAGCCTCAACACATGGAATTTTACCACCTATCTACTAAGTAACATTGTGGGAAAAGCAAAAGACAATTGAAAGAACCGAAACAAGCTTAGAGTTCAAAAGGATTGGAGCTACAAACATGATTTCGTAATGGCATTTAGGAATCATACGAAAATGGTAGCATTTTAAACATCAAAGTTGAGTGGCATGATTCTCAATGTCACCAATTAAATGGCCTGTGACGACATAATACGCAGGAATGGTCACCAAATTAAAAGTAAATGAGACTTAAAAGATGGACTTGGAAAGAAGACGCACCAACAACATCCTTCTCTTTTTAAAGAGCAACTAGTTTTTTCTTGTATCTGTTGTTCATGGAATGGGCCTAAATTGAGGTGGCAAAAAGGTTTGTAAATAGCGGACAAATCGGGGATCTTCAATAAAGTCAATATGTTGCATGACAGCATGACAATCAATTTCATATTCCTTCTGATTCCTTGCGTCGTCACATGCAAGCGGGCTTCTGGCATGCAATGTTGTACTTGAAGAGCAACCCCACTAGCCCCCACCATCTTTGCATCATGTTAGGTATGGTGCCTCCTCAAGTGACCCGTACCATTTAAAAATTCACAAATAATTTGGCACTACATGCCATACAAACGGCCTTCTTGACATCCATTGTGCTTGATTACAATCTGGAACGTCCTCCAAACATCGAATGCTCCTCTGCAAAGCAATCACCACAGTTGTTTGGGGGCTTCTTTTAGGGTAGGGGTTTTGTCCGAGGTGGCATCTTGGGGAGGAATCCGAGGACCAGTTCCCCCTCGCAATTTCTTTGAATTATCCACTTGCTGTGTCTCTTCGTCATCGAATGGGTCTTGTTACCCAAGTGAAGGCAGAGGACACATACACTTCGAAATTGCAAAACTCATCGAAGGACTCGAACAAATTTTTGCTTGTCATCGAATGGGTCTTGTTACCCAAGTGGAGGCAGAGGACACATACACTTCGAAATTGCAAGACCCATCGAAGGACTCGAACATGTTTTGTTAGGTGAAGTTTGCACTCTGACCGGATAATTGGAAACGGCTGTTGTTGTCCATTGTGATGTTTAGAGCGTGATAAATCATTATAATGGGAAAAAGTACAAGATTGATGAACGCTATTAGAGAGTAAGAGCAATAAGAAGCGATATGTGAGCGAAGGTGAGGAACGATGCAAATGAAAGAGGGAGGATGTCAATTTACAGATAATTTTTCCGAGATGGCCATTGACCAACGATAGTAGAGGCCTCAAAGGCCCCATCAAATATTTCCTAGAGATCGTATCCGAAGTAAGGTATTTGGGCCTAGGTCAGCCCAAGGTACCGTGCCAGCATGGCCCCATCCGTGCTTGGCTGACATGGCCCGTTGACCACCCCTAATTTTGTTATTTATATCTACTCTAAATGACTGAGCCTTGTTGAGTGTTTTCTTCTTCTTGACTTCCAACCTTTACAAAGGGAGACGGCTGAAAATGGTTTATCATCTTTAGAACGCCATGATCATATTATGACTTAAATTGTTCGTCTCCATCTCGTTAGCGTCCCATGGAAATCTCGAAGAAAAGTTACCATTTGTTCAAATGGACCATTAAATTTGACGCATGGCCCATTGATGCTCTCCACGCAAATTTCGATGATGTTGAACTCGCAACACTATCTGGCAAACTTAGGACTGAAGTCACGTTAATGAGCCTGACACACCAGTTTTGGTCAATAAACTGAACAGAGAACGAATGATAAGCGAGGAAATCGCAACCTTTCGACAAAGTACTGTGATCGGATACTTCCGTCATACTTCCTGCCCAATGAAGTATATAAAGGGGCCAGAGAGCAAACAGGGAAAGCGGTTCGCACGGCAAGTACTGGAAACGGATGAACATTTTCACACGTTAATAATTTTAACCATTGATGCTTGATGATTGACACAGGTCGACACGTGCGGGGGCTGAGAGATTGAGGGCACAACAATCTTATGCATGAGACCGTTGTTTGCATCCATTGTCCATCGACATGAGGCAACAGTGCTTTACCCCAACTACGTGCCATACAGGCAACGTAGTTTAATAGCCGACGATCAATTTAACATTCTTCTATACATGTCGAAGCTATGTCAATACAAGATTTGTGGGAGAGAACCAAGTAAAAGGATGAAAAAACCAACCTATTAGTCTAAGCAACAACCGTATATTACAAGTCCAAGGAACTGCAAACAGGAACGCATTCCTTCCATGTAAACTACATATGGATAAACACTTAGGGCAATTATAACAAGTTAAGATTAAGAGTCATCAACAGGCATACACTGATGGCACCTGGAAGCCTCTTTCAGTACCAGAATGTCGCTGTTTCCACTTGAAAGGGAGCCTCATGGTCGCCACTGTCGTTTAAAGGAAGCATCAGGAAGCCTGTCTTTATGTCACTGTGCTGCATCTAATATTGGTCAGCCGTGACTGGACAAGGCGTGGCATAGCATATGCCAGAGGAAAACCAGCGACAAGATTCCAAGAAGCAGAGTTATCTTTGCCAAACAAAAAGCTAAAGGTGTCTTTGCAGAAGAAGTACATCACACATTCCCACCGTCTGAGCTACTGCAGGCTTGATTCGGAAGGGCGGTGTTTCCAAAATCCCCATCCAAGCTCATCTGTTGGACTTCTTGAGGGGACAAAATCTTAATACAGCGAACACAGTTCACAAAGTCACTGGATCAGAGAAGAAAACCAAACGTCAGTAATTGGAATTGTTGAGAGGAGGAACTCATATTTGAGACTTGGCACTAAGCAATTTAAAGATGCCAATGATGCACTTGTCAGGACAAAGCAATTCCTACAGCTTGTTTTCTTATAATATATGTAAGAACAATCAGCCAATGCAATTAATTTCAACAATCAAAGTTAAAAATCCTGAATTGAGGAACAAACCCGTAATTAAACCAAAATAATGTAACAAAGATGGTTTTAAAAAATAAATAAATAACATAGCACCAGAAAAAAGGAATCAAATGCAGAGAGAAAATTGGGACATAACAGTATAAACTACAAAAGGGAAAACTGAAGAACTTACTCCCAAGGGTCATCTCCAACTAGCAACACATCATTCTCATGATCAACATACACTAGTTTCCAGCCTACTTTTTGTCCATCTTCCAACTGTCCCTCTATGCCAAATCTACGAGCCAGGTCCTGTTTGAGCTCGTCATAACCTGAATATCGGGTTATATCAACAGATCTCCCAACAGCTCCACGTTTGTAAACCTTCACAGAAATATTGATAATATTAAGTAGTTTGAACAGAAAAAATTTCTAATGAGTGAGCATTTTCTTTTATTTCTAACCAACCTTGGTAAATGTCCGCATACGCTGAAACTGAGGAGCTGGAGGTCCCCATGGACCTCTGTTCACTAATGTACTTTCATTTAGTGCGGATTCCATCAAGTTAAATGCCACATCCGGGACTCCAAAAGACTGAGAAACCATTGAAGATGAGAGCTGCTGGGGTTCTTTGTTGTTGTAATCAGCAAGTATGCCAGCAGAAGGAAGATCATTGGCAAAATCTTTGCCCAATCCAACCATACCCTTTCCAAACATAGAGTCAGAATTCACAGGAATTCCAGCCTGTACATCAGCATTAGAACTAAAAGGAACACTACTTCTAATGTCAGCCTGAACCTCTCTATCCTGACTTGTGTCTCTGAACAACATTGACTGCTGATTGTAGGAGACTGAGCTGTTATTTTGCTGCATATGGACATCGCTCTGAGAAAGGCAAACTGAAGTGGTTGAAGATGATGCATCTAAATAATCTGTTTGTGTTGTTGCCCCATTCAGGTATGTCTGAGCAGAGAAAATCCTGGGTTTTGGCCCTTTGATACATCCAGAGAAGGCTTTACATCAGGCTTTGGTTGGAAGTCTTTCATCATGGTATTACCATTAGACCCAATGGTTTCCAATGCGCTGGGATTCCAGAAAGTGGCAGTTGACTGTGACATGTCCTCGCTAATAGATGCACTCCGGTGAGGCCTACCATTCATCATTGACTGGACAATATTTGCACAATTTTGTCCAGATGCTGAAGCTGAACAAGGCATATCATCTGTAGTTACAGATGGCCCACCTGCGGCAGCTCCACTCAGCATACTGGCAGAAGCAGAAGCATGACTTGTTGAAATTTGTGGGAGTCCCATATGCCCTACCATTTCAGGCAGCAGCCCTGATTGCTCTTGCTGGAATTTTGGCTGCTGAGACAGATTAGAGAACCGCACATTCAGTTGACTATTATTCTTTTGAATTTGCTGGGGGATAATATTTGGCTGACTAAATGAGTTTGTGGTGCTTTGAGGCATTTCCAGCATTTGGCTTGTTACCATGGACTTAGAAAAGCTTTGAGAGACATCTGGATGTTGTCTCTGCTCTTGGAGTTGCTGAGGATGAGTTGGTTGCTGTAATGCTGACTGTTGCGCCAAAAGTGACTGTTGCTGCTGCTGAAGCTTCTGTATCATTTGTAGCTGATGAATCTGGTTGTCAGACATTGGTAACTGTGAGCTTGATTGATCTGGCATCTGTGAGTTCAATGCACTCTGCTGTTGATTCTGACCCATAATCTGTTGCTGCTGTGGCTGATGTAAATTTTGAGGCAGGCTTCTATGAAATGGTTGATTTTGATTCAAGGATTGCTGTGGGAGCAGGGTACTAGATTGGATCAGAGATTGGGGCTGGAGAACTTGGGCCTGAACTTGGGTCGAAGGCAGAGTATGATTAATCAAACTTTGCCTCGATTGTTGACTAATATCGGTCAACTGTTGCTGCGGCTGTACGATGTTGGATAGTGGATTCAACGTGGAAGGGAGCTTGGTTAGCTGGTCAAGCTGTTGTGCTTGTTGGGGTGGTCTCTGGGTATTGAACTGTAAATTGTTCAATTGAGCCATTTGTGGCGCTGAAAACCCTAGTTGACGCGAGAGATCTGTTCCAGAAAGATTTTGTAGAACAGAGTTGGATAAGTTGGGCATGTAATTTGACTGTATCGAGTTTGCAAAGGAAGGACTTTGCTGCATGTTCATCCAATGCATCAAGCTAAGGCCAGAGAGAGCATGGGGATCCTTCATACTAAGGTCATCGCCAAGCCATGGCATTGTCCTCTTAAACAGGCTGTCTAAATCTGATAAGTCATCATCTGCAAAAGGAAATGGAAAAGGTAAGAACATCATCAGCTGGAAGTCTATCATCCTATCCTTTAAAAAGACAATCTTACGATGAGATGTAGAAAAAGTTTACTTTTAGTTCAAAGATCTCATTTACTGTCAGATTTTCATAGAACCATGTGTTCAAGATTCCATTCATCAGTAGCTTGCAGCAGCAATTGGCTCTCCACTAGAGATAATATATCAGGACGTATTCATCTGGCTTTTCTTTTGCTAGTAGGATAGTTAAGATTAGGGAATTTACTATGTAACCTCTGGCAACAGGCAAGGGAGAACTACAATAAACAAAGGCATGACGGGCATCAATATCTACAAGACTGGTCTAGGCAAAGAAATAAGCAGGGGAAAAGCTTCTGTATTCATTTTCCCCTGATACTACACAAAATTCCATCAGAATACATTTGATTCGGTTTTATTGGTTTTACCAGGCATCCCCGGTTGTCTTGGACGCTTGGATCTGAAGAATGGGGGAGGGCAGATAAAAAATGGAGCAGTCACAGGTTCGATTTCCCAAATAGAGACACGTGTACGCTTTTCCCCAGCAGTTGATTCATCCCAACCAACCTATCAAAGTATTTAGGACCAAGAAACATTCAAATTAGAAATCATCTTTTCATACTAGGAGCACAAGTCTCTTAAAAAAAGAAAATTTTTTTGGAGCATGACAATTGATACCTGCAAATTGCGCCACTGGGAGTTTTTCCATCTAACGGGATCAATATCACTGATACCTGTTATGGTACCCATAAACCTGCAGATCAGATGCCAACATATTATAATCTGAAAAATGGAACCTAAGCCAAACATTAAGTGATTACTCTCAAGTGCAAGCTAATTCTAAATTTTCTGAAAGAGTTAGTCAATTGCTTCATTTTTAACTTTTTAAGGAAGGGGATTATCAAAAATTTTAGTGGCTGAAGCTACAGTTTAAGTGGCTGAGTTCCGTACTTCTTTGCTATGTTTAGCGGTGTTACACAAGAAGACTCCAAACTTGAGCCATATCATGCATTCAATAAATTTATAAGCAAAGATAAGTGAAAGGCGTAGCCACATACCGAAATAGAATCAGAGATCAACTCAAGTTTCCTTGTTATGTGGATAATCATCTTGGCCATAACTCAATAGTTTCTACTCATTAATATGTAACATTGATAAGGATACTCACAAATTACAAAGAATAAAAAGTACCTTCTTGTTCCCGACTCTTCAGTTTCAAACATCATGCGAAATCGCATACCAAGTGATATTTGGTTGCTGTAAACTGCCTTGTAGTATTTGGCCAAAGGGATAACAAACTCTGATGGGCTAGCCCTGAGTGCAAAACAACTTTTAGGAGTACTATCAAAATAGTACTCTGGCAAAGTGAAGCTGGATTGAGCCACAAGGGGAAAAAAATAGAGACTGACCTTGGATTGTAAAACACAGTGAAGGGGCTATTATTTGCAGCAGCATGAGCAGCTGCAGCTAGGATGCCAATATGCATGCTATCACTTGACAATACTGATGAGGATAGATTAGTTGGTTGCCGGTTAGCACGTCTAATGCCCAAGAGCAGCTGTTGTTTCTCATCCCTACTCACAAGTAATTAGCACGAGTTAGCAGAACAATTTTTCCCTAGATTAGCAGATCCATCTATTCATGCAAGCATGGATGACACAAACAGAAATACATCTTTTCCTCTGAGAAATAATGCTAGAATATCATCGATAAATCTTTACCTAATAAAAAGAACTGAGTCGCCTGCAAAGAGCCTTTTTCCACTAACAAACAAGCTCCATCCCGTTGTAAGGAGGTGGCGCTTTGGTTGCCCTGTGATGAGAGTTTACTGGGGTTTTGCGTCACATACAGCCAAAAGACCAAAAAGAAGAGCAACAGCAATTGGGAAAGCTCACCACAGCTCTATGAATGAGCTAAAAGAGCATCATGAGGACATACCACGGTAGATATGGCGGAAGGTCCACATAGTGTCATGCAAATCTCTTGCCATGAGTTCTTGAGCAGGTGGTTGCATAGAGAAATCCTAACAAGGTATCAAGTTCTTTATATTTAAATAGTGACCAAAAAATAAGTCCATTCCCTTTAAACAAAAGTAGAGAAACAATTCTTCTGATTCAAATGCAAGGAATAGCTACTCACAAGAGGAGGGAAAATCTTCTCTGCTGCACGACGAGGCACAGAGAAACCTCCATGGGTGCTTGTATCACTTGCAGTCAATGTTTTACAGAAGAAGTCTGGTTGCGGCTTAGTCGTTTTAAGTGCAAGATCCGACCTCAACAAAGCCTCCTTGTCGAACTGCAAAGAATCAACTTCAATTTGAGTGGGGCGCTAAAAAATTCTCAATCTTTTATATCTACTATACTAGGCAGGTGCAATGTAACACTGAGCCTTACTGAAGGAACAGGTTGTAGAGTCATCTGAGCAAATACTTCATCAGTTTCTGGATCTGCCTAAAGCATGAAAAGGAAAAACCACCACAATTAATTAGTGCATGGGTAGCACTAGATACTCTTGCAGGCTAAAAAAAATCAGGTCAAAGAAAAGCAGACGCACATGCAATGTAACACTGTGAAGTAGGCATAGCAGCTTGGAGGGAAGATTTGGGTAGTTTGGCACTTGAGCGTCCACATCTTTCTTCATAGATGCTGCAACCTGAAGCAACAAAACTGCATTGGAGATCGGGCGGATGGCTCTCTACAGAACATAATAGCCGCAATAAAGGTGCACTGGTACCAATCATCAGTTCTATTAAAAGTCATATCTGGTTGGACATTGAGATTGGTTTACAAAGTGATGCGGTAGACTTCTACCAAGCACTTGTATGAAACTCACTTGTTTAAAATTCTTGGTCTAAGTGTGCCATGTTAGTTGGTAGACCAACTTTTGTAAAGCATTGTTAACATCCCTAGCATTACCCAATCAAAAGAAGAGGAATTAACACAACAAGCTACTCAAGATAGACCCTTTCAAAATTGTCAAAACCTCAACTTTGGTGCGTGACTCTAGTTGAATTAAGCTTTCTTTCATGCTAGAGGTCAACAAAAAGAAGTGGACAAAAGAAGATAGACTCAAGACAGATAAAGCCAATCAAGACGCCTTTCCAACTTAATTATGCTGTGACTGAAGGCGCCTTTCCTACTCCATTACAAGCTTTTTAGCCAAAACAGAACTTCATTTTAAGTCTGCAATATTATATATAAACTTAAAGCTAGTCAGAGACTTTGTATTCATGCAATATCGACCATTCAATTGGATTCAAAACCCATTTGAGTCAAGAACCAGCTAGCCTGGATCAACTAGCATTGATCATCACAAAACGAGCACTCTATTTGAGCAGTATAAAGATACAGATCAGATTAATTAATAGCTAGAACAGATTCACAAGTAAAAAACTCAAAGAAGCCGGTTTCTGCAAAAAGCAGCTCAACCTGATTGACAAACCATGTTCCTTTCGTCCTTTTTCTTCTGTTTTCCAATCAATTTCCCATTTTTTGCTGGCTATGAGCATCTTGGCTAAGTTGAATTACCACATGAAGGGAAGTCATGAAAGCCATAAAGATCAGCACACACAAGGCCAATTAGACATCTATTCTCGACAAATCCGTCTGTCTTATCAATGCAACCACATATCTAATGAACCAAAAGGTGGCAATCCCAACTGGGAAATTTCAGATTCGAGTGTGATCAATCAGATTATTACAATGCACAAGAAGTCTAACCTATATAGATGGAACAACCAAAGGACATGAAATGAGGATAAAACAACAAAAGGACAGAGGGACGGACAGAGGGGAAAACCTGTTCGCTATGGCCTTGAGGGAAGTAGACGACGTGGGTCCCAGCCGGCGGCAAGTTCACTAGAGGCCCCGCGCACGCTTGCCACAGCTCCGGATTTATCACGCTCTTCTTCTCGCCTCCGCCTGCCGCCACGTGTCACCATTGATCTCTCAGATCGCATTTTTCGTTTTCCGTCACTTTCCCGTGGTTTCCCGAGAAAGTGAACGGGATCCGCCGGACAGAAAACAAAGTCAAAGTTGCCAATCTCGACACCGGAAGCTCCGGCGAGAGAGATAGAGAGAGAGAGAGTACCTTCGCACGGACTGGCGGTGGCGTTTGCCGACGGAACACCGGCGCCGCTCGCCGGCGTCTTCATCGCTTGCTTCCGACGACCCTTCTCCCCTTTTCACCTGGGGGCGGACGGAAACCGGACCGCCTAGCGATAGCTCGATGCCCTCTTCATATTCCAATCCTCGATCACCTCCGGCGAGAGCACAATCCCGGCGACGGCAACACTTCAGCCGGCCGTAAAGCGAGTATTTTTCTTCCCTCCGCTCACTTTCACAAGCGTCGTATGTCGTAAGGGAGAAAACAAAACGGAGAGGTAAAGTTTCAGAGGCACGCTCGCGTCAAGCTTGACGATCAGGCGAGAGAAAACTTCCCGCAAAAAAAAATTTCACGGGAAAGCGACGGCGGAACAGTGAAAAGGAAAGGGAGAAAAGGCTTGAGGAATAAAGGAATCGAAGCTCCGCGTGAAAAAGAGCCACCGGAAGGAGGCAGAGACCCAGACGCAGCCGCAGCCGCAGCTCGGAGGAGGAAGAAAAAGAAGGAAGGCCGAAGGGCACCTCAACCGGCCGGCGGCTAGGAAGCTCAGGCGGGGGTCAGCCGGACACCGCCCTGCCGGCGAAGGAGCCGACAGCTCTACTACCCTTTGATAAAGGGGTTGCGGAATGTTGAGCTCCCCCCGGGGACCGGACGCCGAAGCTTTGCCCCAATCTTTCCCTACACCGCCCAGACAAGCCACCACCCCCCTCTCTCTCTCTCTTCCTCGGCAAGTGCTTTCTCTCTCTAGGAACAGTGTGAGAACATGACCACCATGATTAAAGATTAAACTCCCTCTCCCTCTCTCTCTCTCTCTCTCTCTTTCTCTCTCTTCTGTCTGGGCGGTGCGTCCTTGAAAATGGCACGGGGGGGAGAGATTAAAGACGGCTTTTTTTAACCGGGGGATCGGCGATTGGACGGTTGAGTTGACCAGCCGGGGGAGGGGGAGGAGATTTAAAAGGGAACGAACGAACAACGAGGAAAAAGTGCTGAGGCGGGTTAATTAATTTCACTTCCCACTTCCCTTTAACTTAACCATGGTTTGTTGTGAGCGGCGGAGGGGGGGGTCGATTGATTTAGCAGTCATCCCATGTTGTAATAAAATTAAATGGGAGTGGGCCCCCCAGCCCCCCGCCACCCCCCCCTAAAAAAAAAACCCAAAAGAACTTCGCAGCCAGAACGAGGGTGATGGAACACGTGCTTCGTTGACCGCGGTTGACCCTGGTATGAGCTCCCCGCACGGCGCACGCTCATTGCAATTGAATCCTTTTCTATTTTGTTTTTGTTTTATTTGGAATCTAGGCCCGCCGAATGAGATAAGTCGGATTGAATTTAGATCGAATCGAGAATTTTTGTCCAACCTACATTGCTTATTTGACCCGTTTTGATCAAATTTCATAAAATGCAAATCTAAAGATATATATACTCTATCCAACCCAACTCATATTATTAAAGTATTTTCAATTTTAATCAAATTTAGAAAATTCATATCTAAACTAAGGTGAAAGCGCAAAATGAGTGAGCACAAGGTCACATGAGAATGATAGATTAGGTCTAGTAAGTTATAAACGTATGTAATACATGTATTATTTTAGGTTTTATCATTCTAAACTCATTTATTAAATATAACTAACCTATATAACAACTCATCTCCTTAAATATGGGTTAAGAATTGAGTTTATGACTCATTTTAACAAGGCTATTGTAATCTGAAGGGGAAGAATCGATCAGTATTAAAGAACCTTTTTTAGCGTCGTCACCTGAATACACCTATCATGAAATGTTTAATTTGAACCATGATTACTCCTCATCACCATTTGTGACTCGAATGTTCAAAGTTGGCTAGGATGTTAGTAGCTAGTAGCTTCCTCAGGTGAGATATCTCACGAACAAGTGACACAGCACGAGCTGTTAAAAGACCCACCCATAGCGTGAATCAACTCGTAATCTCGTAGATGACAGGTGATCCATTTATCATTAGGCCAACCACCTAGGTGATTTACTATACATGCTTTGAATTAATAGGCAGGCGGGCCAAAAAAAAAGGAAAATTGAAAGTAGGGATGTGAGCACATCATACAAGAAGCCCTTCTAGGATATGAACGGCAGTATTTTTCTGTCAAAATACAAACAATAATTTTATTAAGCTCATTGTGGTGAAAATTTTAATTTACACATTCAACAATAGACGATTGATATGATATGTGCAAGAATTTGATTAAAAAACTAACTTTAAGTTCACATGTTACGTATCCAAATAATGTATAACGATATATATATTTTTTTGTATAGGCAATGGATCTAATAAAACAAACACAAGTACACATATTCTCTTAAATTTTTCTAGAAAAAAATGTTCAATTGAAACAAGGTGAGCTCCTAAGAGTGGTCTTCAATGCTTTTTATCTTTATGTATACGATTAGTACCGCACTCGGGGTGATATTTGAATAAGGTTGAGTCACGTGGCATGGTGAACATGCGAATTTTACCTAGTAATTTAACCATCATAGTCAAATAGCACATCATCTTCAACATTTCCTTTTTTAAGGATTACAATGTGTAAAACCTGGAAAATTGGCAACTCACAAGTCTCCAGCTAAATATTGTCTCAATAAACCTTGATCGATTTAACACGTAAAATCTCATGTAGTGTTGGTAAGTCAAACGAAACCTAAGTGCACATGTAAACGAAGTGGTCAAACGAAACCTAAAGATCTTAAGTTCAAGGGTTTGGTCACTCATAAAATGGATTAACACCCCACAATGCTCTTTCGATCTTGTGGCCCCACATTTGGTTAAATCTTAAATCATTCATCATATAATTTCATACATACCATAAAATTTTGTTTTAAAATAATATCGGCAATGCACTTATTCTGTGACATTATTGATTAATAAAAGTGTTCTCATGTGCAAGGCGTGCCTCCATTATGAGGGTAGATGCGCGTAGACACCTCGAATTTTACACTCCCATCAAGATATCACTTTTAAATAAAAAAAAAAGTATTCTTAAAATTATATGGATAGTTTCTACGGTGCATAAGCCTCCCAAGAAGTAAGAGAGTCGTGAAATTTTCATTAGGCAAGACGAAGACATTTTTTGGAAAAATTATTCACTGACGGAGGATTAACCAAATTTTGATTAATGAGATACGAGACTCGAAACATGTTTCCAATATTAAAAACAGGCCACATTAGTCCAAACAAATCTTTTGGTATTCAATTTGCCCCTCAAATCTGACGGTCAATTTATAGTTCTGTTGGATTGTCTTCTTGTTTCTCGCGGTGTCGGGAAGTGAAACTGAAATCGGAATGATCCTTGGGTTGGAATTCTTCCCGCTCATAAATGAAGTCGCAAGTCCGCCATTTTTCGCAAGTGTGGCAAATGAGAAAGCAGGGCACGCGATGGTCTAAAGGTGACTCGTTCTCATTTCGGATGGGCCATGTTAAGGCGTGCGTGATAACATTTTTTTTTACACATTTTCTGTTTTTACGTTCCCGAAACAAATTTGTAAGCAAACCGTTTAACGCAATCTCATTTTTCTATTTTTGAAACAGATTTCTATTTCAGAAATAGATTTAAAACATAAATCATAAGTTAAAAATTTTTAACTTTTCTATTTTCGGGAATAGAAATGAGAAATCAAAATTTTCCTCATCGTTCACTCGTCATTGCCTATCGCTCACTTGCCGCCTGTGGGATGCCGGACGCCCACGCGTTGGTTGCCGGCCGCTCGCCATCGGCCACGACCACTAGCCACCGACCGCGGCCACCGAACTCCGGCTGCCCATTGCCAACCACCGATCATCGGATGCCGAACGTTCATCGGTCGTTGGCTGCTCATCGCCAATCGTTGGATGCCGGAGGCTCACCACCAACCACCGGATGTGCACTGCGTTGACCATCCGCCGCTCGACATCGGCCACTGGATGTTGGCCGCCCGCCACCTGTCACCGGCCTCCAGTCCTCGGACTTTGGACGTCGAATGTTGGACGTCGAACTCCGGACGTTGGACATTGGTTGCTAATCGTCGGACTTTGGCCGCCCGCCGTCTCGTCACCAAATGCCAAATGCCAATCGCCGAACGTTAGACTCCAACCACGGATACCGGTCGTTACCGCTCCAAGAAATAGAAATTTTATTTTATTATCAAACGAATTTTTATTTCAGAAATAGAAATTTTGAATAATTATTAAATGTGTTTTTTTTTTCGAGAAACTTGTCAATGGAACATAAATTGATTTTTATTCCGAAATTTTGTCATGCGTGCTTCTAAGGCACCCGATGAAGGTAAGAAAAACAGTGCTGCACGAAAGCAAAGACAAGTGTCAGAGGCATTCAAAGAACAAAGGGAGAAATAAAGGAAAGCTTCTTTTGGTAGATAAATAAGTGAAATTTAGGTTTGATTTATTTCTTGAAAAATAAATGATTTAAAAAATTATCGCTTTGAAATAATTAGTAAATGAAAAATATTTTCATTATTGACAATAATTTATATCTAAATATTTTTATTGATGATAAAATTATTATTTGTTCATTCATTTCTTTGAGCAATATAAGTGATTTTTAAAAAAAAAATATTTTTAAAATAATCATTTTTTGTGAAACTAGCAGAGGTTGGACTTTTCAAAGCAACAAGGATGGTCCTTTGACTTTTACTCGCGTCATATGCGTGTAACTTTTGATCCTCTGTGGAGAATCCCCTTCATTTAATGACCCCTGGCCTATCTCTGATAAGTCCATTCTAATTGGGAATCTTCTTTAATCAATAAAGCTTACTTGAGATGTCATAGAAGGAAAAGTTGACTACTAGTTTTGCAAACCTGTAAGTTACGGTAAATGTCTACGGGTGTGCATGTCAATTTCGAGCCTTTTTTAAATTCTTAGCGAAGAGGATCCTCCCTTTCATTCAAACCCATGGCCAAGCTCATGCTGTGTCCCTTCCGAAAGTCCATTCAAATAGTAGCACCTTAACTAGAGTACTTATCAGGGAATTTAGGAAAATCTAAATTTATTAAGGCGCGCATGATAATCATTTTATTTCTCTATTTTTCTATTTTTCTGTTCTTAATGACAAGTTTGAATAGAAATCCATCTGTTAATATAGTTTCATTTTTCTATTTCTAAAACAAATTTTTACTTTAAAAATAGGTTTGGAATAGAAATTAGAAGTAATTTTTTTTTTACTTTTCTATTTCTTGAACAAAAATGAAAAATAAAAACTCTTTTCGTCACTTGCCCTCAATACTAACTAGTTGCCACCCATCATCAAGTAGATGGCGCTAGCCGGCCGTTGCCTCCTGTCACCAATTGCCCGGGAGAGAGAATTTCTGTGTTATTATCAAACGAATTTTTATTCGATAAGCAAAAATTTTATATCTTTATCAAACATATATTTTTGTTTAGACACCCGTTTGGGAAATAGACATAGAAAAATTAATTTCTAGCCAGAATTTTTTGAAATAAAATTGTTATTATTCACGCCCTTAGATACCCAAAGGGCTTGGAAATGATGGGTAGGTTGACCAACAAGGTGGGCGTGTGAAGGGACTAGTCAATAAATATCTAAGATCTTAAGTCCGAGGGTTCGGTTATGCGTGGATGGATTTATGTCCCATGACGCCCTTTTGATACCCCAGTTCTATTTTTGGTTAAGTGCTAAATTATTCATCAAATGATTTCTAGATCATGCATGATAATTTTATTTTAAAGTCTTAAAATGTCACCAAATCACTCATTCAAGTTTGTAATTGATTCTCAAAGACGTTTTTTCATGTATAGTGGATTGGCTATGATTGTTTGCGAAAGTATGTATGCAAACGTCAACTGATATGTGAAATTCAAACATGAAAAGTAATGGACATGGCATGATGATAATTACATGGAAAGCGGCATGGCAAATCTGATGTAAAATGTAAGAATGACAGGATAGGACATATCAATAATTACATGCAACATGATAAGACAAATCATATGCAAGACAAACCCATGAAATTACATGACATGCCAATGCATACAACATGGCATGACAAATCCAATACAAAACATTACAATGATATGGGAATAACTACATATAAAATGACATGGCAATATAAGATAACAAAGTGACATGACACGGTAATAATCAAATGCAATGTGACATGGCAAACCTGATGCAAAATATTGAATTGACATGATGAGATATTAATCGCATACAACATGATATGAAAAATTTGATGCAAAACATAAGATGAAATGACAATAATGTGATGTACAAACTACCCCATGTGAGCAGTAACTTTTCCTTTTCGCCCAAGTCAAAACAAACTCATTATTCTGTTTCAAAATCACTTTTCAAATCAAAGTCGCAGAAACGTATAATCACATGCATGGGATCTCAGTTCTTAAAATCAAATCACATCATCCAATGGATCATGCAATAGTTGGAAGACTCAAATTAGTCATCGATCAGATTTATGTAGTTCAAAATTTTCTCAGGTATTGCCACAATCACTCATTTATTGAAACTTTCTTGAAAAGGTCCAATTCTCATGCTTTGAAGACAAACCTATCTTTTGTTGTCCTTGAAGCGGGAATCCATCTTCATGTCATCATGCCATCATTCTATCATCTATTATCATTCTTTCGTCATCAGTCATTACCATCACCATCTTTCTCCATTCATTTTCACTTCTTCCTCATCAAATCATATATCATGTATCCTTACCACAAAAACCGTCGGACGCGTTGATCTTACTTATGGAAAACCACTTATTCCGATGGGAAAGATCTTTTAATTGAGATAAATGTCCTTGATTATAACAGACTTTCTATAGGGATCTAATGTTCAGCTGGCTAGGTTCAGGAACGAGGGCGTGATTCATGGAGCGAGGATCGGAGGCTAAAAAATCAGACTCACATGTTGAAGTAAAGGAACCATTTCAGTGTTTTTAGTTGGGAAAACAACACAAGTAGTCCATAAACTTTTTTAATGTGTAATGTCATCCTTAGATTTTTAATTTATCTAATATTGTCCTTAAACTATTCATAAATGTTTAATTTAGTCCTTAGACTTTCAATTTGGTCAATTTAGTCTTGCAGCTTTCCATGACAAAGTTAAATCAGTCCTTCGGTATCATTCACAAGTTTCCATAATTACACTATTACCTTTTCATTTCAATTCATTTGTCAAACTAACAAAAAAATTGCTATCTTTTTATGACCTTATTTGGTCTTTATAAATATTACTTTAGTTCCATTTAAGTATATTTATTAGAAAAAAAATATAACCTTATTTAGAGTTATATCAGCTTCAAACTTCTTTTGTTTTAAGAATAAGTGTTTTCAAACGAATTTTTAATAATGACATTAATTTACTTACATTTTTCTTATTTATATTAATTTAAACCTTTGAGATTTTGTATTTCGTGTTTTCTTAATTAAATTTAGTTAAATTTGTAAATTATAAATTATAATAGCATGAATATCTACCTGATACAACTCTTAATGAGTAACAACTTATATAGTTATAGATTTTTTACACGTCACAATAGCATATTTATAATTACATGCTGGACTCCACTGTATCTCTCATCAATTTCTTTAATTACTAATTAAAGACATTTCACGTGTCATCAATCATCCGCGACTCCTATTTGAAGTGCCCATTTTTCTGATTGGGCTACTCAAGGGTGATGTAGAGATTGAATGAATTCTAAATTATTGAAAGTTGATCTAAGATAGAATAATTTAATGCTTTATTTATATAAGCAAGAATATTCACTTAGTTGAGCGACCCTCCTTAAAAGTTTACCCGCACGGTTTCGCGTACTTTGGAAGGTATGATTGGCCAACGAGTGACATGATTGATCAGACAATTGCATCAATTAATGGGCATTATTGTCACTGCTTGTACTTCTGCAATTGCTTTTGCTTAGTTAGGTTATTCATCTCACCAATATTCCCACATTTATGCTGATAAATAAATAAAACCGAGAAAGTGCAACAATTTTGAGGATTAGTTTTTCTCGCAAAAAATGAACGATTTGAAAAACATATTTCTAAAATTAATCGCATGTATTGCTTGAAATAATTAGTTAATGGAAAAAAATCTTTAATATCTACAATAACTTATATCCAAATATTTTGGTGAATATATTTTCCGTTCATACCTTTTTATAAGCCATATAAGTGATTATTTTTAGGAAAATATTTTTTAAATTATTCATTTTTTTGTGAAACAAATAAACCAAGAGAGTAAAAAAATACCAATAGAAGAAATGAAGAAATGAAGAATCGTGGTGGGAAAAGGGTCTTTGGTGGTCTAATTCACTAGTCAAAATAGTTGTATCTTTCCCCTCATTTGCTCTAAAGAAGTAGGCATTCAAGGATCAAACCAGAATGTCTACTACAGAAACCCCCACATTTATTTTATTCATCTGATTGCTGCTCAAAATAGTGGTAAGTAGAAGGAAAAATCGAATTAGGTCGGCTTCAATAAATAATGTTTTATTTCCTGCCTTGCCTTCATCTGAAGGTAGGAGCTAATGGTAATAATGGCCCACCGCCAGTTCGTAGCCAACGCCGCACGCACATGCAAGCGCAGAAACCTCATCAAACTTCCACGATTTCAGGCTCCTTTTTTCTAAAGGCGATATACCATTGGGATTGAAAGTGATGATGAATGCTTGCGGCGTAGAACGTGGATTAGGTGGAATCGTGTATTAGTGGATGCAATAATTTTTTAGGTTGCACCAAAACAGGGCAATGCTAAAGTAGTTCACATGGCCGGGAAAAAATTATAATGGGTCGTGTGTTTTTTGTTACGACGAGAAAGCTCACTTTTGAGTAGGGAAATCCTGATTTTCTGGAATGCTTTACTGGCCTCGTGGATTAGTGAACTAAACGTGAAATTATCTGCACTAAGTGACATGAGAATCGAATTCGTGCCACGTATTTGATCCGTATAAAACTCCGCTTTAGCTTCAATGGTGAAAATGACCCAACATCATAACAACTCCATGCGCTTTAATGAATGTAGAATCTCCGCGTGCTTTAAGGAATATTGAAATTACTAATCAACTCTAAAGGCTTCATTCGGTCAGTTGAAAATGAAGAATATATAAAATACTTACTTAAAAATGATTACTTGTATTACTTAAAAGAATGAATGAACAAACAATTTATTTTTCATTTTTTACAAAAATATTTGGTTATAACTGTCGTGTCGTCGATGATAAAAATATTTTTTATCAACTGATTATTTTAAGTAATTCAAGCGTTAATTTTTAACAATTTTTTAAAAATAATTTATTTTTCACGAAATCAACGGGACCTAAAATTTGTTAATAGACTTGTTCAATCCTCATACGTTAACAACATCGAATATAATAAGGCCAGTGCATCTTTTTCTCAGAATGTCAACATGTCCGGACGCCCACTACTTTGGACGTATCTTAATGCTCCCCCCATGTGCAGTTGCAGCCAAAACACAAGACGACAAAAAGAGACGCGAGAGGTTCCGGATCATCCGGAGGGTCAAGGGAAAACCCATCCGATCGGGTGACGTTGAGGTACGTTTTGTGATTTTTTAGTCAATATGCAAATGCGTATTCCCAATACATACATTATATCACTTATTGAAAATTTGGCAGCTTTCATACATTAATTATTCGTAGAAATTACTTAATAAATGTTTTTATATAACAATTTTTTTATATAATATATTCAGCACTACTCCCGTCACTTGTTAACAAGATGTATATTTTATGGTGCACTGAAAAATGTGAATACATATTTACTAATAAATTTTAGCATGCCAAGGAATTTCTTGGTACGATGATGTAGGCAACAAAATTTGGCACGGATGGCATTATAAGGACCACAAGCATAAAGATGAAAATTCAAATGAGAGAAGTTACAAAAGATCCAAAAAAATAATTGCCAGCGAAGTGAGTGAATAATACCGTATGTCATGTTGCCCTTGAGTGGCAATGGTTTGTTGTTAGCAGCATTATTGGTTTCTTGTTGATTTTTGTTTCTTGCCATGGCAATCTCCTTAGATAAAAAAGATTGATTTCAAAAAGATGTTTCGCCCACAAAGTGAAACAGATGAAACGTCTCACCAAAAAGGTTGATTTCGGTTTCATATGAAAATGAATTTTGTGTCCATCTCGGAGAGGAAATTGTATGGCTTTGAAAGTACAATACAAGTTCTAGTATTTAAAGTGCAGATTGGTAAATTCACAGGAGATAAATTTGAAGCAAAATAGCAATTGCTTTATTGATAGTTGCGCTAGGGATCATTTGCATCGATTCACTTTAGGTATTTATATCCCATTAACAATAGTCACAAACAAGTAGTTACACTTTAACTACGGTTAGTGCTGCACGTTTTTAGAGATGTTAGGCGTGCTTCTCGTACCCTTATAATCATTATGCAAAAAAGAAGCTCTAACTTCCGAGGTTATTGGGATAGCCAACTGTTATTTGGTATTGGAACCATCACTGGGCATTCGAATTGACATATTTGCTTCAACTTGTTGACATATCCCTTTATCTTTCAACTAACACTTACCCGAATTGCGAAGTTGGATTATCAACAACCTTTGTCGATTTGCAAGGATCCTCCTCATCAATGACCTTCTATGTCTTTGTTGCCGATTCTTGCGAGATAATCTTCAAGTTGATTACATCAATTATTCATGACTTCTCTTGATCAATTCTCGCTATATAGTCTGTCGAGTCCATTACTTAAGCCAAACCCTTACCAACGTGGAAAGGAAGTATTTGGGAATACATTGAAACGTTAGGAATTTAGGTTTCAATCGATCTCAGATAAAATGATTGAATGACGACTCCAGACTGATTTTAAGAAGTCAATCATTATAGTTGACAATAAAACCTAGAGTAGGAAAGATTTTAGAAATTTTAGCAGCAAAGTTTTGGCAGGAGAAAAGAAGGTTTGGGAAAAATGTGGCTTGCACCACAATTCGAACAATACATTAACGATATGTTTATTTTACCGTAAACTTTATGATAAAAAAATATTTTCCTTAAATATCATTTTCAAGATTAACAATTTTCATTTATTTTGTACTTTAGGAAAAATAATTTCATTCTTATCAAAAGAGGAAGTCGTTTTCTCCAAATTTAGGTTTGTTTTTTTTTTTTTCAATTCATAAAAATGTTTTTCTGTAAATCAACTAGTTTTCCGTCATCTAAACACAAAAAAAGTTAAAAACAATTTCCTGGAAGCAATTCTCTTTCAAACAAATGGACCATTAGTCTTCTTTGTTGTCAAGATATGTGCGGTCATTTTTTATCTGAAGTAAAGTAATTTAAACATACTTACGACATTGGTTTTGAGATAATACATAAGATTTTACATACATCTTGTACCCTCTTGTTAGGACTAGAATTAGCACCTAGATCTGAAGCTTGGGGGGTGAATAGGTGACTAAAGCGATTTTAGCAATTTAATCCGAATAAGAGATTAATGAATTAAAAACAACAATCGCTGCAAATGAAAGTAATGAAAGATAAAAGGATTAGGGATAGAGAATCAAGACTCCAGTGATTTATAGTGGTTCGAGCTTAGACCAAGCCTACGTCCACTCTCCCGCACGGATAGCCCTAATGAAAGATAAAAGGATTAGGGATAGAGAATCAAGCCGGCTGGATTTCACTAAGAATCAAAAAGAGTGTTTACAGTCTCACGCTCTTGAGTCCACAAAGTGTAGAAACTCTACTACACTTCCTCAAGGTCTCACCACACTATGGTCTCTCTTTTGATTACATGTATTGCTCGAAGAATAAGATCACAAACATAACATGGAGATTCGACTTTGGAATTCTTCTATCCAGACCCTTCAACAACTTGAGCGTCTCTCTTTATACACTTCTTCATGCCTTCATTACCGTTGGCACCTTCCAAAGAAGTTCTTCCAATCAACCCGTTGGACAGAATCAATTTGGAGAGATCTCGAGCTCTTTAAGGTAAGTGTAGATAGCCCATCAATCCCGCTCGCCCATACAATCGGGATCTTGGTTTCCATAAGTAGAACTTTCCAAATAAGTTGTGAATCTTTAGAGAATCTATATAAATTCGGATACGAATATAAAATCTTGTAGTGCTGATTCCAAATCAAAAGATATTCCTTAACCGTTGAAGTAAAAACTATATAGAATCAGAATAGAAGTTTTTATATTGTCGGTCTGGAAACTGTCCATGAGAGTAGACTTTGAAACTTGAGTCTTGTTAGCTTCAGACTTTGATCTTCAGACTTTGCCGTAGAGTCGCAAGTCTTCGACTAGACCGAGAGAAATGTTTTGTCAACTTCAAAATCTCTCGAAGAGAATTTATCCAACAATCTCCCCCTTTTTGATGGTGACAAAACTTTCCCGCAGATTTGAATACTATTGCCCCGCAAAACAACTTTTAAGCTAGCAAAGATATCTCATAAAGGATTAGAATAAGAATAGTATAAGATGTCATGTACACGATGTCCCGTACTTGTACTTACCCGTACATAGATCCGCATCCACGAAACCTCATTAGTCATGTGCATACATTACTATCTTTATCTAATTTTAACAGCTTAAAGTAATGCAAGTAGTAAGCAAACATTCAAAAACTCAAGATAAAGTCAAAATGTCAATCACAAACATAACAAACTATTAAATCCAAAAAAAAATTTTTAGAAATGAAGGTTTGGGTTTGGGTTTGGTTTGGAATGAGAATAGAATGAAAATCTGCCCGCAAAGTCTCTCTCCCCTTTTTGTCAAGCATTAAAAAGTAAGAAAATCAAGAAGCACGAGGAATGCGAACAAGTTGAAAGTCCTCCATAGACTTGACAGTTCCTTCCAGCTTCCTTAAGTCTTCCCGTAGTTGAGCGAGAGCAAGGCTTTTGTAGTGTCCCGAACCCGACGTTGAACATCTTTAAGCCGATCATGCAAGGAGATGAACATAGCATGATTCTCATTCTCAAGAGTCTGAAATTCACACCCCAAAGCATATATTTGGCCTTTGAGCTCCAAAATGATGTCAAGCAACCTTCGAAATCTCCCGAATTGTCGGGCCCGTGTGCTTGCGTCAACTCGGTCCGATGGTGGAGTTAAGCCGGTGTGAATATCGCAGGGAGATCAATGTTTGGAGATGATGCCTCTCCCTCGGGAAAATGAGCAGCATGAACATCTTCGCATCGAGGCGATCTACTCACACTTGCACCGGTAAATGTCAAGAGAAGAGGAGTACTTTCTCTTTGGATATCTCCCCCCCGTTTCAATGCCATCGGAGGGGAGAAGTACTCTTCTTTCGAGGAGTTTCCTCGGTGACAAGATGTTGTTGATCCTTCTTTTTTCGCTGGAGAATCTGTTTTGGCTTGTGAGTCTCGCGGTTGATGCCGAGAGTCTGTCTTTGTTGACTCTTCCTCTTCATTTTTTTTTTCTTTTTCTTTTCTCTTTTTCTTCTTCTTTTCTTCTTCTTCTTCTTCTTCTTCTTCCTCTTTCTCTTTTCTTCTTCTTCTTCTTCTTCTTCTTCTTTCTGTAAGGATTCCTTTTCCTGGTTTCCTTTCTCAGTTTCCTCTCGCAAATTGTTGTTCGGTACAAAGTGATACACATGAGCACGGGGAAAACTGAGAAACAAAGGCAGAGATAGGCATATCATCCTCATCATCTTCATCCTCCAAGATGATTGCTCGCCTCTTCTTGATAGGACCAGTCACAGGTTCCTTTCCTTTCCTCTTGGCAGCAGAAGAGTCTGATCTAGTCTTAACGGGGGTTTGCTCCTTGAACTGCTCCAGCTTCTTGCTAAGTTCTTTCAGACGCATCTTTGTAATCATCCTCAATCCGATGACCATTTGATCAATAGTCTTCACAGAGAGAATGTGGGGAGGCTGTGTATTCAAATGTCTGAAAAGACTGGTGATGAGAGCAAAGATAAGGGAGTTTTCCCTTGTCCTTCACCATAGACCCGTACATGTGAAACATGATAGTGTGTGGCGAGAGAGAAGTTAAGACCGATCTTGATTGCATACATCAATTTTGCTTCGAGATGGACACATATGTCTTTGAAGTTGATTTAGGTCTAAGACAGTTGATCACTATCTTGTGAAGCAAAGTGTTCGTAGCATTCATCCCGGAGTAGGAGAGACGACCTTCGCGATTCCGTCTCTCGCAAGTTCCGAACTGCGTAACTCATGACACAAAATTGATTGGAAAGCTCCTCTTTCCACACCAATTACATCCGCCAGAGTATCCGTGTCAACCACATATTCTCTATCTCTCACACTGAAAGAAAAGCTATTGGCATCAAGAAAACTGAGATTGGAATAAAAGTATGCGGTTAATTCGGAATAGGCAACCTCGCTCTTAGTACAGAAATTGTGAAGTTGAAGTTTCTCAAACTTCTCCCTCGATTGATGCTCAACAGATCCAGGAAATCAAAATCCACCGTTCGTGGGTTCATCACCCCACGCTTCAAAGCAATTTCCCATACACTTTCTTGTGTTCCTCCGATCGAAACAATTCATCCTTCTTTCCTCGAAGAGTTGCAGCCACACCCATCCTAGGCTTAAAATGTATAAACATCTTCTCATCATCATCTTTCCCCTCAGGCGATTTACACTACTAAAGCGAGGGTCACTCGGAAAGTTCGCAAATGTCTTTCTTTTGTAGTTCCAACAAGAACAACGCCCGATCGCTCCATCACGGTGAGAAAATGTGTCTCATTTCTATAGCCTTTCTCTTTCAAAACTCATCAATGAAAGTCATTGTAGAACCTCCTTCCTTCAACGTAGAATAGAGCCTATAAACAAATGCAAGCTTAAGGGATCTTACGGGTTCAACATCTTCAATGATTTCTTCTGCATGTTGAGGATGACGAACATGTGATCTAGTCGAGGAGGTGCATTGTTGAGATTGTTGGTGCGTTTGTTCTCTTGGAAAGTCACTTTCTTCGTGAGATCAAAATGCGTAGGCCCCTCACCGAGCCCCGTGGTCCCTACTTGCTATTCTTGAAGATTTCCTTTGGAAAGACATTGTCGCTTTCTTGGATGGAACTTTCACACTTGTGTCGCAAGAAAGTCAAAAACTTGAGAAGTAGAAATTGAGGAGAGAAATTCCAGAGAGTGAAAAGCTTTTGAACTAGGGTTTCTGGGTAAAGTAAAACGGAGAAGGAGAAGGAGTATAAAAGGTAATCGAATCGTGGTAATCGAATCGTCGCAAAAAGAAATTCATTTTTGAAAAATAACTGCCTTAATAAATCGATAACTACCCTTTTTAAGATAACTGCCTTAATAAACATGATTATACATATATAAACAGACAAACTTACCTTTTCGAGATAATAGTTTAAGTAAATAGATGAACTTACGGTCGTGTCGATTGGTATTCCAAGTCTACAACTTTTGAGTTTGATACGCCTGTCGACTTTTAGATTTCGAGTCCGAGCTTCAATAGTCTTCAAGAGATAAAATATTGAGTCTTGAGCGAATAGACTCAAATAAGCTTTTCTCAAGTGGCTTTGTGAAGATGTATGCCGTTGATTCTTTGAGTCAATAAATTGTATCAAGACTTCTTTGTTTGAACATGATCTCTTATAAAATGATGTCGAATCTCAATATGTTTTGCTCTTGAATGTAGGATAGGATTCTTTGTAAGATTGATTGCGCTGGTATTGTCACATTTGATCTCTCGTGCAAGAGTCTTCAATACCAAAGTCTCGTAGTTGTTGTTTTATCCATAGTATTTGAGAACAGCAACTTCCAAGTGCTACGTATTCTCGTCACTGTTGAAAGAGCCACGTACTTTGTTTTCTTGAAAACCAAGATACCGCCCCGTTACCAAGTAATTGACAAGTTCCCGAAGTACTTTTTCTTTCAACTCTACAACCCGCAAGATCTCGCGTCTCGAATAACCAAGAAGGGTAAAGTCTCCTACTTTGGGATACCATAGACCAATCTTAGCAAAAGTAGTTGCAACATATTTAATGATACGTTTAGCAGCACTTAAATGAGATTCCTTAGGATCTAATTGAAACCTAGCACATATGCAAACACTAAATAATATGTCGTCTAGATGCAAAGTAAGATAAAGAAGTGAACCAATGATACTCCGTATAATTTTTGGTCGACTTTCTTCCCCGATTCGTCTTTGTCTATCTTCAAAGAACTTGACATAGGAATGTCAGTCTTTTGCAATTCTCCAGACCGAACTTTTTAACAAGTTCTTTTGCATATTTTTCTTGATGAATAAAGATTCCTTCTTTCAGTTGTTTCACTTGTAGACCAAGGAAGAATGATAGTTCACCCATCATGCTCATCTCAAATTCATCCTGCATAGACTTAGAAAATTTCTTGCACAAAGTCTCATTAGATGATCCGAATATAATGTCATCAACATAAATCTGAACAAGTAGAAAGCTTTTGCCTTCCTTTTTAATAAACAAAGTAGTGTCTACCTTTCCTTTAGAGAAACCACTTTGAATTAAGAAATTACTTAGTTTTTCATACCAAGCTCGAGGAGCTTGTTTTAATCCATATAAAGCTTTCTTCGCCCAACACCGAGTCCGGTTTCTTTGAGTCTTCAAATCTAGGAGGTTGTTCCACATAGACTTCTTCTTGAATAAATCCATTCAGAATGCGCTTTTGACATCCATTTGAAATAACATGAAATTCTTATAACATGCAAAAGCAAGTAGTAATCCGATTGCTTCTAACCTTGCTACCGGAGCATAAGTCTCATCATAGTCTATCCCTTCTTCTTGCGTGTATCCTTTAGCCACGAGTCTTGCTTTGTTTCTTGTCACTTTGCCTTTTTCATCAACTTTGTTCCCGAAAACCCATTTAGCTCCAATAACAGTATTTACCTTTTGGTTTAGGAGTTAATTCCCAAACATTGTTAATACCGAATTGTCTCGAGCTCTTCTTGCATTGCTTCAATCCAGCTTTCATCGCCTAAGGCTTCTTCAATGTTTTTGGGTTCTATTTCAGAAATAAGTGCAACGGCACTAGACTCTTCTCTCATTTTAGATCTTGTACGAATTCCCTCATTAATGTTCCCAATAATGAGTTCTTCGGGATGATTGGACTTGTGTTTCCAAGCATCGGATGGTCTCGATAGGTTGTTGATCATTTTCTTGAGTTGATTCTTCATCAACAACTTGTTGTACCGCATCTGAATTTTGAACCGCTTTATGGGAGATAGATCTAGCGAGTCCGGAATGCATTCCGATTCTTCGCCCGTATTGGCCGAACTTGTGGAGAGTCTTGAAATTTGACGTTCATTGATTCTTCCACGTCCGAGTCTTCTTGTTGAATACTCTATAGGCTTTGCTTGTAGTTGAGTAACCAAGAAAGAATCCTTCATCGATTTTTCTTCAAACTTACCAACTCGATCATTTGCATTCTTCGAATAAAGCATTTACAACCAAATACTTGAAAATAAGAAACAATTGGTTTCTTTTCTTTAAAAATTTCATAAGGGGTTTTCTCAAGAATTGGTCTTAAAAATACTGTTAATAATATAACAAGCAAATAAAATTTTCAGCCCAAAACCTTGAAGAAATATTACTTTCAATTAAAAGAGTTCTTGCCATTTCTTGTAAAGACCTATTCTTCCTTTCCACAACCCCATTCTCGTTTCGGTGTGTATGGAGAGGAGAATTTGTGCTGAAAACCAGAATCATCACAGAATTTAGTAAAGTCTTGATTTTCAAACTCACCTCCATGGTCTGTACGAATGCTTGAGATAGTGTGACCTTTCTCATTTTGCACCTTCTTAGCAAACTTTGAAAAGAGAGAGAAAGTCTCAGACTTACTTGAAAGAAAGTAGACCCAAGTAAATCGTGAATAATCATCCACTATTACTAGGCAGAACCTTTTTCCACCAATGCTTTGCGTTCTAGTAGGTCCAAATAAATCCATATGCGTAAGCCGCAAGACACGATTAGTGGAAACTTTACTTATTGGTTTGTAAGAGTTTCTAACATGTTTACCCGCACGCATGGTGTGCATAGATCGACTTTAAGTAATTGAGAATAGGCAATCCTCGAACAAGTTTCTTGGAGGAGATCTTGCTGATTTGCTTCATATTGGTATGGCCAAGTTTTCTCGTGCCATAGATTAGCTTCATCTTGTACCGATATCAAGCACCGTGATCTTTCATGATTTACATCCGTAAGATAGATATTTCCATGTCTTCGTCTAGTAAAAGATTGAGTAAAGTCTTTACCGATTCCCGAGCACGTTCCTTCCGGAAATTGATCTTGAATCCAGTATCACACAACTGGCTTATGCTAAGCAAGTTGTAATTTAATCCTTCAACTAAGGAAACATTCTTTATTGACAAACTTCCAATCTTTACTGTTCCATGACCAATGATTCTTCCTTTGTTGTTACCTCCAAAGGAAACTTTTCCTCCATCTTTCTGGTCAAGTTTTATGAAGCAACTTGAGTCTCCTGTCATATGTCTTGAGCAGCCATTATCTAGATACCATTTAATCTTCCTTTTGATAGTGACCTGCAATTAAAAGAATTCAAGCTTTTTTTGGTACCCACATCATCTTGGGTCCAGAAGAGTTAGGGCAATAAACAGTCTTTGCCCAATTCCTTTTAACATGTCTCCAAACCAAAGGACATTCTTTCTCAAAATGTTCGAGCTTTGACACTTGGAACATTTCAAGGCATTTTTGCCAACAGGTTTTACAAAGACTTTCTGGAAATGATTTTTATAAACAATTCTGGTTGGTCTTTGTTTGATTCTTTCCTTCACCTTTGGAAAATCAATTAGAGGAATAGTTTCAGAAGTCATACCAAGACCTATCTTATCAAAGTAGGGTCTTTGTATCGAAAGAATCTTATCCAACTTTTCAGAACCATTTGAAAATCTTTTTGATATATTAGAAATATCATTTTTCAAAAGATTATTTTCTTTGGAAAAACAGTGAGTTTTCTTTCAAGACAAGTAAAGTTGTTTTCTAACTTTTCAAACTTCTCTTTCCAAAGTTTTTCCCGTTGCTTCAATGTAGAATTTTCCTTTTTCAATTCGGAGATCCTCTTAAGAGAAGTTTTTAGACTAAGACAAAGTTCATCAATATATTTCGAAACTTTGACAGGAATTCTTAGATTACTAACCTCGAGTTCACTATCTGAGTCTGTATCTCGAATCAAGGTCTCGAGTCCGAATCGATTTTGCCATTAAACAGATATTGGCATAATCATCATCACTTTCTTCACATTTAGTATCACTGTGTCTCTCGCTTTGAGTGCCTTCCCGTATTTCTCGGTCTTTCCTTTTCTCTTCTTTAACAGAGAGGACAGTTGGGTCGATGTGTCCCTTTTTCTTGCATTCAAAGCAAGTCACTTCTTTGTTAGAGTCATCTTCCTTGTTGATTTGTTTTGAAACCTTTGTGAGCTTTGTTTCTTCCAAGTTGAATTTTCTTCCTTTTCTATTCAACTTTCGAATCTCTTTATCATGAGTGCCGTTCTTCATCATCTAGATCTTCTTAGAATCTCGTAGCATCAGAATAGTCATTAGACTTTAAGGCAATTGATTTCTTACCTTTTGAATCTTCCTCTTCGTTGGTTTGCTCTACTTCATAAGATTGAAGAGTCCCAACCAGTTCGTCTACAGAGAGTGGAGCAATCCTCTGTGTCTCTCTTATTGAGGTTTTTATGTAATTCCGTCTTTAGAGAGTCATCGTAGGAGTTTGTTGACCTTCATATGTCCCGAGATTGGATGTCCCCGATATTCAAGACCATTCACAATTTCAGTAAAGTGACTAAACATGTCGTTATTGATTCTCCCGATCTCATCTTAAAGACTTCATATTGTCCCAAAAGAATATTGATCCTTGTCTCTTTCACTCGATCGGTCCCTTCATAGGTAATGTGAAGTCTATCCCGGACTTCTTTTGTTGTATCACAAGAAGATATTCTGTTATACTCGGTAGGGGATAAAGCACAATATAAGGAGTAAATGGCTTTAGCGTCAAGAGTCCTGTCTCTTGGTGATTTCTTCTTGAGTCATTAGAATGGGATCAGCAACTTCTTTTTCCTCTCTCTGATTCTGATGCAGCAGCAGGAGTGATTCCTTTATCTACCACTTCCCATTCCAAAGGATCTTTCGATCTTAGGAATGCTTTCATCTTGTTTTTCCATATGCTATAGTCTTTTCCATCAAAGTATGGAGGTCTAGTATTGCTTTGACCTTCAACCAACCCCGTAGGTAACATACTAGCCATAGATCTTTTACTCGAAGTAAAGACACTTCTTATAAACGAGTACACAAGCTCGATACCAATTGTTAGACTAGAATTAGCACCTAGAGGGGGTGAATAGGTGACTAAAGCGATTTTAGCAATTTAATCCGAATAAGAAATTAATGAATTAAAAACAACAATCGCTGCAAATGAAAGTAATGAAAGATAAAAGGATTAGGGATAGAGAATCAAGACTCAGATTTATAGTGGTTCGGCTTAGACCAAGCCTACGTCCACTCTCCCGCACGGAATAGCCCTTCGGGCTGGATTTCACTAAGAATCAAAAAGAGTGTTTACAGTCTCACGCTCTTGAGTCCACAGTGTAGAAACTCTACTACACTTCCTCAAGGTCTCACCACACTATGGTCTCTCTTTTGATTACATGTATTGCTCGAAGAATAAGATCACAAACATAACATGGAGATTCAGACTTTGGAATTCTTCTATCCAAGCACCCTTCAACAACTTGAGCGTCTCTCTTTATACACTTCTTCATGCCTTCATTACCGTTGGCACCTTCCAAAGAAGTTCTTCCAATCAACCCGTTGGACAGAATCAATTTGGAGAGATCTCGAGCTCTTTAAGGTAAGTGTAGATAGCCCATCAATCTTGCTCGCCCATACAATCAGGATCTTGGTTTCCATAAGTAGAACTTTCCAAATAAGTTGTGAATCTTTAGAGAATCTATATAAATTCGAATACGAATATAAAATCTTGTAGTGCTGATTCCAAATCGAAAGATATTTCTTAACCGTTGAAGTAAAAACTATATAGAATCGAATAGAAGTTTTTATATTGTCGGTCCGGAAACCGTCCATGAGAGTAGACTTTGAAACTTGAGTCTTGTTAGCTTCAGACTTTGATCTTCGACTTTGCCAGTAGAGTCTGCAAGTCTTCAGACTAGACTGAGAGAAATGTTTTGTCAACTTCAAAATCTCTGAAGAGAATTTATCCAACAAGGCGGACCTCACGGTGGCCGAGTGAGGCTTGGCCTCACCAGCCCTTGTTTGGTTGGTTGTCGGTTGGCCATGGTCAAGGCTAGCGGACCGATTAGAGAAAGGAGAAGAAAAAGAAAAAAAGAAAAAAAAAAAGAAAAATGTAACAAAATTATTAATATAGTAAAAGAAATTCTAAGTCACAAAAATATTTGGAGTCGCACCAAATGCATTTCCATTCAGGAAAATAGAATTTTGTGCAGTTATCAAACGCCTTAAAATACTCAGAAACTGTTATTGGGAATAGAAATAGAAAAAAATGTTTCTAAACAAAAATTGTTCCTAAGAACAGAAATGTTGTCATACATATCCTAAATTTCTCGAGTGGAAATTCTAGTTGGATTAATAACATTGTAGTGTGCAAAAGATTTAGAATATATATTTTGTGACTATGGTTTTCGGAAGGTGATTCCATTAAGATTAAATTAATAAGCATTTGTGCATAGGTTGATTATATAAAGTGGCTAAAACATGGAGACCGATATGCTCGGTAATTATATCCTAAATTTCTCGATTTGTGTACTTATTTGATATGCTTCAGATATGCTTTGACTCAAACCGATTTGCAAAACGTTTTTGTGAAAGTTTGCCATTTCCTTACAAAACTATTTTAAAGTATTTCTCGAGTGCATGTACTAGTTCATGCCCCAAGCTTCGAAAAAGGGTTTCGTTGGTTTTGGACGGACGTGGGATCACGACGGATCGGTCATTTCTTAGTCTCGGTGCGATATCGAGGCATATTGTTCTTGAGCTAGCTTTGGTACTAGGTCGGTGAACATGTCATAACGGGCCAATCCTTTCATGGTCTTGGTACAGTATTGAGGCGTATTGCTCCTGAGCCAGGTTTGGTATTAGATCGGTGAACATGTCACGACGAGCCGGTCCTATCATAGTCTCGGTGTGATATTGATGTATATCATTCCCAAGCCAAGTTGGATACTAGATCGGTGCTCAAACGTGTTGGATCAAGCAGCGATCCTTAATTCGCACTCGGCATGTTCAACGTCTCGGTTTCGGTAAGTCATTTCACACACTTATGCATGGCACGCCTTCGGGCCCTTGAACTAAACATAAAGATAAGAACTGGATTGTGATGCTTGATGGATGGACACACGATGGACTAATTTATGCCGTTGACTGATGGATTCGGCGACGATGCCCCCATGCCAACGGGATACCTCGTTAATAAGAATGAGATGCCCCAACACCAATGGGATGCCTTGTTAGAAGGATGAGATGTTATAATAATTCTAACTGTCACCCTTCGATTAGGGGACATTGCCCGATTAAGTTCGGATGCCTAGTGGATTCCGGAAGAGTCGATGGATTTCGACTATTAATAAATGAATCATGTGTGCATGAGTCCTCATATTACGAAATGGATCTTGGTTATGCTTGCATAATTTTGAGTGAGGCATGAGTTCCTTGTATTATGGAATGGATCTTGTTTATGCTTGTATAATATTGAGTGAGGCGTGAGTTCTTCATGTTGTGGGTGAATATCAGGTTATGCTTGCATATTGTTGATTGAGGATTTCTCATATTTCATATAAGACAAAGCTTTTGTTTTGCTATTGATCTGCCATTGACTAATGTTTTGGATGAGTTATATGCTTGTTGATAGGCGAGACATCCTCTTACCAGGAAATTAGTGGGTTTTATTTACTGAGTCCATGATTCATCCCATTGTTTTTCAAAATTGTAGGTATGGAGAATTCCCACTAGTACTAGAGTTGCAGTCTCGTTAGAGGAGTTAAGATTTACTCCGGCCTTTTTGAGCATAGAGCATGTAATGATTGTACATATAACAGCCCATGACAAAAGAGCTTGTAAATATAATTGATGTAATTATGTGTTTGCAAGTGGTTTGTTTTCTTGGCTGCTTGTTGTTGTCCGGGTGTTATATGTATGCTTCCGCATGTGCTTAATGAAAAGATAAAAAGAAAGGGGATGGCGACGCACCTAGGACGTCGCGAAAATAACCCTTTCTGCTCGAGACATTAGAGATGGAGTTGGGGTTGTTACAACCATTATCAAGAGAGTCATTATGATGCTGGTGAGAGTAGAGAGATGTTCTGCGCTACGATGATGGTAGAACAAACAACTATGAAGGAGTCGAGTTGCAAATGGTCATCTTAGGTTGGATGGCTATATATTCAATCCAAGAGAAGTAGCGAGTTTAGATAAAAACGAACAAATCTAGTCTATTGTTTTGAGTGTTCTTCTTAATTTTGTTTTTGTTGGTATTTGCTATGTATTCCTCATGTCAGTATCTATATAGTACCACTATATAATCAATGATAAGACGGATTATACAATAGTGATAATCAGTACATGAAACATGACAGTCTCGTCTATTGGAAAGGTAGTGCTTGTTGATTGTAACTTACTTTGACGATTACTAGTGGACTCTAGCCTTATTATGATTATTAATATGAAGAGTGGATGTAGGCTTGGAGATAAAGTGAAACCACTACAAATCTCAGTGTACTATTTTCTATCTTTTATTATTAGCATTATTGGTTTATTATTATTTGTGTCTTCATGTTAACACCACACCCGATTGCGTTAGTTTGTTTCCACTTTGCTAATAAAGTTTAACTTGTTATATGTCGCAAATTTTTTCATAGTTCTCATTCAATCTATTAATCTCCTTCTAGATTGCATTGTTGGTCCCAACAAACTATACATTTGTAAGTTCACTTTAGCTTAGGCCACTGATCCAAGGTTTTTGATCCTATGTACACACTTGCATGTGCGTGGGGGGGGGGGAGAGAGAGAGAGAGAGAGAGAGAGAGAGAGGCATAATTGAAAGGATAAAAGTAGAAAATAGAAAAGAAAAGAAAGTATTATTAGTTAGTACCAACAACTAAAAATGATTCCATGGAATGTGATTACTTGAAATAAGATCCTATCTATGGATTCCTCATCAATAGTAACAAACTAGGCCTAAGGTTACTCATGAAGGTTATATGTTCTCATTTTTTTTTTTTTTTGAGAAAATTTTTTCCATTCATATATTTGATTGATTGATTACAAGTCATAAATGTCACACACATTCAAATTTAACTACATAATAGATATTCATATTGCAATTTACCAATTAAAAGATGATAAATGTCTCACCTGTAATGGAAAAAATATGACGTTTTTGATAAATTATTGATATTTTATTATATGAAATGGTTCACTTATTATGAGAATTACTAATTTATATAGAAATGACAACCATCGCCTACAATAAAATGATCCAAATTAATTAATCACTCTTAAATTTATACATTAAAATCCACTACGCTCTTCCTGTCTCTCTTGACTATTTGGTCTACATGAATTAAGTCTATGTAATCAAGCTTCTAATGACAATGTCAACGTGCCATGTCATTTATTCAGTAACCTGTGTCATGTGCTTGATTTGTTACGTCATAATGAATTCAATTCTCCACCCACGCATTTAATTTTCCTCATGATGCCATGTCATTTAATTTTCCTCATTGCCATGTCATATATTGCCACATCACCTTGTTTATGTCATGTTTTCATCCATAATTTTATGCGTTACAATCAATCACATTCGTAAATCTACTCACACGTCTCTTTTTTTTCTTTTTTCTTTTTTAAGTACAAACGGATGTGCACGAATGAAGACATAAAATTACATGAATGACTATGGTAGGAAGTAATAGTTTCACCACTATATTCGGCGAATTATCATTTTTAAACAAAATTCATCACGCTCTTATTCAGCAAATGATATGATGAAGGAATTCCAGACTTAACTATACAAAAGGCTGTAATTCGAAAGGGTGTCGTAGAAGTGCTAGCTCTTTTCTTAGGATAACGAACACTTATACCGGAGACTCTAGGTTTCCACATAAATCGGAGCCAGCAGCTTCATCTTCAACTTGAGTGGTCAAATGACTCTATCTAATACTTAAGGCAATAATTTTTCAATCGAACTATGATAAATAAATTTGTCAGGGAATCTGAAATGATTTTTAAGAAGATACTATTCGATAGATTATCTAAACATAAGATAGGAAATATTTTAGGAACTTGAAGTATTACAAACTTGCGAGCTGGGTTTTTGCAAAATCTTAAATTCACAATAAATATAGCTTTATGAATTACTCTTTTTATTTTTGGCCATGGTCATCTAAAATCTTGCCAAATAAATGTCAGTAAACCAATAAGTTAATGAATCTCCATATGTATGTGTCCCTGTGGCTACCCGTCAATTATATACAAATCATGAGCTCTAGCCAGTAAAATTTTAACTCTCTCTCATATATACTATATATATATATATATATATATGTATGTATGTATTTATCCTCATTGCCATGTTCATTACCTACATACTAAATCTAAGTCATGATGAGTGTGCTAAATTATGTCGTTTGCCTTAGTCGGGAAGTATTGAAACAATCATCCAATCTTCACACTTTCAATTCCATTCTCAAGTCCAGCAGACCAACTTGTTGACTGAAGCATACATGTCCTCATTCTCGGCGACAGAACATGACAACATACTGTCACCCGGTCGTCAACTTGTGGGAAGTCTTTATGATCACACATTAATTCCGTTCAGAACTGGACTTCATCGACGACAATTACCTCATAACACTAATCTATATATATGTAATTCCTCTTTTCCAGTCACGACACTTCACAATAAAAGATTCTCAAAGCTTCTTTTAATGGGGATTCTTTCTTCTTGGGCTTGGCACCAGTTG
Source organism: Eucalyptus marginata (assembly GCA_014182565.1). Classification (NCBI taxonomy): domain Eukaryota; kingdom Viridiplantae; phylum Streptophyta; class Magnoliopsida; order Myrtales; family Myrtaceae; genus Eucalyptus; species Eucalyptus marginata. Next base: position 23,671,412 of record CM024587.1, read on the forward strand.
AAACTGACTCTTGCCATATAAGTTGTGCATAATTAAGGGCTGAGATTGTCGAGTCCGAAAGTGCGCCATTCGTGAATGGCAGGTTGTGGTAGATCTCTTTGCACCTGTAGGATTCATGATGTGAATGTGTGGTTTCCTTATCAGGTGGTCCCCCCAATGTCACCTGGAATAAGGTGGCCGACAATGCTGTCATCGGCCTCAAGACTATGAGAACATGCCACTGCAAGTGAGGTGAACATCGTGTTCTTATGTGATGTGGTGTGTCCCCAAAACGCCAAAGCCATTGAATGAGTGGGCTACACATAATTTGACTGCTAGCTAGGATGAATTAGATGCACATGCACTATTATCTTAGCATGAGAAGCGATTATATAGACTTAGCTTACGGTTAGATATAACCAATTACCGTGCAGAAACTATATGGAACGCGTTGTTGCGACCTGGCCTTGCCTCCTCTCGTCTTGTGGGGTGAAAGGGAAAAGGTCGGATTTAAAAGTAATTGACCATGGGAGTTCCCTCACGATTCACATCCACAAAGACATCATCACCTCGCCCTTCGGGACAAACCTTTTGTGAGTTCCCTTCCACATGGTTGCGAGCTTTCTCAAGCTTGTACCTCGCGTGATAACGTAAGATGTTGTGATCCACACCCACACGAGTGGCACACCTCGGAAGAGGAGGTCGGGTATGGATATTGGATTTCGAGGTACCTTTGCTATCATAGCCCTCTTGATCGTACTATTCACCCATAAGGATAGCATCACTTCATCCATTGGGCTACTATCACATTAAGTACGCTAAATCATGGTGAGCCTCATCGAGATTCATACCCTTCACGACGGGTTGTTTTTATTAACTAGTTGTTTAGACAATCTTAAAAAAGGGGAGTCGCCACTAGCCTCGTTTTTGGGGATCGGCTAGAAAATCCAATTGAGGGTTGAGAGTTGTCCCTCCATTTCTACGCAACTAGATATCTAAGTTCCGGAATTTGGGTTATGCTAATATTTCTATTAGCTCCTTTTCGGTACCTAACAATATATCATGTTACCTAAGGTGTCTATCCATTTCTTTTTACTTTTTTGGGATCAATGAACCTAAACGAAGTGATCATGCGTGGATTATTGTTTTCGTGCAATTCTATATCTATGAAATAGAAAACAAAGTATACAATTGAATTTAAAGACTAGACGTTAAGTAAACAACCAAGTAAGCAATAAGGAAAATGGTAAATCTAACATGCAATCTTAAAACTTAAAAGAAATAAAGGGGAAAAAGAGAGAGAAAAGAACTTGCAACTCATTGGGTGTTTATACAAATGAAGTAACCCGAAACATATATTGGGAAAATGGGTACAAAATATATGATTGGAATGGACATCGATCTTTCATCATCTTCATGTCAGCTCCGTCTTTAGGGTCATAATCTAATTCTAATCTAAGAACTAGAACTAGTTACATACAATGGAAGAAAACAATCATTTACAACAAAACAATCAAAAGCACAAGGAAATGATCAAGAACAGTCAAACAATTGAAGCAATGCTGGGAATCTTGAAATTTGGGTCTTGGGGTCAGCCTTTGTAATTCATGCATCGGTCCCTTTAGACACCTACCCTAATTCATTTTTCATGACCCACGGCCATTAGTGACCATTTGTGTTCTCGCATATCCACTATCGCTTGTGAATCCCTAAATCATGTTCTAAGTGAGACCCAAGATTTACCTATGAGATCAGGCATCGCACCTAACATACATCTAACATTTATGGGCATCAGCAAAAATTAAACATACAGGCAGGCCCTTGGGCCTTATTTCCCAAACAATTAATCAATTTGAGTGAAGTCGACGGATCATTTCTTCAATGGGCATGTGCTAATCATAATCACAGGCATTCTAACGAATGACATAGTTTCATGCATGTGCATGATTCATGTGATGCTTCAAAGATGAGTTCGAAACGTCAATAACAGAAAATGAGGTTTTTGAGACAAAGGGATATCTTGGCTATCGAACGCATTTAATTGCCAAGGATAGTTTGGGGGTCGCGTGTCATGTACTCACAGATATCGCAGGCATTTTAAATACGGTCCAAATTATGACAATCATAATGTCAAATCAAAAGTTTAAATGATTCTAAAGTATTTAGACAAATGAATATCTTGGTTATGGAATGCATTTAATTACCAAGGCTAGTTTGGGGCTCACATATCATGCACTCACAGACATCACATGCATTTTAAATACAGCCCAAACCTCGACCTTTCCAACGTCAAATCAAGCATTTGAAAGATTCTAAACATTTAATGTTGGAAGCATCACATATACCAAATTTAATTTGATGCGCAAAGTCAACACTTCAAACCATTTTTAGTAAAAAAGCTACCAAAATATCCTTTCATTCCTCAAAAAATTTTAACAATGAAGATAAAGGAATTTGAAACAAATTTCATGAGGGCAATGAGTCCTAATTTCACATGCAAACTATCCTAAAAAATCTAGATAGACAATCTTGACAAAGGTCTACAACAGGACATTTCAGACAAGACAAACTGAATTAACAAAATTGAAAAGGACCCATTGATGATTTACCCTTGAGAAAATTAGATAACATGCGTAACATCATAAGGAACAACTTTCATGAAGAAAGTTTCCTAACAAAAGCTAAGCATGAATTTACAAAAATCTGACAATGCACATCATTGCATTAGGAAATTGCCAAAACTACAGGACATTATGTTATTGAGATTGAGATTTGGCCTATCAAATAAGGTCTAAAAATCATGAAATTTCACCACAATGAAGATAAAAAGATAACAATCAAAAGTCTATTAGGGTTTGACTCAAGAATCCCTACCGAAAAATTCACACAAAAATAGCAGAAGTTTGCCTAAACAGGGAAACAAGGGTTCTGAATTTACTCCTAGGTCAAAATTCTAATCTAGTTTAGAAAAAATGGAAAGTGAGTCTAATGACAAGCAAATTGTGCGAAAATAATGGCGTTTGAAAGGTTAAATGAGCCCAACGACTTCCTAGAGGGGTCCAAGTTCAATTGAGGTCATTTTGGTGCTAAAAATTGAAGTTTGTGAAGGTGCGTGTATTGGTCATTAAAAACCAGAACATAGCATGCATTTATGATTTCTATAATCATTTAACAATGCATAAATGAAATGAAATTTGCATACAACAAAGAATTGGATGTGACAAATGATTTGGGTAAACATCTAACTATAAGTCGGGATGCAAAAGAATTATAAGTCATTGACAATGCAAAATGACTTAAAACTATAACGACATGCTTGATGATTTTCAAGTGCAACTAGCCTAATGGAGGCATGATGTTCGCATACCAAACGACGTTCGATCATCACGTATCACACATGGACATGAAGCTTGTAATGCACACTTCAAGAGTCAAGAAGGGATCGATATGAGAATTGGTTTTTAAGAGACCCTAAAAAATGTGTTTTAGTATGCCCATGAGAAGCCTATGATTCAACCTCAAAACCACAGAACATGCTTGATTTTGGTCACCAGAAAACATGCAAAAATCTAACAAAACATTTGACATATAGAATGCACAGTGACAAACATTTTTGTTGAGACACCAAAACCTAATTGAGATTGCACAAATCTTGATGAAAATAGCAAGACAGATGCATAACATGAGGTGTCCTACTTGCAGCAAAACCTTAATGTGCAAGCAAATGACGTACCAATCGACAAGCAAATCATGCGAATCATACATCGTTGAAATGCACACAACATGCATTTCAATTCTTATCAAGATCACGAAGCCAAATAAACTCGTTTACAAGCTCAAATTCACACAAGTATAACTCGGATTAGGTGTAGGTAGATCGACATAGGCTCAGTTCTAGGCGTTTTCGACCAAACAAAATATCTTTGAAAAATATAGAAAAAATGTATGACTACTTGAGACGATTTGGAACAAATATTGTGAAGGAAAATTTCTCAGAAATCGATCACAAAAATTAGCATGAAAATAGCAAAACAAAAACTGGAATAAAACCAGAACCAAGAACCTACCTAAACTATTGTAGAATTCGACATCTTTCGAGGTTTTTTTGAGGGCCAAACGATCTCTATTTGGGGCATGCGATCTATCAAATCAAAGGTCTCGGAGTCTATTTTCTAAGGCTAGAAGGAGTTGGGATCAAATAAGCTCATCTAGGACTTCATTTCAGGCCAACTGTGACCTAGGTACTGAAGTATGAAAATTGCAGATTAGCATAAATCATACTCAATCAACCACAAACTCATCTTCAATGATCTTCAATGAACTTCAATCTTAGCAAATCATCAAATAAGCTCATCGTCATTAGATCTAAGCATATTTCTTAGTTCTAAGTTTGAATCCTAGCCTCGATTGGATACGCTGATCTCGCTTCATCGGATTTGAGTTTAAGAATCTATCTTTTTGCGTTTATTTTCAAAATGATCCATGATCGGACGAAACTTCCATCATCAAAACATGAACGGAACTCCAATGAATAGGTCCGGTCATTGTGGACTGTCAAAGGAGGCTAGCTGGACTGTCGGTTCAACTTAGAGAAGAACCGGTCCAACCGGACCGGCCTTCAAGCGTTAGTGAGGGAAAACAAAGCACCAAACCGTGTCTGGTGGCCAGCTGACTAGATCTTGAATGAGGTCGGGGACACCCTAATGGAAGGATTGGCAGCGGTCGATTCACACCTAAACCATCGCTGGTCGCTGATCATAAAAGAATCGCTCGCCAGTTGGATTGGCGATTAGGCCACCGAGTGGGAGGGAGCTTGTGCAAGCGAATCGAGCGGCCGCTAAGGCTGAGGGAGCTCGCAACTAGCACCAAGTGACGGAGGAGAAGGACGGAGGACGGGGGATTGTCGGCAGGGGCTAAGATCGGTGGCGATCGGTTCACTAGAGAGAGAACTAAGTGGGTAGAGAGAGGGAGAGGTTTTTGGCCGGAAAAAAGAGAGATGAGAGAGAATTCTATTTTTAGAGAGAGAATTAAGTCTGCAAAATGAGGCCTCTTAAAAAAAAAAAATGGAGGGAAAATCTTTTTATACTAGTCCTAAATCAGCCGATCTTGGCCATCGGTTCGATCCAACGATAAAAAACTTGATTCAATGGTCAGTTTAAATTTTAAAAGATTAAACACCATTAAGATGTGTCGTATGATCAATTGGATGGGTTTGATTTGCGAAAATTGAGATTTAAAACAAGAATTGTGCTTAAGCGCCTAATTATGGGCTAAATCGCAAATTTCTGAAATTCAGGGGTTATTTTGCAAAATCATGAAAATGCAAGGGCACATGGATTAAATTGACACAGTGAGGATCCCGAAACTAGTCGTCGGAGGTTTAGAACCAATTGGCAAAAGGGTCGAACTGGCTTGTCTAGCGGACGGCCAGTCGTATTAGTTAGACTAGTTCATGTTGGTTTGATTGGTTTTTGATCGATTTTGGCTGGTTCATGCCAATTTATATTCATGTGATCCTTGTGGGTTCAAGATTTATGCATGAACTAAATAGAAGAGAAAACTTGCACGATTTGAAGGGCAATTGTCCAATTTCGGTTCAATTAAGTCAATTAAACTCCGTCAATGCAATCTACGATTCTCTATTGCTTTAATTGAGTGATTATCGTAAAAAACAACGGATCTAAATCGCGGGTACATGAAATCGAGCGTTATAGGGTAAAATGAGCAATTTTGCAATTCTTTGGTCAAAATTGCAAATGAATTAAAATTGAATTCAATTAATATTGCAATAAACTTTTTTGACCAATTACCCATACATATGACAACCTAATGCATTTAAATTGACATTGAATGACAAGACTTAGGTAAAAAATGAATCGAGGTCTAATATGAAAATTGGACATCGATTCATGAAATTGAACCATAGTCTTAAATAGGTCAATCTAAATTTCTTCAATTAAAGCTCACTAGCTCCATTTTCTTACATTCAAGAGGGTGAAATTCCTTAAATTGGGAAGTTCTTATGTGAAATTCTCAAAACAAAGTCCTGATTTAGATTTATCTTAAGAAAATGAATAGAAAACAATCATTCGTTCACGACTTATAAAGAAACGATTTTGACCCCTTAATTGGGGCCTAAAATGACAATTCACCTTTCAACATGGCAATTCTCAAAATTGAATGAATGAGTGGTTTAAAAATAGTCTTTAGACCAAATGTTGTAAAAGGAACTACATCTAATTATGACTAAAACAAAAGTAATTTCATTTTGTCGATTTATAACTTAAAATTGAAAAATTCGGAAAATAAGGTTCTTAATCAAATTTTGTCAAATTTTTGACACAAAATTCAAATTGACATTGAAGTGTTTTGAAGATTTTTAATTTTTTCCATTTTTTGGTTAAAGGTTTGACAAGAAGTCAACATTTTAGTTATTTTTCCTAAAAGATTGATTTTTAAGTCAAATCTTTGGATTTTTGAAACATTAATTTGACAAAAGTGAAATTAAGGCTATTTAACATTTTTTGGATGAAAAGCCAATTTTTGACCGGAGGTTAACTTTCGTTTAATGGGTTGACCAAAAAGTCATCCATTGAATTTTCGGGTTCTTTTCTTGGAAATGAATAAGAAAATGCTTAAAAATGACAATGCAAAAGAAATAAGTGAAAAACAATACTTTTTGATCGAGGAACGGGCTCCGCCGCAATTGGAAACTTGATTTTCACATATTATAATGCATCGACTAAAAATCATATATCAACATGCGTGCTGTTTAGTGGGTCACATAGATATGTGTAGTGTGGTTGGTTTAATATAATAGACCGAGTTTATGCAAATTTCATTCCCAGGCCAAACGTAGAAAATGTAACAAAGTAGCCCTTTGCTAAGTATTGTTAATTGTGCTTTGAAAATGTTAATACTTCTATTTCAAGTGTTGCCTTTTTTAAATATATGTTTTCATCTTTTTAAATGCTTTGATATGTAGTTTCCTATTGGTGGTCTTAACCTAATACTTCTTTTGAACAAGACCCTATTAACGATTATGCTCCAAAAAATGTTATAATGGAGCCAAGACTTAATTAAGATAAATGGCCATTATAATAAGTTGAAGAGTACAAAGGATATATACTTTGAAATAGGGAATGCACAATCAATCTTAAATCTATTGCAAGGAAACTAATAAAGTCCTAGACTTTTAAGTGAACAAATAGTCCTACACTTTTGAGGGAAAGCAAAATCAAGTCCTCTCTACTAAGTCTCGCCTGATTTATTTAACATGATAATCCAATTATTGTTGGGGTTAAAAATGCAACCCATATAACATCCTCGAATTCCAGGCCATGAGAATAAGGTATGACGGTCGATCATGAGAATCAATGGCATAAATCTTAGACAAACGAAGGCATGGCATGTTCGGCTGTCGCGACCCAATTTTTCGGGTGTGGACCACCTATGGTTTGGCTAATGGATTGTTAAGCCTAGACTTAACTCGGGCTCTCCCAAGCCCATACCAATTCGCGACTTTAAATTCAAGTTCTTAACATGCAATTGCTTTTTTAATTGGGAGTCGCCACTAATCTACTTTTTGGTGGGTCGATTAGAAACCCAAGTAAAGTAATGGGAGATTTACTTTACCCTACGAAAGAGAGACTATGGGTACGGGGACTTGGTTACACTAGACTATCCTAGTGCCCTTTCGGTACCATTTCTTTTTAATTTTAAAACTGTTTTGCAGGCAGCTTGATTTGATTTTAATTGAGTTTCCTAACATGTGAGGTGATCATACATGTGCGCATACCACCAATTTAACACATCAAGAAAAAAATTAAATAATGCAAAAACATACCTCAAAGCAACGAAAGCATCTGCGTTGTTAGATCAAAATTCACATCAGCAATCCTAGATATGATTTCTAATTAACAAGCAATCACTCAATTTTTTTTGTTTTCATTTATTCAATGAGAATCATGCGATGCAATGTTACTAATCTAACATAAGTTGATATGACATGATAACATGACCTAAACTAAATGACATGAGTAAAGGTAATTTCTAAAGAAATGCAATAATTAAATATGCGATCTAAATTAATCAAATGACCTAACTCTAATGACAGGCAATTTCTAATTAAATGAACCTAATAATAATCACTAAATGACATGCATTTCATGAACCTAATTCTATATGACGTGCACATGAATTTTCTATTCTAGAAAAATGCAACATATTCTAGAAATTGAAACTAATTTATCCTAAAACAAATTTTTATGAAATTCGAAATTAAGGAAAATGCAAAATATAATTATCTAGATTAAGATTCTATCTAGTTTATATTAAGGATCAGGTCAGACTAAATCCTAATTTAAACTAAGATATTATCTTAACCTAGCAAGTTCTATCCTAATATGCAAAAATCAATCTAGACTTAAAATAAAACATGCAATTTATTCTAATATGCCATGACGTGCAAATAATGCCTTAATTCCTATTTTTTATGAAATTCGAAATTAAAATTAAACATGCAATTCAGATAATAGAAAAAAAAACTAACATCCTAAATGAGTGCACTTTTTCTTTTTCTTTTTCTTTTTTCATGATTCAAAATAAAATCCCTAATCTAATCATGCAAGATTAAAAAAAAAACAAACATAATCCTAATTCAAACTTTTTTTTGGATTTTTCCTTTTACGAAAATAAAATTGACTCAAACACCACGATATCAAATTAAACAAGATAAAATTGATATTCGAAAATTGCGAACCATATCTCGCGCATGAGATCGGGTTATCCAATTTTAAAATTAAATCGCGAATCGAATCTCGGGCATGAGATCGGATTGTCGATTTTTACAAGGGATTGTGAATCGGATTTCGGGCGCGAAAATCGGACTGTCAATCGTATGCACGTTGTGAAATTAAGAAATAAATCCTAAATGATGATGTTTATCACTCGAAAATATCTAATTAGATATCAACACGCATCAAATAGACAATGAAATACTCAAATCAACTTGGGATGAGAATTTCACCTAATCCGTGGGATATGGTTTCCAAATTCAAACGGGCAAGCGGATCACGATCAATGGTTCGAACAGCAATGACCGCGATTCAAGGTGATACGTGACTGAGGAGGGACTACTTCGCGGTGGTGCCTCACGAGGAATACCTACAATAAGAGAAATCGAAATAAAAGCAATAATGCTTGGACTCTTCGTGCACCCAGGGAGATTAAAGGAAATTTCTACTGAGTTGCATGTTCCATTCTTTTCTTCACGTGTCCATCTTTTCCTTGACCGTGCGCTGAGATGTGGGCATGGTTGAGTGCTTGCCCGGATGTCCAGGTGTTCCGCTTCAATTTCACTTTGACCAAAGGAAAAAATCTGCTCCCTTCGGTCTCCTCGCTAACTCTCGAGCTTTGACTTATTGAACCCCGTGATCACGTTCTCTACTTGGCTTCGTGTTGCCTATCAATGCCCCAAAACTTGCTTTCTCAATTGAAGGAGCAACGGCACACCGAGAATGGTGATGGTGGCGTTTTGGGATGCAACGGTTGAACGTTTTCCGAAAGCTAGGACGTCGATTCAGGTTGCTCAAAGTGGACTCGGGGATAGCAAATCCTAGTGAGTTCAGAACAAGCATGCGTGGTGATGCCGCGGATCGAAGAAGGAAACCACACGTCGCAGCCTCAACACGCAATGCAAGGGCATCACCAGAAAATTTGGCACCCGTTGAATAAAGCCCAGGAGCCCTGTCAACGGGGACTGTTTTGGCGACAAGCCGGACTGTTCTTCTCTTTGCGCGTGGCCTTCGTGTCTACGCGATGAGCATCCACAGTCTCCTCTTTCAGGATTTATCACCTATCCGGGGCTGGCTGACGGCCTCTCTCTCTCACGCTTTCTTCTCCTTCGGCTACGTACTTCAATTGTGTGTCGCCCCTACTCACGTTTTTCTCTCAATGGCCGTATGTATCAATGTTTGGCCGTGTATGGAATTGCGTGGCCTCCCGAAACCCTAAACGAACAAACCTATTTATAGGCCACCGATTAGGTTTTCAATTTTTTCGAATCGATATCCGCAATATTCGTTTTGTTGAACGCAATATCACTTGCTCTATCCGAAAACAACTATCATATCTCGAACAAAAAATTCGAATTTCTAATTTTTCACGAGATAATCTTTCAACCATTAAAAAACATGGGCTTGGGCCAACTTGCTCGCTTCGTGGGCCTAGCCCATCTAATTTGAACCCATCCGCCACCGGTCCAATAAAATGCAAATAATGCAAATAACAAAATAAATGCAACCTAAATCTATATGCTATGCAATTAAATTATAAAATAAAATTAACCCCTAATGACTAAATGAGCCGCCAAAATTTAGGTGTCAACATCGGCCATGGACCCGGTCCACCTGACCGAGACTCGAATAGGGCAAATAATCAAGACCAACCATGGAGTTTATTTTAAGACATCAAATGGACCAATTTTAATTGAAAATGGTCTTGGACAAGTTTAATTAGGCTACCGACTTAGTCGCACTCATTTGATTAAAGTTTAGTAAATTTTCGCATGAACCTTGGTTTTTGTAGAACCATCGATCATGTACAAATATGAATGACTGCTCCAATGAGGCAATATCTTATATTAGTCTTATGAATGTCTTGGATGAATTTTGGACACAAATTAATCAATGCGGGGGATAAGTTACTGGACAAATGTCAAGATTTGATTGGGGTTCTAGAATCTTCCATAGCCTTTGACTTATTCCATCCTTCTCCATTTAAGTGCCACATGCCCACTTCAAGAGAGAAGGAGAAAACATGCTTCTCAAGTTGCTTGGCAAAAATATCTAGGCCTCATTTAATGATTTTGGACTTTAGTTCATTAATGGCATGGATGATCATTCACTTAGGTGTCCCCTAGAAGATTAGATTATAATGACCCTAAAACATAGCATTGGTGAACAAGGCAAGAACCAACCAATTGAAAAGAGGACGTTTGGCATAAAAGGGGCTTAGGTGTCCCCTAGGCACATTAGGCAATAATAAGCCTAGAATGAGCCTTGGAGAATAAGTTAAGAGGTGGACCAATCATAAGTGAACATAAAAAAAATATAGGCACCAACTAATGAGGCTAGATAGGCCAACTTGCCCCTTAGGTTTAATTATGAGTTTGTACCAATAATTGAGAAGGATGAGGCCTATAAATATGAGAAGGCATTCTCACATTTTAAGGTTTAGCTATTCTCTTCTTTCCTCTCCCTTTCTCTCCTCTCTTTCACGCCTTCCTCTTCCAAGCCACCCTAGAAGCCGACCGACCACCAAAGAAGCATCTTAGAGCTAGGTCCAAAAATTGTAAGTAGACTTTCCTAACTCTTCGATAGGACGATGTGCTATGCATATCGATTTTAGGATCATGTCATCGTTTGCTTGTGTTGGATTTGAATTATTATGCTTGTTGTGTTTCTATTTATTTGTTGTTGCATTAAGTAAATTCACGGTCTCGCATGAATGTCGAGCACACCCGAATGTCGAGGAAATGTCTCATGTGACGTTGGACGTGTGCCGAGGTGGGTGTATGATCCACACTTGATTTTGGGACAACATTGAGATGTGTTATTACTCAAGACGAGTCACGGGTTGATGTCGAAGCCAGAGTGAACGGTTCCAAGTCTAGACCATGAGCCTAAGTTGCATTCGGCATGAGTTTAATCTAGTAAGACACAAGAGTTGTTTATTAGTTCACCTTGCATGGCACGCCTTCGGGCCTTTCATTCGGCTAAAAGTTTAAACATAAAATGAATTGGTTGATGCTTGAAACGCTAGACACATGATGGACTTATATGCCGACGCCTGGGGATGCCGTGTCGTTGCCTGGGGTAAAGGTTCGGATGCTATCCCGATATTGAGATTGTGGGTGATGCCGGCCCGGGTGAGGTTGATGCTTGAGGGTCGCCCAAGATGTCGTCTTGATAATGAGATCGGGATGATGCCGGTTGCCATGGGGGACCGATGCTCGGTTGTTACCGAAGAGTTGATTGATTTCGACTAATATGATACTGAAAAGGAAAAATGAAAGTTCATGTGTGATGCTTGAGTTGATGCTTGCAAAAGCTAGGTTCGTTTTGATATGTGCTGTTCAGTGTTTACATCAATTTGAGCATATGTTGCATTGCGTCACTTAGTGCTTGAACGGGTCTTATGTGATGCAAGCATTTCTCTTAGTGATAGAAATGATTATAAGCCACGGATCTTTGGAAGGCTTGTTCTTATGCACTAACTCATTGTCTTTGATGCTTGAAGGCACATAGATTATTGAGAGCCATTCATGTGCATAAATAAGGCAAGGCACGGACCTTGCTATTGATTTCCTATAGACAAGTGGGTGGTGATTTTGTATCCAAGGATCGACGGCAAGACGTCTTCCTATAAGAGAATTAGGAATTTCTACTTATTTAGTCACCGACTCATTCTTGTTATTTTCACCATTTCAGGTGTGTGATGGATGAACCAACGCCACAAACCCTTCGAGAACACACACTTTATGCAAAATTCAGCAAGTCCAAATTTTGGCTCGACCGCGTGGTATTTCTTGGTCACGTGGTATCCGGTGATGGAATTTTGGTGGATCCGGCTAAGGTGGAAGCAGTGTTGAATTGGTCAAGATCGACCATAGTCACAGAGGTTCGGAGTTTTCTTGGCCTGACAGGCTATTACAGAAGATTCGTGGAAAGATTTTCTTGCATAATTGCTCCTCTAATGTAATTATTGCAGAAGGATGTAAAATTCAAGTGGATAGATAAATGTGAACAGAGTTTCCAGGAGCTTAAGCAAAAACTCATTCTTGCTCCCGTCTTGACGATACCTTATGGACTAGGAGACTTTGAAATACATAGTGATGCCTCGCCTCTCACAAAGGGCTAGGGTGTGTACTGATGCAACATGGAAAAGTAGTGGTCTCAAGACAATTGAAGCCCTATGAACTTAATTATCCAAGCCATGATTTGGAATTGACTGCAATTATATTCGCCCTAAAGATACGGAGACACTATCTTTATGGTGAGAAGTTCGTGATTTACACGAATCATCAAAGCTTGAAGTACTTGTTTTCCCAGAAGGAGTTGAACATGCGACGGAGGCTGTAGATGGAACTCGTGAAGGATTACGACTGTGAAATATTATACCATCCTGGCAAGGCAAATCGAGTTGCCGACGCTCTCAACCAAAAATCCACTATTGTGCAATTGACGGTCCAAGAATAGAAATTGCTTGAAGGAGTTCATGATCTAGAGTATAAACTTGAGATTGACAATCTATCGAGCTTATTGGCTACTCTTTGGATTGAGTCAAAGGTGTTATCGAAGATTAAAACGCTGTAGCAGGTAGATACAGAAATCCAAAAGATCATAACAGAAGTTGTAGAAAAGAAGAGATCGGATTTTCATATCACAGAAGACAGAATACTTAAATTCCATGGGCGATGATATGTGCCCAATGATGTAAAATTAAAAGAAGAAAATCTTTCCAAAGCTCACCGCAGTCAATACAGCATACATCCTGGTAGCACAAAGATGTATCGGAATCTTCGGCAACATTATTAGTGGAATGGCATGAAGTCGGGTATTGTTAAGCATGTTGCAAAATGTCTAACTTGTCAACAAAAAAAGGTGCAACATTGTAAGCCGGGAGAACCATTACAGCCATTGGAAATTCCGGAATAGAAATGGGAACATATCACCATGAATTTATTTCTGGGTTTACCGAGAAGTCAGAAGGGAACAATTCCATTTGGGTGATAATTGATAGACTTACGAAGTCCGCTCATTTTCTAGCAATGCAGAAGAATTTCTCATTAGAAGAATATGCTGAGTTATATGTGCGGCAAATAGTTCACTTGCATGGGGTGTTGGTGACTATTACTTCAGATCGGGATTCTAAATTTACTGCCATATTTTGGAGAAGTTTACAAGCTGCCTTGGGAACGAAATTGCAGTAAGCACCGCTTATCATCCACAAACGGATGGCCAAATTGAAAGAACCATCCAGACTTTAGAAGATATGCTTTGGGTGTGTGTTATAGATTTCAAGGGAAGCTGGGAAGAACAATTGCATCTCATTGAATTGGCATATAATAACAGTTACCAACAAAGCATCGGTATGGCACCATTCGAAGCACTTTATGATCGGGCTTGCAAGACTCCAGGGTCTTCGAGGCCTTCTACCAAATCCAGCAGCACCTCCGTGTTGCCTTACAGCACTGCCCTGCTTGTCACCTAGAACCGCCGCCTGTTGCCGTCCACATCTAGAATCACCGCCGATCTCCGAAGCTCCACTGATGACCCCCTCTTGCATCAACGGTCCTTGGAGTTTGTGCCATCGTTCCTCCCAGCCGTGAGCATTCCTCGGGTGTCCTTTGGTTAGTCCAAAACAAGGTAAGATTTTTAATTGCTTGAACAATAATTTTAGTTTTATGTCAGCACTTGATCGCATAATCTATAACCGTTGAACCTTAGGTTATTTCCATTTCCCTTGCATTGTATAAAATATTAAACATTACATAAACTGGGGCATCGGAGTTTTGAGCCGAAAGGCCAGACCCTCAATTATAATATCGACACATTGCATATGATAATTTGCGTCTAGAATTAATCTCTGCATCATAATGTCAAAATTAACTAATTGTTGCATATCTGTGATAGATATTGATGATTATTGAATGATATTGCATAATTTCCAAGAGCATCAATGAATAATGATAATTCTTGAAGTTATTCGTCGTTAGTGCATTTCCTTCAGAATGTTTGCGATTTCATCAGATTTTGCGATTTTGTAGGATATTCATATATATTGCACATTTTAGGTTATATTCACGTTTTCTAATTTAGGATTTCATCTATTTGATGCTTTAGAAATCATGTAATAGTTAAGGTATACATGATATCATGCATGATTAGGAATTGATACGTGTTTATTTACAAGTCAATTTAGGTCATCATGTAGGTTTGGGGCAATTTTCTTTTCTTAATTGATAAAGAAAATCCAAAAATATTTTTTTAACAAATCATGTTGATTGGAAAAATTACCAAAAAAACTCTAAGTCTATTGCACTTATATCAATTCAATCCTAAACTTTCAATTGCACCAATTCAATCTTAAACTTTTTGACAATTTGTTAATATAGTCATTTCGGCCAATTATGATCGGAAACCGCTATCATGGCAATCCACTTAGCATCGATCATCCTATGAGTTGTACCAACACTAACATGGATAACTTTTTAGACTTTTTCTATTTTTATCTTTTTTGTTTTTTTTTTCCTTTCACTAGTTTTTTCTTTCCTTTTCGAAAGTGACCGGTCTCAAAAGTGGCAGTCCACTAGGCAATCGGCCAACCCTCTACGGGCATCTCCGGTGGCCGACCATCTCCTGAGAAAAAGAAAGAAAGAAAAAAGGAAAACAAATCAATTTTTTTTTTTTGAAAATTGTTCACGTTAGTGTCGATATGCCACATAGAATGATTGGTGCTGACTAGAAAGTCATGTTAATATTTTCCAGTCAAAATTGGCCGAAAGAACTACATCGGCAAATTTTCAAAAAGTTTAGGACTGCATAAGTGCAATAGGCTTAGAAATTTTTTGGTAATTTTCCTTGTGTCAATTCATTAAAGTATAGAATTAATTCTTGATTAGTTCTATGATGTTCGTGTTGCCTAATGCATGTCATAGAGTTAGCTTCACGGATTAATCCTAGTTAACATCTCATATAGATTGCATTTAAATTAATGCATGTTCAATGTCATCGCACATAGTTTCATATTTATTAGGTTTGTCATGTAATAATTTAATTGATGCGTGTCATTTAGCAATTCAATTGATGCATGCACATAGTGTTCGGACATATATGGAGTTTTAGGGATTTATTTCATATTCATCATGTTAATTATATGAGAAAATACCCAAAAGATTAGTTTAGGTTGGATACGGATTAATTTTGATAAATAAATGTTCATGCACAGTCGTGCATTGCATTTCACGCATGTCACATGGTTCGATATATGCGCCATATCTTCATCTGTTTGTCTTTTGAGTTGTAGCTTGCAGAATGTCATCGTGAAGGATGTTTATGAGGTTTTTACTGTGTTTGTTCATGCAAATCAAGTTCTTTCATTTTTTTGCAATTTATTTACTGTTTTAATTATTGAGTGTTACTTTAATGTCTACATACCTGGTGATCTCATTCATGTGTTAGTGGCATATGATAAAAACCAATCAAGACTTTATGCATAAACATTTTCAAAATAAAAAAATAAATTATAATAAAATTGCGTTAGCTTAATCCAACGTAGCAAAGTCCCTGCATTCTAAATATCTAGTTTGCAAAAGTAAGATAGACTCTCATGTAGCTTAATCTAACTTAACAAAGTCCCCATATTCTAAATATCTAGTTTGCAAAAGTAAGATAGACTCTCATGTCTTATTTGGGTTTCTAATTGACCAAGGATGATGATTAATGGTGGCTTCAAAACGTAAGTTTAATAATAAGATTTAATTGGACTTCAAGTTGCGGTTGATATGGGCTAAGGAGAAGGCCCCGTTTGGTTCAACTTTCCCAATAGGCTTTGAGCCTCCAAAGTCCATTTGGAAAAATATTAGGCGTTTGGCAAGAGTTTTTGGAAGTCCATCGGTCAAATGTTAGCATTATAAATGCTGAAAGCCTAAAGCAGGTTTGGACTTGCTTTGAGCATTTGACATTTTGGAAATACAAATCCACTTCTACTATTCAACTATTGACTCTTTTTTTTTTTTTTTTTGGATGGTCATTCATCTTCTTCATAGCTACCGAGGCTAGCCAATCGTTGGCGGCCAGATTTGGCCACCGATAGCCTCGCTTGAGGTCACATCGCTTGGGGTTGTGTGGCCCAAGCGATGTCGCCTAGGTTCACACGGCTCAAGTGGCATTGCTTGAGCTCACAATTACAGGTGACACCGCTTGGATCATGCGAACCCAGGCGACATCGCCTAAGGTCGTGCCTCAGGCCACCTCACCTAAGGTTCACATGACCTCAGGCCTCTAGATCTGGCCATTCGACGATTGTTGGGCGGGTGGCCGGTGGCCAACCTACACCGGATTTAATTTTCAAACTTAAAAAATAAATAAATAACAAAAGTGCTTTATAAATGTGGATTTTACCAAATGTCATTTATGCTAAAGCTAGTTTTCAGTGCTATTTGAAGTTACAATTTACCAAATAGTGTAGCATTTCGAAAAATTCTTTTGCTCCAAAGGTATTTGCATTTTCCCAAAATCATTTCTTCAAAACCGAATCAAACGGGCACTTTGAACTCATGCTTGATGTAGGCATCATCTCTTTATTGAATACACGTTTGTGCCTATCTAGCAAGCTATTAGCTTTCTCTTACTGGTTCACCTCCAGAAAGGTTGCAACATAGGTGAACTAGCAAGTGGACCTCCACATATGGAAAAGCATGCCTAGGAGAAAGTAATATTTCCATTTGAGAGAAATCTAAGACTTATGGACCCAAAAATAGAAGTCTATAGTGTCCTCCTCAATAGTATAAAGAGCAATCTAACACTTGAAACACCCCCAATTAAAACGGTCTATCAAAGCTTGCAAGTTTCCCATGCAAAAACATGTCCGCAAGGATGTAATATGTGCAAAATGTGACCATTGCATATCACTCATAGTCCAAAAACACCAAGATGCTCTTTCGACGTTCAATATCTTCAAAGATGGATTATTCTTCACGCAATTCTTAAAGCGAGTCCAAAAACACCAGCTAACAGGATAGACATACAAAGTACACTCTCGACATAGCTGAACTCTATTAGTCAAACTTCAACAACGGCGACCTTTGCGACATGCTGGCAAGCATGTTCGAATCAGTTTTTGTACCGTCATGATGACTTTTAACAGCCTTCTAACCGTAGAATAATGAAACTTGCTCTGACATTGGCACGAGCACATGCTGGGAGGCCTGTCTACGTCCTCGCTGGTGCTGCTACGCGATGAGAATGCAATGACCTAAGCTTTGCGGGTTCTGTGGAAGTGGTACCTGGCTGTTTCTCTTTTATTTCTGGATTTTTCTAGGTTTAAAAAAGCCTTACTTTAGCTCGTTCAGTCTAATCATACATGTGGCTCTCTTTTGTTCTGGCGACCATCACATGAGAGACCGTAAACGAGTCGAGCGGGCTTGAGCCAAAAAGCTTTAATGGCTTGTTCCAAACGACGCTGAAATTTGGCTGCTTGCAGTTTCGTTGCGATTCGTGCAGGGATTTGACGCTGTGGCTACGAGCATGTGCTGCGTTATAATACAACCCACGGGAGAGGCCTATCTGGTGGTCAGAACTCGGGGCCCCATTTGACATTCAGTGTTACTCACATTCGCATTAAATCTAAGGAAAAAAAGAAAGGAAAATAAGTGAAAATAAATAAATAAATAAATAAATAAATAAGAGAAGTTCACATATAAGGTTGGTTACCAAAGAAAAGATTGGGGTCACGAATTGACTAAAATGTCCTCAGACTTTAAAAAGGCTAACACAGAAACCTAGAACCTCACTCTATCTCCCTCCTCCCCTTTTGTCTCTGGCTCTATTGCTGCTTGCTTCGCCACCATCATAGCAGAAGCGTAAGGCAAATCTTAAACTTGTTATAATGGTTACAAATCTATTTTTGATCTATATTTGATCGATTAAGTTATTATATATGTTAGTTATTATAATAAGTGTTAAACATGACTATAACTTACTTAGACCTAACCCACCTCTATAACTGTCTTCACTCTCTTTCGCTTTATAAATAGGATTGTAAAGCCTAAGATAATATGAGTGTTAAATAGTTCTACAACTTACTTAGATTTAACCCACCTTAATGACTCTTTTTCACCCTCACTCAGTGTTCTCACCTCAGTTTGGATATGAGTTTTCTTATATTGGATAAATATGAAAGTGTTTTAGCAATATGGGTAGGGTTGGGTATTGATTGGATCGGATATGGATCACAAAAATTGTATTATCTGGAAATGAGTTAAATGTTAATTTAGATCAAGCCATTTTTGACCCAATCCAAACTCGACCTGATTCACTCATTTAACGGGTTCAACAAATCCTAATGCACATGTGATGGTGTAGGGGTGAAGGCCACCATTTGCTCCTCCTAGGACCATTACCGGCCATGATTCAAATATGGAATTTGCACATCGCAATTAAGCATTTAACCGCTTGGTTGAATTCTTGAGAGGCTATATGAAAAGATTGTACTATTACCGTACTAGGAGGAACCCACTGATATAAGAAACTAGCCCACTTTCAAGTTCTAGTTCTAGAATGGATGGGTTCACTCAAATCCTAGGTAACTTTGCAATGTGGTCATGTGGCATGTTATTGTTAAGTCAGCTAGTTAAGATTTTAATACAAGATCCTAGTAAAAATAAGCAATTGCGACTAACTATTGTTGTACTTTATTAGTACGTCCATGATGGGATGCGATTAAGACACACCGTTCCGTCTTGATTTGTTATGATGGAGAGACACCTTTTGAAAATGTATAAGGGAAGTCATATAAATAACTTCAGAAGATAACCGTTGGCTCTGTTGGTAAGAAAGAACGTTCAGAAAGAAACTGTTCTCTCTTTTTCTCCTCTTTCCATCAAAGAAAACAAAAGACATTCCATTACTCATTTGAGAAGACAATTGGCATTAACGCTGTGGAAATTGAATGTTTCCTCGTGATTGCATTCAGACCATCGTGAAGTCATATTGTTCATTATTCACCTGTGATTTAACGTTCATTCCAAGGTAAATTGTTCATTGCGCATCAAAGAGGTTAGTTGTTTCTTTCGTCGACTTTCTTCCAACATTGGTATCAGAGCCTATGTTATAATTTCTGTTTTGTTTTTCCATCGAATTTTCTCATTTGTTATTTGATATGAGGATCGAGAGGATGAACTTCACATCGTCTAGATGTTCATTGCTTGAAAATTGCAACATGAATTGTCAAAAACGAACCGAAGCGAAAAACGGGTTTGGAGGTCATGTAAACCTATACGATTTTGGCCAATTTTCGAAATATTTTTTTTTTGGCTAAAATAAATTTCTGAATATATAGGGTGAAAGTACTCATCGAGACGAGTTGAATGACGGGTTGAATGTCATCGGAAGATGCCGGACGCGCCCACACACGCGGCCTGAAGCCATGGCGCGTGGGTGCCACGTGCTCGACATGCTGGGCATGCCCAGCGTTTGAGCACCACTTGTGTGCTAGCAAACTGACGTGTGCTGACGTCATCGATGATGTCGGCCAATAGTTGGTAATCCATCGGATGACATTACCCACATGTGGCAGTTGGCCAACCGGCGACCGACCGGTGATTCGACCCAACCCGATTGGAGACTCGAACCGGTTGACTGATCAACTGGTCCAACCGGTTAACTAGTCCGGCGGTTGAACTGGTCAAATTGGTCATTGGTTGGACTGCTTCAACCGGCTAGGAGCCGTATTGGTTCACCGGCATGTGCACCACACGCGCCGCACAAGGTCCGATCGGCGCATGGTCAACAGTGTTTGGTTCAAATGGATGTGCTCTACATTGTGGTATCGCAATTTTACATGTTTGAGGTTTTTAAAGGTACAAAAATGTGTACGGAATCCTAAGTATGTGTATTTTAAGGATATAAGTGTATTGTTTATTCCTTTTAACTTGTATTTTCTTATGGTTTTGGAAATAAAAAGCTAGCTTACATGAAAATAATCACATATATTTTGTGTAGAGCTTGGTTCGATGATAGCATGTATATAGTTTAATATGCTTGCAATTTCCTAGTTCCGAGCATACTTAAACAATGGTTGGAAATCCTTGATTTTTCATTACGTGTCGAATTATGGTTTCGATTATAGTTGCTGCACAATTGTTTTTTTTTTTTTTTTTGTATGTTGGTTCACATCATGCTATGCCTTTTGTGTTAATAGAAAAATGTGGAAATTACATGAGGTCATGTAATTATTTTTCTAGTGGGAGCTCGTAGGTTGTTAGAATTTGAAGAAGTTCTTACATAGAACTTAAAACTTGCGCAAATTAAATTAGTAAATGATAGTAGAACAATCATACTTAGAAGCTGATTAGGAACATAGTGAACTTTTGGTTTTGTGTCTTTTGTTGAATTATAATTAATTTAGTTTTTCTTTGTTGCAAATTAAATATGTATGTTACTTTGAAAATGTGCTAGTATTGATTCTGCATTTATTGTATCAATGTGTTATAGTAATTGATTATGACTTCTGCATCCAAGATCATTGTGGCTGACCTTAATAAGGGAGAGAAGTTGAATAGTGACAACTATGATATTTGACACAGAAATGTTCAGTACATCCTTAAGGAGTAAGAGGTTTTGGAAACCCTCAACCATACTATGGATGAGCCTGAGCATGGAATTTTAGCTCAGCACAAGAGTGATCAAGAAGCTTATCAAGTTTGGAAAAAGAAAAATAGCATTGCTTGCATCATGTTGCTGAGTTGTACGCAAGATGATCTCATGTGTGAGTTTGAAAATTATGATAAAGCTCAAACAATGTGGGTTGCCTTGAAAGATAAGTTTGGGAATACGTCTGCCACTAAGTTGAGGAGACTTACTATCAAGTTTGACACATATCGAAAGCGCCCAAATGTAACGATGATGCAGCATCTTCGGGAGATGTCAAATATGATTCGTGAGATGAAGTCGACATGTCACTTTCTTACTAATGAATAACACATTCAGGCTGTTATAAGGTCTCTTCCTAACAGTTTGGAGCATATGAAGATCAACATAACAAGTCCGGGCTATTAATTGAGTCTGAATTTATTTCAGAAGTCTGATGACACTTTTAGTTAGACTTTGCTTGCAATATAACTTATTCTGCACTTATGTGCTTAATTTGTTTTTATACCTATTCACCCCTTTCTAGGTGGTAATACTAGCATTTTCAGAAAGCATTTATTAATTGTCCAAAATTTTTATACTTGGAATAGAAATGTGTGGTACAATCCTCATGTTTTTTTTTAGGATTGTCAACTCTTGGCAAGGTCGAGCCTCACTATGGCTAGGCAAGGCTCGCCAGGGTAGGATGAGGCTGACCTTGCGGCGGCTAGGTGAGGGTTGGCCTCGTCTAACCATTGGTGAGGCTCGACCTCGCCAGGGGTTAGTGAGGGTTCGGCGAGGTTGTTGACCTCGTCCAACCACCGGTGAGGCTCGACCTCGCCAGGGGTTAGCAAGGGTTCGGCGAGGTTGTTAGACCTTGTTTGGCCAATTGCTAGCCATTGCCATGGCCAGCAACCAACTAGGGGAAGAAGAAGAAGAGAAAATAGAAAAAAAGAAAGAAGAAGATTTGAGCTTGATTCTAGAGTGATTCCTGACAATAACCTTTTTTTACTTCTTAATTATGTTCCAAATCGATTTTCGAGAACAAAAACGTTACCAAAGTTTTTTTTTTGTTCTTTTTCTATTCTAGGGAACAAAAGAATAGAATCATACATTATTTGACATCTTACCAAATAGGCCCTGATTGCTTTTCCTCACTGATCACTCTCAAGCCAACAATTTGAGGATGTGAATGAATCAAGTAGTTTAAGAATGACAATGGAGAAGGAAGGCTCACACACAATAACACTCTGATTTAATATTGAAATAACTTATGCTCTTACACCATGGGGTAAGAATAATAAAGAATTAAATAACACCTCATCTAACAACATACATGATGGAATTCTAGTCGGCGGAAGACGACTTACTTGATTCCAATGCGCAAACAGCAAATAGCCCCGGAACGAACGTTGAATTGCGAATCAATCACGAACAACACCACCTCACGTTGGTCTGGATGCGATCACGAGGAAAGCACCCGATTTCCACGGCGTAAATGCAAACCGTTCTTGCCAAATTGAGATGGAACGCCTTCTTCCTTTGATGATGGAAATAGAGAGAGAATTTTGGTACAAATGATCTGACAACCCATCCAACGGTTGTGTTTGTGAGGATTATATACGTCTCCCTTCGTACCCCTCCATTAGCGTCTTTCCATCGTAACGTTTCAACTTGAAACGGTGCGTCCAATCGCACCCCATCATGGACGTACCAGCTGGAAGAACTACATCTCCCACTCGGACATGATGGGCCGATAGCGCTCTATCAAGAATATAAGGCAAGGCATTCAACATTCATCAACTTTACTGAGAACAATTCACACGGCAAGTAAGCCGTGCGACCGGTGAGTACACCCGCACTTGGGAGCTCAAATTATGCACCTGTTAGGGATGACATAATGGCTACAACCCCGAAAAGAAATAAACAAGCGATGTCTCACGGTGCCCAGGACATATTTTGTTACATCAATTCAAGTATACCTATCCCTTAAAGGCTATACTTGATTATTCTCAAAACACCATGTATTTACAATTATATCCGCAACCACATAAGGCGATATAATTGGTCGACCAAGTAAATACATGTGACAGATGTAAAACAACAATAGTCTTCCTTCGCACTCATGTCTCTCTTAATTTCAGAACAACAGCTTTCCTAGACACGTCCCATAGGCCATATCTATTCATGACCGCCCGTAACATGCTAAAGTAGCAACATTGATCTTTCACTTCGAGAACATAGTCGAAGTAACATAGGGCACAAATTAAGGTAAATTTTAAAATACCTCAAGGACTCACACAATGAGTAAATAGGGATAATTTTACTCACCTTCCATTGTCGGTCGAACAATGCACATGTAGTCCGAATTACATGCTATAGTGGATTTCTCTTTCTATAAGAGCGTATGTCATTTCTTAGATATATCCACTATACGAATCTTAGCCTAAACATAGTCACGTGCTTCTCACGTACTCATGTTTAACTCGAGTGCTATATTAGCTCGCTTTCTATAGCGCCCAATTAAGTACTCGCATCCGGCATCTTACAGGCATACATGATTGTGGGACTATCATGTTCGGTCTTAAACAAATCACAGACCTCATCTTGACTCCAATCAAGGCGACATATTTTATGTACCAGACTTGCTCTTCAGCATTTATTTGTACATAACGTCTCATCTCAACGTGCTAACTATAGCACTTGAGGCGATTGCTCGTGTGAGTGAGCCAATCATTACCTGCCGACATACTTTCCAATAATATATGTGTGCTTGTACTAGTCTCATAATGGATTTGTACTTTTTGATAAAACATCAAGTCATTAATAAACAAACAAGTACAATACATATGTCCATAAATACATAAAACAATGATTCTCTACAATAACACATATCACATTCTACGCAAACCTAGTGACATCATGTGGGTCAAGAATATGTCTCTAGGAATGGCCTTTGTAAATGGATCAGCAACCATTCTATTGGTTGAAATGTATTGTAGAATCACTTCTTTCTGCGCTATAATATCTCTCGATGAAGTTATTCTTCATGTCAATGTGCTTCGTCCTTCCATGATACTTGGGATCTTTCACATAGGCAATGGCAGCTTGACTATCGCAATAAACTGTCACCGGTCTTGGAACCTCAGTGACAGTGGCTAAATTTTCAAAGAAACGTTTTAGCCATACTGCTTCTTGCACTGTGGTAGAACACGCAATAAATTCAGCCTCCATAGTTGACAAGGCTGTGCATGTCTGTTTCTTGCTATTCCAAGAAATTGCACCTCCATTGAGCAAGAACGCATATCCAGAAGTCGATTTACGCTCATCCAGGTCTCCACCCCAATCAGCATCTGAATAACCTAATAGGCGTAAATCATTCCCTTGGTAACAAAGTAGATAGTCCATGGTGCCCTTCAAGTATCTTAGGATCCTCTTCACCGCTTTCCAGTGTGCTTGACCGGGATTTGATTGAAATCGGCTCACCAATCCCACGGCATAACATATGTCGGGTCGAGTACACATCATAGCATACATCAAACTTCCGATCGCACTAGCGTAAGGAACAGTTTTCATCACTTTGATTTCTTCGGAGTCTTAGGACACATCTCGGTACTTAGGCCTTCACCTTGCATGACGGGGGGTATCAATGGGATTACAATGCTGCATATTGAAACGCTCAAGAATCTTCATAATATAAGATTCTTGTGATAAAGTAAGGAGTTTCCTTGATCGATCTCTTTCGATCTTAACTCCTAATATATAAGCAGCTTCTCCCATGTCCTTCATTTCAAAATTGGAGGACAACCATTCTTTTATAGTGATTACCATAACCTTGTCATTTCCAGCCAACAGAATATCGTCCACATAAAGTGATAAAATCACAAATTTATCTTCAAACCGTTTGACATATACACAGTGATCTTCTTCGATCATCGTAAAACCAAAAGTTGTTATGGCTCGATGAAAACGAAGATACCACTGTCTAGATGATTGCTTAAGGCCATATATTGAGCGATGAAGTTTGCAAACTTTATTCTCTTGACCTTTAGCTATGAAACCTATTGGTTGTTTCATATAAATTTCCTCATCTAGTTCTCCATTGAGAAATGCCGTCTTTACATCCATTTGATGTAATTCAAGGTCCAAATGTGCAACGATGGCTAGAATAAGGCGTATTGAGGCAAACCTTACAACCGGGTGAAAAGGTTTCCTCGTAGTCTATACCCTCTTGTTGAGTATAACCTTTCGCCACAAGACGAGCCTTATACTTTTCAATGGATCCATCCGCCCTTTGCTTAATCTTAAAGACCCATTTGTTTCCAATGGCCTTACGATTGGGTGGTAGATCAACCAAGTCCCAGACATGATTTGTCTTCATTGACTCCATCTCGTCTTCCAAAGCTTTTCTCCATTCTTCCTTATCGAGAGGATGAGAGAGCCTCTTGAACAGTCTTAGGCTCGGCATCATCTTTATGAGCAATCATAAATGCTTCCCCTTCAATCTCAAAACGACGACGAGGAATACTTTTACGATTACTTTTACGCAACTGAATTTCTCTTGAATTCAATTCGCCAGACGATGCTACACTCCCACTAGGTCTTTCATGTTGAGGTAAATCTTCATTTCCCTCCATAACATTAGTGGGTGTATTATTAGGATCTTCCATCTCATATAATTGGAAATCCTTATCAATCTCACCTCTACTAGGAAAATCGTTCTCCAAGAACGTGACATCTCGTGACTCCTTTTCGGTCACACTTCCATCAGCTTGTTCACCTATGAACACATACCCTTTGGAGTGTTCAGAATATCTTATAAAGATACATTTCTTCCCTCTAGGGCCTAATTTGCCATATTTATGGGAAGATTCATGAACATAAGCTGCACATCCCCATGGACGTAGACTACTTAAGTCTGGTTTTCTTCCAGTCCATAATTCATAAGGGGTGGAAGTGACCGATTTTGAGGGCACTCGGTTAAGTACATAGGCAGCAGTCAATAATGCATCTCCCCAAAAGGAGATAGGTAAATATGCTTGCGCCATCATAGACCTAACCATTTCCAATAGGGTTCTATTCCTTCTCTCAGCAACCCCATTTTGTTGTGGAGTATAAGGAATAGTCAATTGTCGTACAATTCCCTTTTCATCACAAAGAGCCTTGAATTGCTCCGATAGATACTCACGTCCGCGATCGGTTCTCAATGCCTTTATTGTTTTGTTCAACTGATTCTCTACCATCGTTATATATCGTCTAAAGCATTCTAATGCTTCGGACTTATGGGAGATCGAAAGACATAACCGAAACGCGTGAAGTCATCTATGAAAGTAATGAAATATGAGGCTCCATGCCTCGCCCTCACATTCAAAGGACCACAAATGTCAGAATGTATGAGTTGCAATGGAAATTCAGCTCTAGTCCCTTTACCGAATGGTTTTCTAGTTGCTTTTCCCGCTAGACAATGTTCACATACGGGTAGATCAACATTAGTGAGTGACCCTAAAAGGCCTTCTCTAGCTAATCTTTGCATTCTTTGCAACCCAATGTGACCTAATCTAGCATGCCAAGTATTTGCATCAATTTCAACATTACTAGAAGATGCAATTAAAGAAAAACAACCATTAACATTAACATTGTACTGATCATAGTCAATGTCTAACACCATAAAACCATTCAATACATGACCTGAACCATAATAAACTGTTCCATACAAAATATCAACACAATCACCATGGAAATTCAATACATAACCTAAGCTAAGAAGAACAACTACGAGAGACCAAGTTTCGTCGAATATCGGAGCATAAAGGACATCATGCAGGAATAGGTTTCGACCACCACATAAGATTAATTTACATGTGCCGATACCCTTCACTTCAACTCTTGAGTTATTCCCAACATATATCCATCTTCTTCCAGGCGGTATCCGACGATACTCCACAAATGCTTCTCGGTCTCTAGCTACATGGTTGTTGCTCTTGAGTCTAGTCCACATTGGATGAGATTCAGCAAGCATTACAAGTACTAGAAACAAAAGCATTACTCAAAGTAATGGAGTAATAGGGTACCTTTTTCGGCTCGGTGCATTCACGAGCAAAATGACCCAGACTTGCCACAATTGTGGCACTCCATCTTGGCCTTGTCCTTCTTCCCACCACGCTTCTTGCGTCGGAAGGTCTTAGCCCTCTTGGGTCCCTGATTAGTCATCTTCCCTTTGTTGTTGAACTGAAGATTCCTCTTGCGCTTGAAGCCCGAAGCTTTGCGCGAACTCGTTTCAGCAACATAAGCATGGGTAGAGGATCTCGCAGCCTCTAGGCGCTCATCCTCTAATTCCAAATGACGCGCAATATCATCAAAAGAGACGATGTTCTCACTATGCGTCATATTGATCTTCATATGTTCCCAATTATCAGGAAGAGACCTTATAACAGCCCGAACTTGCTGTTCATCGCAAGGGAGTGACCCGCCGACTTCAGCTCACGGATCATGTTTGACATCTCCCGAAGATGTTGCCTCATGGTTACATTTGAGCGCTTTCGGAATGTGTCAAACTTGATGGTGAGTCTCCTCAGCTTAGTGGCAGATGTACCCCCAAACTTATCCTTCAAGGCAACCCACATAGCTTGAGCTTTATCATAACTTTCAAACTCACACATGAGATCATCTTGCATACAGCTCAGCAACGTGATGCGAGCAATGCTATTCTTCTTTTTCCAAGCTTGATAAGCTTCTAGATCTCTTCTGTGTTGAGCTGAAGTTCCATGCTCAGGTTCATCCATGGTGTGGTTGAGGGTTTCCAAAACCTCTTGCTCCTCAAGGATGTACCTGAACCTTTCGGTGCCAAATATCATAATTGTCACCGTTCAGCTTCTCACCCTTATTGAGGTCAGCCACAATGGTCTTGGATGCCGATGCCATAATCAATTGCTATAACACATTGACATAATAGTCGCAGAATTAATACTAGCACATTTTTCAGAGTAACACACATATTTAATTTGCAGCAAAAACAAACTAAAATAATAATAATTCAACAAAAGACACAGAAACAAAAGTTCACTATGTTCCCAATCAACTTCTATGTACAATTGTTCTATTATCATTAATTAGTTTAATTTGCACAAATTTTGAGTTCTAGGTGAGGACTGCTTCGAATTCTACCAACCTACGAACTCCCACTAGGAAAAATAATTACATGACCTCATGTAATTTCTACATCTTTCCTTAACACAAAACCATAGCATGATAATAACCA
This sequence comes from Eucalyptus marginata, assembly GCA_014182565.1. NCBI lineage: Eukaryota > Viridiplantae > Streptophyta > Magnoliopsida > Myrtales > Myrtaceae > Eucalyptus > Eucalyptus marginata. The sequence continues at coordinate 23,700,062 of CM024587.1, forward strand.
ACGTATAAACAACAATCATGCTTCAACTATAATTAAAATTGCAATTCAACATGTAATGGATTTCCTACCATTGTTCTAATTTTCTAGCAACTAGAAAATTGCAAGTATATTGAAACCATATACATCATATCATTGAACCAAACTTTACACAGCATATATAACATCATTTGCACACAAGTTAGTCACTGTATTTCCTAAACCACAAGAAAATACAAGCTACAAATGAATAAACTATGCATTAAACCCCAAAATTACGCGTACATAGGGTTCCCTACACATTTTCATACATTTATAAAATCCAAAAATGAAAAATAATTGTACCACAGTGTAGGGGACATCCATACGAACCCAACGCCACCAACCACGCTCCAATCGGAGCCCGCACGCTCCCCACGCGCCCCACGCGCCGCCCGAGTGCGCGGCGCGTGGGCGCACGCGCCAGCGAGCCAAAGGCTCTGGCCGGTCGGACCGGGTCGGACCGTTGACCGCCGACCGTTGACCGGTCCGACCGGTCACCGGTCCGACCGTGAACCGTTGACCGGTCAACGGTCAACGGGTCGGGTCGGGTCGAGTGGTCGGGTGGGTCAACGGGTCGGGTCGGGTCGGGCCGGTGTCGGCCGGCCAACTACCGCCGGCGGTGACGTCATCGATGACGTCATCCCAACGGTTCGACCGTTGGATGACGTCACGGTGACGTCACCACGCGCCGGTTCGCCGACCGGCGCGTGACGCGCAGCCGCCGGTTCGCGAACCGGCGCGTGCCTCACACGCGCTGGCCAAGCCAGCGCTGCAGGCGCGTGGCGCCCACGCGCAGCGGCTTCTGGCCGCGCGTGTGGGCGCGTGCGGCGTCGTATGGCGGTGATCGACCCACCGTTGGACTCGTCTCGACGAGATCTTTCACCCTGTATCTTCAAAAATTAATTTTGGCCAAAAAATTATATCGAAAAATGGCCAAAACCGTACGGGTGTACGCGACCCCGAGTTCGTTCTTCGCTTCGGTTGAAATTTCGAGTTTTTCAGATGGCAATTCCGACCATTAGACATTCAAACAGTGTAGAATTGATACTCTTGATCTCAATATCAAAAGTTAAACGAGAAAATTCAATGAAAAACAAGGCAGAAATCACGATCGGGCTCTGATACCAATGATGGAATTCTAGTCGGCGGAAGACGACTTACTTGATTCCAATGCGCAAACAGCAAATAGCCCCGGAACGAACGTTGAATTGCGAATCAATCACGAACAACACCACCTCACGTTGGTCTGGATGCGATCACGAGGAAAGCACCCGATTTCCACGGCGTAAATGCAAACCGTTCTTGCCAAATTGAGATGGAACGCCTTCTTCCTTTGATGATGGAAATAGAGAGAGAATTTTGGTACAAATGATCGACAACTTTCCAACGGTTGTGTTCGGGAGGATTATATACGTCTCCCTTCGTGCCCCTCCATTAGCAAGTCCACTTTCCATTTTAAACGTTTCAACACTCAAACGGTGCGTCCAACCCACCCCATCATGGACGTACCAGCCGAAGAACTACACTCGTAATCATGCAACTTTAACTAAATATGATTTGGGTGATGTGTACATTTCTAATCCAGCAATCAAAACTAATAATGATTAGAGAAAATTTCTTTGAACCAATGACGTAGGAAAGCATGATTCTTTATGATAGGCCTCCATAACATTTAAGCCATGCTTAATTGGTAAAATGGATTACTTACCATAACCAATTACATTGACTGTAATTCTTCTGTCTCCATTATGATTTGGTCTAATTACCCTAATTGACCAAAAATCCCCCCGTCTCTAAGAAATTTACAGCAAAGTCAAAAGGACCCCAACCCCATCTCCTTTTAACCACTCTCTCTATCCCTCCATCTCTCTCTCCACCATCATATGGCTAACCTTCCTGCAAGCCACGCCACGCCACGCGACAATTGCCATAAGTCACAACTTGCGGCTGTCGCCCATCGCCGTGGCGCCAGTCAATTCTCGGTCGGCCACAATAGTCACGAGCACCACACTGAATGGTGGCCCCAACTTCAGGCAAACTTAGATCCAAGGTCGCTTGAGCCTGAGCATCTCAGGTTGCAACCTCGCATCCAAGGTTTCGACCCCATGCACTCACTCGCTGTGCGCATGAAGAGAGAGAGGGAGGGGTATAATAAAAAGGAGAAAGGTGGCGAAAAAGGCTTTTAGTTAGTAAAAAGTACCTATAGTCACTACACTCCAGACAACTGAAAATGATTCCATGGAGCACTAATCCGCCGAATGTTATTGCTTCGAATAAGCTCCTATTCGTAGATTCATCATTAGCACCAAACTGGGCCTAAAATTCCGGATTTGGGATAAATTTTCCCCATTTTTTGTTTCGGGTAACTTTTTTCATCCATACATCATAAGTCATGGATACCACCACATGAAAACTTAACTATAGATGAATATTCATATTGTAATCTACCAATTATAAGACTAATCGATGGAAATTTCCTCCAACCTGAGATGGAAGAAAACATGATGTTGTTCATAATTTTGTATTATTTATTATACGAAACAGTTCAAAAGAATCGCTAATTTATTTTGAAATGACACCCCATACCCCTACAACCAAATAATCGATATCAAATTAATCACTTTAAATTTAACCATTAAAATTTACTATGCTCTTCCTATCTCTCTTGGCTGTTTAGTTCTATCGACCATACAACTATTGCCGCCCCGCCTCCTTGTCATGCTTGAAAAATAATTACATACCCTAACCAAAACCATTGTAGCCATCGAATGTATAGACTCGTGCGACATCCCGAAATTTTCAATTCTGCTTTCAATTAAATTAATCGGGCCTTTCATCGACGCGCCTAAAGTGCTGTTCTCAGAGCTGATCACTCCTGAGATAACTAGACTGTCTGGGGAAGTCATTAAAGAATTTTAATGCATTAGACTTGAGAATTCGATCAAGAATCGACCACTCGACCATGCTCATCTGCAGAGATCATTATAGCATAGTAAAGATTGATTAGAAATCAAAGATAGGTCAGTTTGACCGAGATATGTGGTTGGGTGATTCCACTAAATTACAAAATTTTCGTCGACCGGCAATAAACTGATTTTTCTGTCGTTTTGGTACCTTGTGTCCGTATTTGAAACCTCAAGATTTTCACGACAACCGAGAATCGCCAGTGTGTCGAAGAGGTTCATTGTGGCTCAAAGAAAATTGACCACTGGTCATTTGCATTAAAAATTTCTAAAAGCTACCTAGTAGCCTAGGTCACGCTAAAATCGCGCCAGGTTGAAATTAACTGCGAATTTGAATCCGATTTCAGAAATTAAAAGTTCTTTCATGTCACAAGTCATTTTAGGAATGTCGACTCAGTCTCCGAAGATTTTTCTGCAAATTGAGATTTTTGGCGAAAAGTCGGGATATGGCTGTTTTTGTCCAGAAAATTCAGAGGACCTTTTTGATCACAAAATTGGGATGCAAGTGGGATCAATTGGCGAGGAAAAATGCCAATTTGATCGATGATATGATGGTTGAATTTATAGAGGCCGATTTGAGTTGAATCAAGTGAGAATTTAATCCAAATTGAGCCAAATGTTGTACAAATTCGTATGTCCCCCTTGCCCACAACTTTTGGACCACTTCAAGCCTCACCCATCGATCCCCTCTCCTTCTCCTTGCTGTTCGAACTCCAGCAAACCCAGATTCCGAGCAGCTCAGCCTCTCTCTACCGTTCGACCACTTGGAGCCGCCTTCCGCTCATCGCAGCCACTCGCTTGCCCGCACGCTACCGTGACCGTCCCGCCAGTCCCGCACCTCCAGCCGCTCATTCCGCCCTGCTCGCTCATCCAGCAAGTAGCTAGGCCGTTGCTCGTCGCCGTTTAGGTCGCCTGAGCTGCCGTGAGCCACTGCCTGTTGCCGTGAAGCCTCGCCGAGCACCCCTACAGCCACCGTCGGTCCTTGCTCGCCATTTCCAACCCAGCCGACCATCGGAGTAGCCTCTTCAGCCGCACAATAGAAGCCGAGCAGAGTAGGTCTCATAGCCACTATTTGGCCCGCTTTGGACTGCTTCCAGACCCAAAAGGCATTCCCACTTTGGAGTTTGTCGAGCTCCTCCACGTCCCCATCGTTTTGATCCGAGCGGATCATTAAACAAGTGAGTTTAACTTACTAATCCCTGCTTAGTAAGTTAATGACATTTAATGGTTGATTAGTTTAGATTAAGTATGGATTAGGTGGATAGTTAGAATATATTAGCAATTTAATTAATCGTTATTGCATGTTAGGTGGTTAGAGTAGTGTAATTAGAGCCTAGACAAGCTCTAATATTTATCTAGAGTGGTTCAGAAATTTTCCGAACCCGAATCGGCTTTTAATTAGGCTTTACGGGCCTAAGTGTGCATTTTTGGTAATTATTAATTAATTTTCGTAATTATTTAATTATTTAATTATTTTTCGGAAATTAGACCGAGATAGTCGGTGATCGGAATTTTATGCTAATTGCAATGGTGTGATTTGTTTATTTAATTGACTGTTATTTTGTGCAAATTGAGTGTGATTTGTAATTTTGGGTATTTATCCTAAAATTTATTTACTTTCAATATTTAATTAGAAAATCACCGGGTGTCGGTTTACAATGCCAAAAATGTTTTTATCGACTATATAAATGGTGGGAGTTTTGAAAGTAAAGATATTATATTTTTACTCAAGCCGGCCGTGTACCCCACACACGATAATTTTTATCGAGTATTTCTAACACGAAGAAAATAGGCTAGAACATTATTTTAATTGAGGAATTAAAGTGTGAGACACAATGTCCTTGACCGTGGGCAGATAATCGTGTGATGGTCTTCCTATCGAAAGCTGAAATGACGCATGTTGTGCGTGATGTTATGTGTTAGATCAAGAAAACCGCCAAAGCAAGCTGTGCCTATAGGGCCGTAATTAACCGCCGATGCAGGTTGTGCCCATTGGGCCGTAATTGACCACCAAAGTATGGCTGTGCCCATTGGGTTGTAATTTACCATCGAACTTGGAACAGGCTGTGCCCGTTAGGCCGTAATTCGCCGCTGAACATTTAGTAAGCCATGCCCGAGGGTGGCCATAATTAGTAGTTGGAATGAGTAATTGGAATGATCGTGTGATGGTCTTGATGACATGGAATCGACTGAGTCAATTGATCGATGATTCGATCTGATTGGTTGAAGTGATTGGATCGTTATTTGATTGTTATTGATTTGCAGGAAGGAACTTAGGCCAAGGTAAGTCATTTGACTCGTGTTTGTGCTTAGGCAGCCCTCAGGGCGTATTTTCTTCCTAGTCGGGTTTTAGGGGGTGAACTCGCTGAGACGTCGTCTCACCCCGTTGTGGGATAACATTTTCAGGCTCATAGATGGCAGCTCCTCCCAAGCATTTTGGACAGCCAAAGAAGGTTATAGGATAGAAGTGCTTCATCCCGCTTCATGGAGATCCAAGGGGATGGGTATTGGTGAAATCTGTGGTTTGGGTCGATGCGGGTCTACCCAAAAAGGTTCCCCATTAATATAGATCATGGTATCGCCAGGAGCGGAATGGACAGAGAGAAGGGCCCATCCCGAAGTCCGAGGTTCCTTTTTATGTGCTGGAAGTAGCTTTTGGAAAGGGTATGGCTGACCTTTCAGGTGGTTCGGTGGTGGACCAGGACCCCAACCTGTTGGAACCTGAGTCCCCAATGTATTCCGCTGAAGGCTCCAATGAGGATGAGGATGAAGAGGAAAATCTGTAGTTCTTTGACCCCCCCTGTTTTGTAAACCTTGCATCTATATATCAACTTGTATTATATATGACATGACTAGTTATGTTATGTATATATAAGTGTGTTGTTGGTTTTAAAAATTATGGCCCTACTTTTTTATCCCATTATGTTGTTGTTTGGAGATTATTTATTTGCTTCCGCATGCGCATTAAAAAGAATGGGTCGGCAATGCGTCCTAGGACGTCGCTTTTTAATCGACCAATGAGGGATGGGCATGCGTTCGGAGGATCGGGGCGTGACACCCTGCAACGGGACGCACGTGAACAATGATTACCATGATGTTGATCTACATAAATTAAGTCTACATAATAACCTCTCATCAAGCTCATAATGACAATGTACCATGTTTTTCAATTTGCCGTGTCATGTGTTTGATTTGTCATGTCATAATGAATTCAATTTGCCACCCACTCATTTAAGTTTCCTCATGATGCCATGTCATTTAATTTTCCTCATTGCCATGTCATATTTTGCCGCATCAACTTGTTCATGTCATGTTTCCATCCATAATTTTACGCATTCCAATCAATACACATCAGAATTTTATCAACAACATGATTCTCAAAGCTATAGTTAAGGAAAATTAAAGTGTGGTGCAGGAAAAGTAATTAAAATTGAAAAATAACATTTTGTTAATTTGTACGAGGAGGAAGTCTCTTGTTGGATAGTTGGTGATATTTATAGTGAAGGTTAGAAGGTGTAGTAACCGCTCCTCGACTAATGCACGTACACAAATAAAGACATAAAATTACACGAATGACTATGGTAGTAACACGAATTCTTACTCAGCAAATGATATGATGAAGGCATTCCGTACTTTAATTCTTACTCAGCAAATATTATAGAGAGGTGCTAACTCTTTCCTTCGGGCAATGAATCCTTTCATCGGCGACTCCCGGTTTTCCCGTAAAACGGGTCCAGCAGCTTCATCTCCAACCTGACTGGTCAAATGACTTTATCTAACACTTAAGGCAATAATTTTTAAGTCGACCTATGATAAATAAACTTGTTGGAGAATCTAAAATGATTTTTAAGATGATATTTTCCAATAGATTATCTAAATACAAAAAGGAACATTTTAGGAACTTGAAGTGTCACAAATTTACGGTTTCAGTAAACTAATAAAATAATGAACCTCCAATTAATGCATCTCTCGGACTACCAGTCAATTGTATTCAAATCATGAGCTTTGGCCAGTAAATATTTATTTCTCTCTCTCGAGATATATATATATATATATATATATATATATATATATATATATATATATACGTATGTATGTATCTATGTATGTATATACGTATGTATGTATCTATATACATATGTATATATGTATATATGTATGTATGTATGTATGTATGTATGCCGTGCTCGTTGTCTACATACTTTATCTAAGTAATGATGAGTGTGCAAAATTATGCTGTTTGCGCTAGTTGGGAAGTATCAAACCAACCATCCAAGCTTCACACTTTCATATCCATTCTCAAGTCCAGCAGACCAACTTGTTGACTGGAGCACACATGTCTACATTCTCAGCGACAGAACATAACAACATACTGCCGGCCGGTCGTCAACTTGTGGGACGCCTTTATGATTACACACTAATTCCAGTCAAAGCTAGACTTTATCTACAACAATTACCCACACACTTTCCTCCACGTCATATGTATGATTCTTCTTTCCCAGAGACCACACTTCGCAATGAAAATTTCTCAAAGCTTCCTTCAATGGTATATCTTTTCTTGGGATTGGCTCCAGTTAAAACTAACTCTGCCCATACAAGTTGTGCATAATTAAGGGCTGAGATTGTCGAATCTGAAAGTGTGCCATTCGTGAACGGCAGGTTGTGATAGAACGTTTCCACCAGTAGGATTCATGATGTCAATGTGTGGTTTCCTTATCAGGAGGTCCCCACCATGTCACTTCGAATAAGGTGGCAGACATTGCCGTCATCGGCCTCAAGACTATGAGAACATGCCACTGCAAGTGATGTGAATATCGTGTTCTTAAGTGATGTGGTGTGTACCTAAAACGCCAAAGCCATTGAATTGAGTGGACTCCACATAATTTGACTGCTAGCTACGATGAATTAGATGCACATGCATTATCATCTTAGCTTGAGATGAGATTGTATAGATTTAGTTTACGGTTAAACATAACCAACCACCGTGCGGAAACTATATGGACCATGTGCTCTTTAGTGGGTCATGTAGATATGTGTAGTGTGATTGGTTCGATATAATAGACTGAGTTTATGCAATTTTCATCCCCAAGCCAAACAGAGAAAATGTTACAAAGTGGCCCTTTGCTTGTTAAGTGTTGTTAATTGTGCTTTGAAAATGTTAATATTTCTATTTCAAGTGTTACTTTTTTAAATGGTTAATACCACAAAAATCTCAAACTAGTACGTCTATAATAAATTTAACCTATACTAATTTTTAACATCCAAAAATCCTAACTGGTACACTTGTGATAAGTTCATCATTCGTTAATTTTCATTAAATTTTATCATCATATCATTGAATTGGATGATACGTGGTAATTGATGGGTGTATTAGTTTGAGGTTTTACTATTTGTTTGTTTTAGGTGTACCAATTTATAATTTTCATGGTATTAATTCAATTTAATAGAAACTAATAGAGAGTAAATTTGTTATAAATGTATTAGTTTATGGGTTTTTGGCGGTCAAAAATTTGTTTGAGGTAAATTTGTCACAAATGTACCAGTCTATGATTTTTCATGGTATTAACTCTTTTTAAATATATATTTTAATCTTTTTAAATGCTTTGATATGTATTTTCTAGTAATGGTCTTTATCTAGTATTTCTTTTGAACAAGACTCTAGTAATAATTATGCTCTAAAATTATTATAATAGAGCCTAGACTGAAATTTAGATCAATGGTCATTCTAATAAGTTGAATAGTACAAATGATATATACTTTGAAATAGGGAATGCACAATTAGTTTTAAACCTATTGTAAGGAAACTAATAGAGTCCAAGATCTTTTAATTTAGCAAATGTAGTCCGACATTTTTTTGGGAAATCACAAATCAAGTCCTCTCGGCCAAGTCTCTCCCGATTTATTTGACATGATAATTGAGTCATCGCCAACCATCCATGTGTAAAGCATGACGTGTACTATTTCCAACGAAATGATGTCACTTTTGCTTAGATAAGTGGTGTTCTTGTTCTTGCATAATACACAAATGTCAGCCTCAAAATTCCCGAATTCCCAAATCAAATCCCTCATGAGGAAATTAAACGTATTGTAGTTGAGGAAGGTGTTGTGGATGAACAACCTGAGTATGTCATGAGAGTGAACAGATTAGTGGATGAGGTGGATGACACTGAAGGGATCAGTGTGCTAATGGATGCTAAGGTGATAATTGTTCATGCTAGGTTAGTTAACGAGTGATTAGTTTAGCATGTAAGTGATTTAGATAATGATGATGTAGTTGATGAGCATGACGAGACAGTAGATGAGGTTGGCTTGGAGGGTGCTCAAATTATAGTAGATGATTTGGATTTAAGGGTAAGCAATGTGGAAATTGAGCAGGAAACTAAAGACACCGAGTTGCAATTTGATGCAATGATTCTTCAATAATGATGGTGATGATGAGTAGCTCGTAAAGGTAAGGAAGAAGATCAGAGGGTTCTACAAGACAACCAAATAGGATAGGGTCACAGTGAATCATTTGTGAGAGAACCATCTAATCCCCAATAATCTGAACTAAAGTCATCTAATCCTCGAAATCTAATGTGAATAATGATGTTGATGCTTAAGTTACATACCATACAGCTACTATAAAACAAATGGAGATGAAAGTTTGGGATTTGTTGGAGGAGAAAACATGTTACAAGAATGAAAAGTAGGTTTATTAAGTATGATAATAAAAGGCCATTTAAGTATGATCCTAATACTACAATACGATTATTTATTATCTCTTTGGTGTTTGATAATAAAAGGCCGTTTTAAAGATGCCACACGAGAGTACTTAGTGGCTGGGTATAGAGTGATCAAACTTATTAATAATGAAAGAACTTTCGTAGAGCAAAATGTGATAATGAAAATTGTTAATGAAGGATTTTTGGAGGTATTGATGAAAGGACTGGATCACTTCATGTGAAGACCTATTAGGAAGAACATACTTGTAGCATTAGTTTCACTATTAAGAGGGTTATAGGTTCTTAGTTGGCAAATCGCTATCCTAATACTGTCAGAGCAATGTCAAATATCTTAGGGTCATAGACTTTATCAGAGATTAGTAGTCTCAGTTAGAATAGGAGGCTAAACTGATGGCCTTCAAAGTTTTGACAGGAAACTATAGGAAGGAGTTTGCAAAGACGTGGAGTATGCGAATGAATTTAAGGAGAGGAACCTTAGGAATACATTACTGGAGATTAGAAAGCATTTGTTACTTTCTGAGCTATTGTTTGACATAACTGTAAATCTCTTTTGATGCATCTGAAAAAGGCTCATTTCTAGATGTAAGAAAGTCGTGGGTTTGGATGATTGTTTCTTAAAAGAAATTTGTAAAGGAGCAACCTCGCGTGCTGTTGAAATGATGCACATGATCAAATGTTCCTAATAACTTGGGGTTGTCATCAAAGGTGAGATTAAATACTCATGGCATTGGTTCTTGATGCGTTCGATGAGGGACCTCCACATTATCAACACATATAAAATTTTAGGTCTAAATAAGTGATAACCATATTCATTTTTGTTTACTTTTATACCTCTTAAATGATCGACAACGTCTTTGGTTTTGGCAAGGATTCCTACCGTTTATGATTGAGTTGTTGGCTCAAGCCAAGCTATACACATCTATACCGTCACACTCCAAACCCTCGAGTGCACAAACATCCCTTAACGATCGATTAGAAGAACGTCCCAAGGGACACATCGCTGACCCATTCTTTTGTCTTTCGATTAAATGCAAGCGGAAGTATTTATAAAACAACATCCAGTCAATCATAACAAATAGGGATAGTATAGACAAAGCAAACATTCTCAAAAGCAACACTTTCATTTATAAATTGTTAACCCTATTAAGTTTAATAATTGCAAGCTTCTTTACGACCACTTCTTGCCGATAATCTCAAAAACCTGTAGGGTCAAGGTTTACTTAACTTGACTAACGATGAGACCAACCAAAAGTGATGCCAGCCATATTGTGTCTTGGTCCATTGAGGCCCCAAAACCACATGCGACGGTTCTGCATACTACATGCCTCAAAACATTTAAACAACAAGGGGTAAGATAAAAATTTCAGTGAGTCAACAACCTATACCTCGATTAGGACGCCAATTCGTCTTGAGGGTGGCTTAAACATGCATCATTATATCAACAGTAGATCAATAGCAAAGCGACCCCCACTTTTCCCTAACTATAACAGGATTAGATAATTCGACCCAATGACAAATATCAAAGCCGTTAAATAACCCATAAGCATCCTTCCCTCGCCTTGGCACACCTTTACGTGATAACAATTGCCATGTGCCAAAGGCAATGCATCAAGCACAACAAATAATTAGAACACTTCTCATATATATCCATGCACATTGCTTCCACACATGTTCCAATTATTACAACCTCTCGGGCCACGGCCAACACAAGAGTTGGCAGTCTTCCGACATAATTAGATATCATCCCGCTCTATTGAGCACAACATCATTCCATGTACTCATACGCATCAGGACAACATTTCATTGGAGCATCGATTCGGCTTCAACCACGACTGACATCCGGACCCCGTTAGGGATCCAATAAAATTGATATCGTCTCGCATATTCATATGCATCAAGATGGAACCATTATCCCACATAATCATATGCATCATGTGACATCCTGATTTTCTGATTCTGTTTTCAATTGAATGAGTTGGGCTTTTCATCGACGCACCTCTAGTTTTTTTTCTCTAAGCTGATCACTTATGAAATAACTAATCTATCTGGTGAAGTCGTTAAGGGATTTTAACGTAATAGACTTAAGAATTCGACTAGAAATTGACTGCTCGACTGTGCTAATCTGCAAGGGTCAATATGGCACTGTCAAAATCGATCAAAGATTGGAGATAGGTCGATTCGACTGAGGTATGTGATTAAAGTGTGGGTGATTCTACCTAATTGGAAAATTCTCGTCGAACGATACTAAACTGATTTTTCTATCATTTCTGTACCCTGTGCCCGTATTTGAAATCTCGAGATTTTCACGACAACCGAGAGTCGCCAATGAGTTGAAGATGCATAATGTGGCTCGAAAATAATCGACCATGGGTCAATTGCACTAAAAATTCCTAAAAGCTACCTAGTAGGTTAGGTCACGCTAAAATCGCGCTCGGTTGAAATTAACCGCGAATTTGAACCCGATTTCAGAAATTGAAAGTTCTGTCATGTCACGATTCATTTTAGGAACATCGACTCGTCCTCCGAAGATTTTTCTACAAACCCGAGTTTTTGGCGAAAATTCAAAGTTCGGCGAAATTGGACCGGGAAAATTAGAGGACCGTTTTTAGGTGAACTTTTGGCATTCAAGTTGGACTAATTGGCAAGGAAAAATGTGGAATGTGATGTGGGCACTTACCTTGGCTTTGTGGCACTTCAATTGGATTAAATTAGAGGAGAATGGAAGTGAAATTGAATGGGAAATGTGTGACATCCGATTTTCCAATTTGTTTTCAATTAAATGAGTTGGGCTTTTCATCGACGTGCTTATAGTTCTTTTCCTTGAACCGATCACTCACGGATAACTAGTTTATCCGGTGAAGCCGTTCGTGATTTTAACGCAATAGACTTGAGAATTCGACTAGAAATCGACTGCTCGACCGGGCTAATCTGCAAGGGTCAATACGGCACTGTCAAAAATTATCAGAGTTTGGAGATAGGTCGATTCGACAGAGGTATGTGATTAGTGTGTGGGTGATTCCACCTGATTGCAAAATTTCTATTGAACGGCACTAGATCGATTTTTCTGTCATTTCTGTACCTTGTGCCCGTATTTGAAATTTCGAGATTTTTACGACAACCGAGAGTCGCCGATGAGTCAAAGATGTACAATGTGGCTCGAAAATAATCGACCACGGGTCAATTGCACTAAAAATTCTAAAAGCTACCCGGTAGGCTAGGTTATGCTAAAATCGCGCTAGGTTAAAATTAATTGCGAATTTAAACCTGATAAAGTTTTGTCATGTCACGATTCATTTTAAGAACATTGACTCATCCTCCGAAGATTTTTCTGCAAACCCGAGATTTCGGCAAAAAAAAATCAAAGCAAGGCTATTTTAGATTGAGAAAATTTGAGGGCTGTTTTTGGTCGCAATTTCAGCTGTTAAGTTGGTTCAATTGATGAGAAAAAATCATGAGATGGACGATGGCACCTTGGCTGAATTTTTGGACTCCAATTTGGGTTCAATTAGAGTTGAAATTGAATCAAATTGGATGGAAATGGTCCAAAATTCGTAGGTCCTTGGGGTGTGCAACATTTGGACCCTTGGATGGCTTGCTAAGGAAGCTTGAAGGTTGCAAATTGGCTGAGGATGACAGTCATGCATGGTGGGCATATAACTCAAGCACTTGGGATATTTTGTGGCCCCCTCAAGCTTCAGCAGCTTCTTCTTCTTCATTGGGCTTGCTTTCTCCATTGTTGAATGTGTTTGGAGCTTAAGAGAACTAGAGAAACCAGCCAGCCTTCCCCCCTTGCTGTTGACCGCTTGCCTGAAGTCGCCGGACCCGTCACACGCCTGTGGTGCCGCTCTCAAGCCAAGCAAGCGCCGTCCGCCCGTCCGTGATCGTCTCGCCATCCCGCGCCGTCGTACGTGTATGCTTGCAAGTCCCGCAAGTCGCCTAGTCGCCATTCGTCGTTGTCCTGCCAGCCGGAGCCATCACCGTCGCTCGCCTGGCGCCACTGTAGCGTCGTCGTCCCTCCTTGCCTCTTCCAGGCGCTCAAGCAACCTCCTTCAGCCCAAAGCAGAAGCCGAAGCTCAACCCCTAGCTGAGGCTTCTAGGCCCTTTTACAGGCCGTGGGACCTCCCGTTGGTGTCGTCGCGCAGCTTGTTTGTTGCTCGCCTCCGCATCGCCGTCACCATGGACTCACCGGCCCGCTAAACCAGTGAGTTTAATTGCTAAACTCTGCTTAGGGATTTAATGATGCTTAGTGGATAATTAGTTTAGGCTAATTAGAGATTAGGTGGTTAGTTAGGTTAGATTAGTGATTTAATTGCTTAATTATGCATGTTAGGTGGTTAGAATAGTGATTATGGGCTAAAGAGGTTGTGCTAACTATCTAGATAGGTGCAATAATTTTCTAGGCCCGTTTAAGTGGTTAGATTAGCGTTTCCGGTCTAAGTGAGTATTTATTGTATTTAATTTACATTATTTAATTTTTTTACTATTTATTTAATTATTTATTATTTTCCGAAAATTATCTTTGGGATAGGTGACCGGAATTTCGTCGATTACAGTGGTGTACTTAGTTTATGCAATTGAGTGTTAATTTGTGCAAATTGAGTGGTGATTGTGATTTTGAGTATTTATCTCAAAATTTAGAAATTTCAATATTTAATTAGAAAATACTAGGCGTCGGTTTTTAACGCCAAAAATGTTTTTATGTGCTATATTAAATAGTGAGATTTTTGAAAAGAAAGATATCGCATTTTTGGCTCAAATTGACCGTGTGCCCACACACGATTATTTTTATCGGGTGTTTTTAATACGAAAAGAATAGGCCAAGTCATTATCTTAATCAAGGCATTTGAGTGCACAGCACAATGTCCTTGGTCGAGATTGATTGATCGTGTGATGGCTAAGTGAACCCGTCCCTGATGTGCGTCGGTAGGACGTTGCCCTTATATGGGATGCCCCGGGACAACGGAAGCCGGTCGCAGTAGATTCTGGACCGATGCTCCTTTGGGAATGATGTCCCCGATGTGTGTCGATGGATGTTGCCGTGCTCAAAGGCATGAGACGAAGCCTAGCTATGCTAGAAGACCAATGTGCGTCGGTATATTGTGCCTATGCAGGCAGTATTCAAGTTGGAACATGTGTTTGATTGAAATTGAAGCGTCGGATTATGGGACAAAATTGTGTGGCATAGTATGGGACGTGTCATAACGATTTGGACTTATAATCAGGACCCCTGTGATTGATGGATTGATTGATGGATGGATCGATTGTATTGATTGAATTGACTAATGGATTGATTGATGGATGGATCGATTGTATTGATTGAATTGACTGATGGATTGATGGATTGATTGATCGATTGAATTGACTGACTGATTGATTGATTGATTGAGTATGTGAATTGTACTGACATGCAGGAGGGAACTGAGGCAAGGTAAGTCCTCTGTTTTGTGTGTAAAGACTACCTCTAGGCGTATTTCCTTCCTAGTCGGAGTTTAGGGGGTGAACTTGCTGAGACATTGTCTCACCCCGTCGTGAGCTTGATCTTTTCAGGTCCTTAGTGGCAGCCCCTCCAGTTCCTTATGGTCAGCCTTGGAGGGTTACTAAGCTGATTATTGACTTCCCTGTTCCCAGAGGCCACTCGGTCTATGAGCTCGTAGTGACCACCGTTTAGGTCGATGAGGACCTACCTCGGAGGGTACCTCATCGATTTAGGGCTTGGTTTCGCCACGGGCTCAATGGATATAGAGTTGGTCCCCTGTGGTTTTGAGATCCCCGCCGTGGTAGTAGACGCCTGCTCCAGGGTAGGGTGCACCGACCATCCGGATGGTGCTTTGTGGAGGACCCGCGCCCTTGAAGCCTATGGAGTTCGAAGAATCGATGAACGTGTCCGACTAGTGGGTCATAGGATAGTTTCTTTTTTAGGGCCGATCTTTTTTTTTGGTAGAAAGACTAGTTTTATATATAAACCTAGTTTGTGTATAAAAACGTGTTTTGGTTGTGAATTTGTTATCCTGCTTTTTTATCCCATGTTGTTTGCTATTAGAGGATTTGTGTATTCGCTTCTGCATGTGCAATAAAATGAATGGGTTGGCGACGTGTCCTAGGACGTCGCAATTTCATCGACCACCGAGGGATGTGCGCACGCTCGAGGTTCGGGGCGTGACAAAATGTCATAAATTCGTAGGTCCTAGGGGCAGCAACATTTTGGACCTCATGGGAGGCTTGTTGGAGAAGCCTTGGTGCAGCAAAGTGGCTGAGGATGAAGAAATTTGAACATAATGGGGCAAATGTGATGAGTGTTTAGGATATTTGCTGGCCCCCCTCTTTAGTAGTTGTCTTCTTCTTCTTCCTTAGGCCACTTTATCCATTGTTGAGGTGATTTGAGCTCAAGAAATCCGAGAGAGCCAGCCAACACCCTTTGCCCGTCGACCGCCCCCTTCCCATTGTCGTGCGTCATCGCGCGCTTGCAGCCGTGCCATCCCCGTTTGCACGTTCGCCCGTCGCGTGTCCGGGTCGCCATCCCGAAGCCTAAGTCGCCCGGTCACCATCAAGATCACCGGCCATCGTCCAAGCCAGCCATCACCGCTTGCCAGCCTAGCTCCGCTCGCAAGCCGTCCTAGCCCCTTCGACCGAGCCTTTCTAGCAACAAGCAGAAGCCGAACTCTCAGCTTAGAGCTGAGAGCTTATGGCCTGTTTTAGGCCCCGTTCGGACCTCTATTGGTGTCGCTCCAGGCTTGGTTCTCACCCACCTTGGCGTCACCGTCGTTGTGGACTCACCGGCCCGCTAAACTAGTGAGTTTACTCACTAAACCTTGCTTAGGAGGTTAATGATGCTTAAGGGATGTTTAGATTAAATTAAGATTAGAGTAGTGTAGTTATTAGCTTGTTTAGTTAATTTAGGTTAGTTAAATTAGTGAATTAGGTGGTTAGAAATTGTAGTTAGTTAGTTCATTATATGGCATTGTAGTTAGAATGGTTAGGATAATTTAATAAGTCCAATAGGTGGTTAGATTAGTATTATTAGGCCTAAGTATGTATTTATTGATTTAATTTGTATTTATTTAATTAATTTTGTAATTTATTTAAATATTTAACATTTTCCAGAAATTATATCGGGATAGTTGATGATCGGAATTTCATGCCGATTGTAATGGTGTGCTTAGTTTATGCAATTGATGGTTAATTTGTGCAAATTGAGTGATGATTGTGATTTTGAGTATTTATTTTAAAATTATGAAATTTTGGTATTTAATTAGAAAATACCGGGTGTCGGGTTTTGACATCGAAAATATTTTTAAAGACTATATCAAACAGTGGAATTTTAAAAGGAATGATATCAATTTTTCTGGTTCAAATTGACCGTGTACCCACGCACGATTATTTTACCGTGTGTTTTTAATATGAAGAAAATGGGCCAAGTACATTATTTTAATTGGGAGATTTGAGTGCAAAGCACGATGTCTTGGTCGGGATTGGATGGGTGCATGAAGATGATATGAGAACCCGTCACGAGCCTTTAGGGTCGAATGATACTCCCGGGGGAATGCCCCAAGTCAACGGAAGCGTCGTAGTGGAGGCTGGGTCGATGCTCCTATATGGAATGCCGTCTAGATGTAGACGTTGCCGTGCTCGATGGTGCGAGACGACGCCCGGTTACATCGGAAGACCGCTGACTGTTGAATTGGCCATGGCCGTTGGGTCGTAATCAATTGAGATGCATGATTGATTGAAATTGACGCGCCTAATTATGGGACAAAATTGTGGCATGAAATGGGACGTGTCATAACATTTGGCCTTATAATCGGGACCCTTGTAATTGTTTAGGTTATAAGTTGAGACGTCTAGATTGATGAGTGCTTTTAATGCAATTATATGTGATATGAATTGTACCATGTGCGGGGAAAGAATTGAGGCAGGTAAGTCTTTGTGATGTGTGGTTAGATTACCTCTAGGCGTATTTCCTTCCTGAAGTCGGGGTTTAGGGGGAACTTGCGAGACATTGTCTCACCCCATCGTGGGCTCATTCTTTGTGTCTTTAGATGGCGGTTCCTTCGAACGATTTGGTCGCCATCGGGGTTACCGAGTGGAGCATGACGTCCTTGTCCCCAAGAGTCGTGGGTCATGAGCTTGTTGTGACCATGCTCAGGTTGATGATGGCCTACTCGAGGGTACCATCGATTCGGGCGTGGTTTCGCCATGGACTCAATGGGTATAGGGTAGGTCCCCTTCAGGGATTTGATATCCCTGCCGTTGCGATCAACGCCGCTCTGGGCGAGGGTGCAGTTGACCCTCTTGATGGGGTTGTGCAGGACCCGAAGCCCCCGAAGCCTGTGGAGGTGGAGTTCGAAGGATCGGTGAATGTGTCCGACTAGTAGGTCGTATTTGACTTCTTTTGGCCGATCTTTTTGTAGATAGACTAGTTTGTATATAAAAGTGTTTTGTGAAATTTGTATCCTGCTTTTCTATCACATATTTGTGTTGTCTAGGGTTTTGTTTATACACTTCCGCATGTGCAATAAAATGAAAGGGTCGGCGACGTGTCCTGGGACGTTGGAAATTTTATCGACCATCAAGGGACGTGTGCACGCTCGAGGTTTAGAGCGTGACACATCAAGGCCATTATGTGATCACATAAGCTTTCAACCACTCAAGCCAATTCTTAACTTCTGACTTAGCCGATGCAAATAGGGTTTGCGCTTAAATCACAAATTTCAGAAATGTTAACACTTAAAATTGCAGTAAAATAATTGCACGTGATCACATACTTAAAATCAACCCGCTCAAATATTGCACATCCTCCCCTTTTAAAGCCCTATTGCCCCATTTAACATGTAAGATATGGCGTCTAAACACGACACCTTAAACTTTGCCATTTTTTTTGCCAATAAAACCCTCTTTTGAAAATAGCATTGGAGGTGTATAAATTGGACATTCAATATCATGGCATAACAAGTTCAAACAATATGAAATATGCATAAATCCACCCAATAAATCGAGTATAAAATTCGACTTAACGATTAATCAGTCATTAATAGGACTAATCGCGATTAGTTAAGCTAATTGTCTTTAATTAAGATCAATCTCAATTAGCCTTAATCTAATCTATCCTTAACCGCGATTAACACTAAACCATAATCAACTAACACTAACCACAATTATCCCTAAACTAAACTTACCCCTAAACACAATTAACTTCCTAATCAAGGGTAGAAATTAACTCATAGTTTTTCCGACGATGAGCTCACACGGTGGCGTGATGAAAACATGGGTCTCACGGTGCAAATGACGGCACCCACAAAGATGACTCGGTGAACTTTGAGGCTCACGGCCTCCTTAGCTTAGGTGGCTTGGCCGGGTGGTGGTGACAATGGCTTGCAATCGCTTGGGGATGGCAGTGGTGGTGCGGGCAATGGCGGCGATGAGTGGCGGCAAGTAGTGGTTCAATGGTGGTGGTTGCTTGGTGATGGGGGCTCGGACAAGGTTGGTGGCTCGAGAGATGGCACAAGGGACGGTGGATGAGCGATGGTGGTGGCAGTGGACGGCTAGGACAAGTGGTGAAAATGGCAATGGCAAATGGTGATGGTGATGAAAAAGAAATGAAGAAGAAGAAGAAGAAGAACACGAAGAGGAATAAGAAGAAGAAGACCAAGAAAGAACAAAAAGGAGAGAGATGGGGCTATTGGTGACTTGACTGCATGGGGAAAATGGAGAGGGTGAAGAGAGAGAGGGAAAGAGATATATCTAAGATTTTCCCCAAAATCCTCCTCAATTCCCTCTCTTCCATCCATTCTCTTATTTTGTCTTTTTGTCCATAAATGTTAGGCTTGTAGAAGGGGCGTTTTGGGCATTTCACAACTTTTTAGCACAAATTTTCAATTTTGCCCTTGGCCCGTTTGCTTGAATGGGCTTGGTGGGCTTGGCTTGGCCCACTTGGGCCTTCATGGCTAAACAACATGGGCGTGAGGCCTATTTGGTGGATAGAACTCGAGGTCCCATTTGACATTCACAATAAATGATAGAAGTTCATGTATAAGCTTACTTGCCAAAGAAAAGATTGGGGTCTTGAATTGACTAAAATGTCCTTGGACTTTAGAACGATTGACACATAAACCTAGAACCTCATTCTCTCCCCCTCCTCCCCTTTTGTCTCTGGCCTCTGTTGCTTCTCACTTCACCATCATCATCATTTGCAAAAGCCTGAGGCAAATCCTAGACCCTTCAAAATAGTCATTAACCCATTCTTAATCAATATTTGATGGGTTGGGTTGTTGTATGTGTTAGTTATATTCAGTAAATGGATTATAAATGGATTTTGAATGATAAAGCCCAAAATAATACATGTGTTAAATGGAATTACAACTTACTTAGACATAACCCATTTCTATGACTCTCTTCACTCTCTCTCGCCCTATAAATATATTTAGAATGGTACAACCCAAAATAATATCGGTGTTAAATGAGACAACAACTTACTTAGACTTAAGTTACATTAATGACTCTCTTTTTCATTCTCTCTCACCTTCACTCAATTTCATATTCACTCACTCCGTGCTCTTGCCTTAGTTCAAGTATAATTTTTCTTAAATTGGATTAAATATGGAAGTTTTTAAATAATTTAAATAGAGTTTGGCAGGTATAGGTCGATATGGGTCGAGGTATGAGTCACTATTTTGTATTATATAGAAACGAGTTAAATGGGTTAATTTAGGTCAAATCATTTTCGATCCGACCCAAACTCAATCCGATCCACTTATTGGACAGATCCAACAAATCCTAATGCACATTTGACGGTATAGGGTGAAGGCCACCACTTGCTCCCCCTAGGACCATTACCGGCTGTGATTCAAACATGGAATTTGCATATCGCAATTAATCATTTAACCACTTTGGTTAAATTCTCGAGAGGCTATATGAAAATATTATACTAAAAACGTACTTTGAGTAACCCGTTGATATAAGCAACTAGCCCACTTCCAAGTTCTTGTTATAGAATCGATAGGCTCACCAAAATTCCAAGTAACATTTGCAACGTGTTCATGTGGCATTTTATTGCTAAGTCAGCTAGTTAAAATTTTAATAGGAGATCCCAGTAATAACAAGCGATCGCCGTTATTTATCTCCGAATACTCTTACCAATTATATTAGAAGACTAGTTCTCGAAGAATATCGGGATATCTGCAATGGTTTACTTTTAATTGGTTATGTAATATCCTTTGCTTTCTAATTTTAAAAAGTCATGAGTTGAAGAGGCCGTTTGATATAATCCTTCCGTAATAGTTTTCAATTATGAGAAGGGGCTCTTGCAATTTATTAGGTGATTGGCAAGCAATCAATTTTGTGGTAGTATGGCTTTGAAGTGTGGATCGCCAAACATACAAGTTTCAACGTCACAAGCACAATATAGCTGTAAGTCAACCGCTCCTGTACCAAATAGGCTCAAAGACAGAAGTAGTAATGGCTGCCAGCAAATAAACATTCGCTTTTTTTTTTTTTTTTTTAGAAGCATTCAATTACGAAATAATATTAAGATAGAAAATTTGACTTGTAGAATAGATAATTGCAAATATAACAAAGTCTGCTTGACAATTTAAATGACCATTTATGATGTTCATAGTTTAACTCAATCTATCAAATTAGTTATGGTATTTTCCAGCATTGGTTATATGTTCTTCGGATGTGGATTTTACACGGGATGTTCTAAACTCTAACCTTTTGTGGCTCACTGAAATGCTGGTCTAGCTTTTAGCATTTGATATTGATGGGACTGGGACCAGATGAAAGAGAGGCTTTCACTGGGCTGCTGTACCTTTAATAAAATGGGCCTTGCGTACCTGCTGCGGGTTCCCTTCTACGAACTGTTTGTTTTAAGGAGTACCAGGATTAAACTTAATATATGCTCTTACCATAAAAGGAAAAACTTAATACATGCAGATATTCTTGATGAACACTAACCATTCCATCAATTCTGTTACCGGGTATGGTAAAAATATAAAAGAGTATGATATAAGCTTATTCACAATAAATCCTCGAGTTAGAAGCAATTGTTGGGTTAAGGAATTTATTTCAACCTAATCACCTAAAGAAAACTAAATCTAACCAAGAGATAGTCTTGATACCCACATATCACCAAAAAAAATTATTGTGTACCTTATAGTTATTCAACCTATTGTTTCATCATATAACATTTGCTTTCAGCAAATTTATGAGAGCATGTGATGTTCTCTTAGACCATAAAACCAACATGAGAAGTTGATCAAAGCATGGGCAAGAGACTGGCTGTCTTTTAAGTGTATTAGTAGTCAAAAGTGATGCATGGAGCACTTCAAAATTGACATCTTATGAAGGAGAAATTTTAAATTAGAGCATGTGATGGTCTCAATTTTTCAAATAACGGCTAATAATGTTCTTACTTTCTTAAATAAGGATTTGAAGTGTTCTTATTTTCTTAAATAAATGTCTAAAGTTGACCTTATTTTAAATAAGAATAAGAAGCGGCCATGTCAATCTAAAAAAAAAGCCTAACCTCACTAGCTAGTCAAGAGTATTTCCGACATTTTGTTTTTAATTTTCTTTCCTTTCTTCTTTTTTTTTTCATGAAAAAAGACTAAAACTTAAAAAAAAAAAACACACACACAAATAAAAAAAAAACATTTTAGCGGAGGGCCGGCAACCCCATCCCCTCATTTAGCAAGGGCCAACGCCCAAACCAGGAAGGGCTATGGCCTCGCGGTTGGTTGACAAGGGTTACCGGCAACCCCACTAGCCATGGCCGACATCCAAGTAGTGCGACACGGACACGCGACACGCGACATGTGACACGACACGATACGACACGCCGACACGTCATTTTTCAAAAAATAGATAATTCTGACACGTTGTATATTAAATATATATTTATATATGTATAATAAATTGTCATTTTTATGATTATTTCAATCAAATTAATTTGAATCAAATTCATAAATAAATAATTAAAAAATCCTAGAATGAATATACACTTAAAACATTAATCTGCCATTTAGTAATATCATTCATTGTTTCAATTTGACAAATTCAACTCTATTTCAATAAATCATAAAATTTAGAGAAAAAACAAGTGATCCATATTCTAGACTCACATGTTAGATATGTTGGAAGAGGAAAAAAAATACTTAAGGGGTGAATTGTGTATCACGGGAAATGAGAGTCGAAGAGAAGCGAAGACTAGGCTTTTCTTCTTTCTCCATTTATTATTTTTATTATTGTGTTTTATTTTTCACATATATATATTTTGACATCTCATTTATTGAATTTTTCAAATTGACCTCGATATCGGAATCATGTATCAGAAACTCGTATGTTAGAATTCCAACACAAGTGTCAGAGAGTGTCGAGAAAGTTGACTAGGTGTTGGATTTTTCGACATGTGTTCACCGAGTGTCCAAGAGTGTCGGAGAGTGTCGGACATGTGTCGAAGTGTCTGGCACGACACGAAGGCTCTTGGAGAGTGTCGGTGCTTCATAGCCGACACCCCACCGGCAATAGGGCAGTGGCCATAGGCGGGGGTGGGTTGTGAGCCCTCCTACCATTATTGTTTCTCTTCTTCCTTTTTTTTTTTTTAAAAAAAAAATTAGCTTTTTTTTTTTATAGTCTTTTTGGAAAAAAAATATAGAAAGGAAAAAGAAAGAAAATAAAAAAGTAAAGGATAAAAATGCCTTTGACTAGCTGATAAGGTCAGGCCCTCTTTTAGACTAACGTGATCATTTCAAACCTTTATTTGAAATAAGTTCTACTTCATGTCTTTGTTTAAGAAAATAATGACACTTCAAAACTTTATTTGAGAAAATGAGAGCACTTTAAACTTTTATTTGTTATTCTCCCTCTTATGAACAATCAATTACATTGCCTATATATAATCAATTGAATATGTCAATATAATTCAACTTCATGTTATGAATGTAATTTTTTTGGGGTTGATCAGTTAATAATGGGATATCCCTTCGCTAATAATCTCACTCATCACTCAACTCTCCTTTTTTTTTATTAGAATTTAATGAATGAATTATCCCCATGAACAAAAATTAAATGAGTATGGCTATGAGATTCTATTCAAGCATGCTCAGTATCGATTAAAACAAATCTTGGAACACTATAGACAAACATGAAGTTTTGATAAAAGAACTTAAAAGATTTTCTTTCATTCTCCATTCGAATGTTGCATTCCAGTATCCATGTGTCACGGGCCGATCGATCTAGCGTTCCCTAATCCATGCGGTCTGAAGATTTCTCTCAAGTAGCCTTTCTCACACTCGACTCATAAGGACAGTTAAATAGAAAACTTCTAAAGAGAGAATCTCTAGATTTGTATTTCACTTGTCAATGAGTTTTTTAGAATGAGGGGGAGGAGACCCCTATATATACAAGTACAAAATAAACTGTATTCGTAAATCCGTCTTCAATCTAACGGTAGAGATCATATCTCCCTAACTGCCATTTATCCACATTTAGTACATACTTGTACATTTACCGTATCGTTCGTCCCCAGAAATATTTTAGAACACTCGAGGAAACCCTAAGACTTAGGGATACCAGTTGAGGGTTGCTTGTTCCACGGATAGGTCACGGCCGTTGTGTAAAACCCTCTTAGATCGTCCCTTTCTTTGGGCCGTGACATTCTCCCCCAACCTAATCGAGTGACATCCTCGTCGCATCTTTGGCATGGAAGGCATCAATCTACTTCTTAAACTACCAAAGAGCATCTATGGGTTCCCAACTAGCTTCACTCTCCAAAAGACCTTTCCATCGAACTAGATATTCTTGCTCCGGTGAACAATACGGCTTCCATATGACTCGATCCATCACTATGCATTCAACTTCTCGGTCATACGAGGTTTTCACTCCAAGTGGTGCCCGCTGCGATTCACCTCGATCTGGATCTTACTTGTCTACATAGAAAGGTCTAAGCATACTCACATAAAAAAAAAAAAACCGGATGTATCTTTAGTTTTGGCGGCAACTCCAGCTTGTATACGACTTTCCCGACCCATTGTAGCACACGAAATGGCCCCTTGTACTAACATATCAACCATTTGTGCACGTCCTTGTATCGGAGAACTGCATGTAGCTTGGCCAATACTAAGTCCCCGACCTGGAACTCCACATGCTGCCGCTTCCTGCCGGCCCACTTCTTCAAGCACTTGGAGGCCTTGTGTAAACATGCCCACGCCAAGTCCACCTACTCTTGCCAATCCCTGGTGAACTTGTGTGAGGGTGGGCTATTCCCCCGATAGCCCAATGCAACTGCGTTTGGAGTTTGCGGTTGTTGCCTGGACGCGGTGGACTTGCTCCGCTACAAGTTGTAAGAGAATTGGGCTACGTCGATCAACTTTGTCCAATTCGCTTGCATTGCGCTCACGTAGCGTCGAAGATAAATCTCCAAGAATGCATTAACCCACTTCATCTGACCATCAATTTGGGGATGTAGGCTCATAGAGAAGTTCAACTCTGACCTTAGTAGCTTGAAGAATGCCCTGTGAATCGAGGATTACAATCACTCACAATCGTTTGTGGAACTCCCCAGTACTTGACTGCATGTTTCATGAATAACTTGGCCACCTCTTCGGTTGGACAATCCTTCGTTGCAAACACAAACGTCGCATACTTAGAAAACCGGTCCACCACGACCATGAAAGTCCGACACCCTTCAAACTTCGGCAAGTTCACGATCAAGTCCATGGAGACACTTTCCCATGCATGTGTTGGGATGGGAAGTGGCTCTAGGAGCCCTGGTAACGATCGTTGTTCAAGCTTGTCTTGCTGACATACAAGACAAGTCTTCATATGGTCTTCAACGAAGGCCAATGTGCAATGGATCCCTGGGTGATCCACCCACTTGGAATCGTGGTACTCGCGCAATATCTCTTTCCTTAGCTTCCCATAAAATGGCACGTACAGTCGCTGCCCCTTGGTGTAAAGAAGATCATCTTCACACCAAAATTATCAGATCTTTCCCTCCCACGCATATCCGATGAGGGCTTGAGCCCTTTGTTCATGATTGAGCCCCTCCTGATGCGGTCGATCCATGGGCAACTTAGTCGACTCACCATGCTTGCAAGCTCCATCTTTCGACTAAGTGTGTTGGTCATAGAGTTTGCCTTCCCCGGTTTGTATTCTAGCACGTAGTCGAACTCTGCTAGAAAATCCTACCATCGAGCTTACTTTGGACTCAGCTTCTTTTGACTTTGAAAGTAGCTCATGGCCAGGTTATCCGTCCCCACGACAAACTTCAAACCCAGGAGATAATACCTCCACGTCCAAAGGTAATGGACCACCGCGGTCATCTCCTTCTCCTGAATAGTATACCGATGCTCGAGATCATTCAATTTCTGAGACTCAAACGCCACTGGATGTCCACCTTGCATGAGAACACCACCAATAGCATTATCCGATGTGTCAGTCTATATCTCGTAAGGCTTGGTGTAATCAGGTAACGCCAACTCCGACTCCTCGATCATGACTTGCTTCAACCGATCAAACGCCATTTGGCATCGGTTTGTCCACTCCCATGACTTTTGCTTCTCTAGCATGTCCATGAGTGACATGGTGATTCTCATATAGTTCCGAACGAAGGGCCAATAGTAGTTGATGAGGCCAAGGAATGACCTCAACTTTGTCACTTCTGTCGATGGTCCCATTCGACAACTGCCCTAATTTTCGTCCCGTCCAACCATACTCATCTGCCCCAACAATGTGCCCCAACAATGAAACTTCCTCTTGGGCAAAGGCACATTTCTCGCGCTTGATGTATTAGTCATTCTCATACAAGACTTGGAAAACCTGCTTTAGGGCACATTGGTAACCATTATGTTCCCCGGGAACAATTTCTGAGCAAAAGAACGCGTTTGGTAACTGCATAAAATTTCTGATTTTGAAATAGAAAAAGAACATAAATGCGTTTAATACTACATAAAATTTCTATTTCAATTCTAAAATTTTATCAAATCATAGAAATCTATTGATTAATTATATTTATACTAAGTAATAAAAATATTAACTAATCAAATTTTTATTAAATAGTAAATAATAAACTATAGTATAAACTATAAATTAAAATACTAAATAATAAATTAAAATAAAAAATTAAATATGTATTCTATATATAGCAAAATTTCAATTCCTACTTCAAATCATTTTTTTTATTTTTTTTATTTTTTTATTTTTTTTTTTTTCCTTTCTTCCTTCCCTTCTTCTTTTTTTTTTCTTCAAGGTGGCCGGTCGCCGGTCTTGGGACGACCGACGATTGCCCGGATGAGGGTCGGCGACCTCATCGAAGCATCGTCGGCCCTCGGCTAGGCCGTGCCTCGTCGGCCGAGCCTCGGCGGGCCGGGCGAGGCTCGCCGGTGGCCATGGGAGGCCCGCCGACGACTGCGAGGCTCGGCCTCGCCAAATCTAGCGAGGTCGAGCCTTGTCGGCGGCTGGGCAAGCCTCTAGCGAGCTCGCAGGCCTTGTCGGTGGCTGGGCGAGCCTCCGGTGAGCTCGCTGGCGACTGATGGTGGTGGGCGGTGGACGGCAGCGTTCGACGGGGGGCGGCGGCAGACGGCAATGATGGCAGCAGCAGCACTTAAAGAATAAGAGAGAGGGAAGGAGAACAAGAAGAAATAGGAGGAAAAAGAAAAAAACAATTGGTAGACTTGATTCTAGAATTGTTCCCGGGAACAAATAATCAACTTTTTTTTTTTTTTATTCTTGATTCTACTCTAAATCTATTCCCGGGAACAAAAATATTACAAAAAACAATTCTATTCCAAAACTACTCCCTGGAACAATAAAATAGACATAAACAATGTTTGGCCGGTTACCAAATAGGCCCTTAGGTGCTCGACGTGCTCCTTGAGCATCCGGCTATATATGACATGATAAACTACTACAAATCAATCTAAGAATGGATGGAGTACCTTGTTCATGAGAGTGCAAAATGTAGCCGGAGCATTGGTTAAGCCGAATGGTATGACAAGGAACTCGTATGATCCATATGCGTCACCCATGCAATCTCCGGCTCATCTCCTTCGACAATCCGAACTTGGTAGTAACTCAATCGGAGATCAAGCATGGTGAACCACTGAGCTCCACCAAGTTGATCAAAGAGGTCCGCAATGAGTGGGATCAGGTACTTATTATTGATAGTCAGCTTGTTCAACACCCGGTAGTCTATGTGCATCCAGAGTGACCCATCATACTTCTTCTAGAATAGAACCAACGTACTGAACGGAGGCTTGAACAACTGAATGTACCTCGCATCGAGCAGCACCTTCGAGTGCTTCCTCAACTCTTCTAGTTCGGGGGGTGCCATGCGATATGGCGCCATGGCAGGTGATCGAACGTCATCTTGATGATCCACCTCCCTTCGAGGTGATAGTTTCTTGGGCAACTTGGAAGGCATTACGTCCTTGAACAAGTCAAGGACTTGGTTCACTTCTGTAAGGCCTTCGCTCCCTTCGCCCTTGTTGTCCTCGTCCTTTAAGGCCGTTAGGATGGTCACTTCACCCTTCCTTGCTCCATTGGTAAATTGCATTGCCGAGATTATCTTTTGATCACGGTCCAACTCACGATGGACTAGGATCACGCATTGGCACCATTTATCTAACACGCATATGCACTCAGCAAAGGGCAATATAATTGCATGGATTCTATTTAGGAATTTTATCCCAATGACAAAGTCATAGTCGTCAAAAGTAATTACCTCTAGAATCTCCTTGCTTTTCCATTGCCCGATTTGAAGCTCTACGTCCCTTGCAACACCAATGGCAGAGACCTTCTTGAAGTTTACGGTCTTGAGGCACCCGGCTCCTTTTTCAACCCGAAGGTTGAGTTTCTTTGCAACTTCTTCCGATATGAAGAGATCGAACGCCCTAGTGTCCACGAGCGCACTCATCGTGGTTTCTCCAATCTTCAAATTCGTGAACATAAGTCACTTAGGCTCCTTTGCCTTTTGGACTTGATCATGCTAAGGATCTGCAATAAGCCCAATCGCGACTTCTTTCTTGGCTCTTCTTCCTTGCAAAAGGTTGCCAATTTGGCCCTATTTGGTCAATTTTGTGCCAAATGTGGACCATTGCAAAAAAAAAAAAAAAAAAAAAAAAAAAAAAAAAACATTGGTAAGTGCATACCTTCTTTTGTCCTCCACCACTTGATTCTACATGAGCTTTAGGAGGGCCAATTGGTGGTTTGCCTCCATTCGGGCGATTAAATCTTCCTCGATCTCCCCCACTAGTGGTCTTATCCTTAGAATGAGAGTCCAATTTGGATGTGGAAGGCACCTTATATTCAACGAGAGATTCAACCATGGAGATGGCCGTTGTGAGATCTCTCACATTGAATCGCTTCAGTTCTTACTTGATCTATGGCTTGAGGCCACTCATGAATTGGTGATACGCCTCGGTTTCACTCATCGAAGGGATTTGGGGTAGCAATTTCGAAAACCGCTTCACATATTCGCACACCCTGCTCTTTTGCTCAAGGTGCTTTATCTCATCGCGAGCATCTGCCTCCACATAAGCGGGATAGTAGTTCCATCAAAACTCTTCGACAAACCTACCCTAAGTCATGATAGGATCTCCACACTTATCATCCAATTGACGATGACACCACAACAATGCATTATCAGTTAAGGACATAGATGCGGTGTTTACTTGTAGTTGGTCGTTGTTGATTCCCATGGCTTGAAAGTACCATTTTATGTACCATAGGAAGTTGTCCACGTCCTTCACCATCCGTGAGCCTTTGAATTTCTTTAGCTTGGGTACATCCATTCGTGGACTAGCTTACACTATGATCAACCCACTCACGCATGCCGCGTCCGATTCGGGGGAGCTTCCCCTTGAGCTCGCTATCTCCACATGCATTGCCGCCATCATGACCTCTAAGGACTCATCCCGTTACTAGAGTTCTTCCCTTAGGGTCCATATCAACTCGTGTTGAAGTTCACCCTTGTCGGACTTGAGCTCTTGTACCTCGGCCACAAGCTCTTCCCTTCTGGCCTCAACTCCATCGATGGTCTGGGTTAGTTCATCAATCGATCCTTGGACAACGATGACGAACGTTTCTATCTTCGACATCCGATGCTCCAAATCCCCCATAGGATCTTTCAAACTCGAAACACCATGGTTCTTCTTTCCCTTGGTAGCGCCCTTCTCGGCATTCCTCCCATGATCATCGCGATCGTCTCCCATGATGAACGCCTTATTGGATCATGGATCAGCCATTTCACTTGGAACGAACTTGCTTTGATACCACTTGTCACAGGCCGATCGATTTGGCATTCCCTAATTTTGTGTGGCCTTAGGATTTCTCCTGAGCAATCTTTCTCACACTCGACTCACAAGGATCTTTAGAGAGAGAAACTCTAGAGAGAAAAGCTCTAGATTTGTATTTCACTTGCAAATGAGTTTTTTACAATGAGGGGGATGAGACCCCTATATATACAAGTACATGATAAACCTTATTCGTAGATCTCTCTTCGATCTAATGGTAGAGATCATATCTCTCCAACTACTATTTACCCCAATTTATTACATACTTATACATTTACCGTATTGTCTACCCTTATGAGTATTCTAGAACGCTCGAGAAAACCTTAAGACTTAGGGATACTAGTTGAGGGTCACTCGTTCCACGGATAGGTCATGGCCATCGTGTAGAACCCTCTTGAATCCTCCATTTCTTCGAGTCATGACACATGTGAGTAGCTTGTGTTGAGACATTGCCCCAGCATCCGTCCACATCAACAAAGGCTGACAAAATAAATGTTTGCTAGGAAAAGAAAAGGAAATGCCCAAAGGGTCTAGATTAGAGTAATAAATGAAAAAAAGAAAAAGAAAAAGGGAGACGAAGAGGGGGAATGCACTGGTTGAAGATCACTCGGCAGAGCTCATGCACCAGTATGTTAGTTCCAAACTGTTGCTAATTGCTCCCGAGCTAGCAATTTGAGGATGTGAATCAAGCAAACAATTCAAGACAATGGAGAGGGAAGGCTCACACACAATAACACTTTGGTATGATATTTAAATAATTTATGCTCTGGGACAATGCGTTAAAAATAATTAAGTATTAAATAATACATTTATCTAACAGTTTAAACTTTTACAACGATTGATAGTAGTTATATCCTCTATGACGTTGGTACAATGGTTAACTTTTATCAAGACATCAATTGAGGCACTGAGCGAGATAGAAGACCTTTGTCTGTCTGATCATTTCCAACGCAAGAGACACGCAACGTGGATATGACATGCTAGTTACAGTAAAGCTTTGAGGTAAATGAGCTTCCGTTCGACAATGAAAACTTGGTATCCAATTACCTTTTGATCATTGCGAGTTGGCGGGCTAAGGGTACAATAGCTTTGTCAACATTTATTACACATGCTTTGCCTTGCTTGCTTCCACAAGGAACAAAAGACAGCCGTGATAATGTTAGGACAAGTCACATGTTTCTGTCTTTTAAACTCGACAAGCATTGAGCATTCTGGATACTATGTGACAACCCACACGATTAGATGTGAACAAAATTATGGTGCCATTTGGATGAGTAATTTTGGTTTCTCTCTCCTCTTCACTTCTTTGCTATGACAAGAGTGTCCTCGCGAAGCAATACATCAGACTTTTCGAGTGCATAAGCAATAGATAAATTAGCAATAGATAATTTATTACAGGGCGATAACTTCCTTTATCCCTAATAGGAAAATTTTACTTCAACTATATCTTTCGTTGGCCAGTTATAAGTTATCAACATCGCAATCATACAACCTTAACTAAATATGATGTGGGTGATGTGTACGTTTCTAATCCATCAATCAAAACTTATAGTGATTAGAGAAAATTTCTTTGAACCAATGATGGAAGAAAACATGACCTTTTATTATAGGACCCATAACATATAAGGGACGCTTAATGGGTAAATTGGACACTTACCAAAACCAATTACAATTATGATAATTCCTCTGTCTCCATAATGATTTGGTCCAATTACCCTAGTTGATCAGAACATCCCTTTGCTTTAAGAAATTTTACCACAAAGCCAAAAGAACCCCAGCCCCTTCTCCTTTAACCCACGCTCTCTATCCCTCCATCTTTGTCGATCATCGTACGGCTAACCTTCCTGAGAGCCATACCACGCGAAGATTGCCATAAGTCACACCTTGCGGCCCTTACTCATCGACGTGGTGCCACTGTCGCTCTCCCTCCCTCCCTCCCTTGAAAGAATGTAACAAGGGGCTCAGGCAACCTTAGATCCAATGTCGCTTGAGCCTGACCATCTCAGGTTGCAACCTTGCATCCAAGGTTTCGACCTCATGCGCTCACATGCGTTCGTGCATGAAGAGAGAGAGAGAGATGGGCATAATTAAAAGGAGAAAAGTGAAAAGAAAAAAAAAGACTTTTAGTTAGTAAAAGAAAGTACTTTTAGTTAGTACAAACAACTAAACACGATTCCATGGAGCACTAATCTGTGGAATGTGATTACTTCGAATAAGATCCTAATCATGGATTCCTCATCATTTGTCCCAAACTAGGCCTAAGGTGTGGTACCAAACTAGGCCCAAGGTTAGGCGTATGGATTATATTTTTCCCATTTTTTATTTGAAAAAACTTTTTCAATCCATACATTTGATTGATTGATTACAAATTATGGATACCACTCGCATGAAAACTTAACTATATATAAAATATTCATATTATAATTTACCAATTATAAGACTAATTGAAGGAAGTTTCCTCCAACCTGAGATTGGAGAAGACACAATGTTGTTCATTTTGTTATTTATTATATGAAACGGCTGACTTATTATAGAATTGCTAATTTATTTAGAGATGACACCTCATCCCCCTACAATCATATCATTGAGATCAATTAATCGCTTCAGATTTGACCACTAAAATCCATTGTGCTCTCCCTATATCTCTTAGCTATTTGGTTCTAGTGACCATGCAACTACTGCCGCCTCACCTCTTTATCATGCTTGAAAAATAAGTACAGAGACTAACCAAAGCCATCGTAGCCATCAGATATGTGAACTCAGCAGTGGGACCCCTTGAACATTGATTAAAATAATGTTGGTATACACAAATTAAGTCTATGTAATAACTTTTCATCAAGCTCCTATTGACGATATGCCGTGTCATTTATTCAATTTGCCAAGTCATGTGTTTGATTTGTTACGTCATAATGAATCCCACTCATTTAATTTTCCTCATGAATGCCATGTCATTCAATTTTCCTAATTGTTCTCTCATATATTGCCACATCACCCTGTTTATGTCATGTTTTCATCCATAATTTTATGCATTACAATCAATCACATTCATTAATCTACTCACGCATTTCATTTCTTTAACAAAGTGCAAATGCACATGCACAAATGAAGACATAAAATTAAACGATTGACTATAGTAGTAACTAATAGTTTCACCGCTATATTACTTTATGGATAACTCTTATTTTTTATTTTTCACCATAGTTGTCTACAATCTTGCCTAAGATAAATGTCAGTAAACTAATAATATAACGAACCTCCAATTTATGAATCCCCCGGGACTACCAGTCAATTATATTCAAATTGTGAGCTTTGGCCGGTAAAAAGTTCTCTCTATGTGTGTGTATATATATATGTATATCCCCTCATTGCCATGCTCGTTGGCTACATAGTAAATCCAAGTCATGATGAATGTGCAAAATTATGTTGTTTGCCTTAGTTGGAAGTATTAAACTAATCATCCGAGCTTCACACTTTCATATCCATCCTCAGGTCCAGCAGACCAACTTGTTTACTGGAGCATACATGTCCACATTCTCGGCGACAGAACATAACAACATAATGTCGACTGGTCGTCAACTTGTGGGACGTCTTTTTGATTGCTCACTAATTCCGTTCAAAACTAGAGTTCATCGACAACGTTACCGCAAAACACTATTCTCTACATGATGTATATGATTCCTCTTTCCCAGTGACCACACTTCACAATAAAAGATTCTCAAAGCTTCTTTCATTGGGATTCTTTCTTCTTGGGATTGGCTCCAGTTAAAACTGACTCTGCCCTAAAAGCTGTGCATACTAAAGGGCTGATATTGTCGAATCTGCAAGCGTGCCATTCGTGAATGGCAGGTTGGGGTAGAAAGTCTTCCACCGGTAGGATTCCTGATGTCAATGTGCGGTTTCCTTATCAGGAGGTCCCCACCATGTCACCTGGAATAAAGTGGCCGACATTTCTGTCATCGGCCTCAGGACTATGAGAACATGCCACTGCAAGTGATGTGAATATCGTGTTCTCACGGGGTGATAGTGTGTCCACGAAATGCCAAAGCCATTAAATCGCGTGGGCTCCACATGATTTGACTACTAGCTAGGATGAAATGGATACGCATGTATTATCCTCTTACAAGGAAATGAGATTGTATAGACTTAGTTCATGGTCTGTTTGATTAGCCACCGTGCAGAAATTGTATGGAACTTGTGTTCTTTTGTGGGTCACGTGGGTTTTTGTAGTGTGATTGACTTGATATGGTAGACCGAGTTTATGCAGTATTTTGCTCCCCAAGCCATGCAAGGAAAATATAAAGAGTTGCCTTGCGCTTGTTAAGGGTCATTAATAATGTTTTAAAAATGTTAATATCTATATTTTAAGAGTGTTGCTTTCTCTTAACATATATTTTATCTTTTTAAGTGCTTTGGTGTGTATGTTTCCTATTTTCAGTGGTCATAATACGGTATCTCTAGGGTACTTACCAAAAAAAAAACAAGTACCACTTGTTAATGAGGCTCTATTAGCAGTTGTGCTTTAAAAATGTTGTAATAGAGACTGGACCCAAAAAAGTATTGCTTTTTATCAAGACTCTATTAGCAATCTGAAATGATATCATTTGTCCAGCCACTACAATGTTCCTGAAAATCTATCCTGGAAAATTATTCTATGCAGGTAGAAGCTCAAATACACACACATCATTTTCGTTACGGAAACAAGAGATCAAAAAAAATTCAAAAAACAGGAAATAAATTATGCACCAGGCGTGACATATATCCACAATAAGAGCAAGATAGAATTGCACTATAAATCAAGCAATACAACAAAAATTACAACCACACTAGAGTAACTTAAACACTTTTAGTATTTCTTAACCTCCAATAACTCGATGCAAAGTGCTTTACATCTAGGTTGCCTACATAAACCAAGATCCGTCCTTAACCAGTTCATGACCCTTGCAGGATTTTGATTGGCCTCCAAATAGTCAGTCCTTTGTGTTCGTGACCCTGGATTGTTGACAAGAAAAAGAAAAACACATGGTTAACTTTTTCAATTTTCAATGTCTTCAAAGATGCATTATTCTTCACGTAATTCTTAAGTGATTCTAACTTTTAATGACAGCGACCTTTACTACATGCCGGCAATTATGTTTGAATAAATTTTTGTATCGTACTTTTAGCAGCCTTCCAACTGGAGATTACGAGCACATTCTGGGAGGCCTGTCTCCGTCCACGTTGGTGCTGCTACGCGATGAGAATGCAATGACTAGGCTTTGCGGGTTTTACGGAAGTAGGACTTGGCTGTTTTTGTTTATTTCTGGATTTTTCCCAGGTTTAAAAGCCTTCTTTAGCTCGTTCAGTTTCCTCATATGTGTGGCTCCCTATTGTTCTGGTGACCATCACGTAAGAGTTGGTAAATGAGTTGAGTGGGCATGCTTGGCATGAATCTGCATCGGCCAAGAAGCCTTAATGGCTTCTTCCAATCGAGGCCGAGATTTGCTGCGTGCAGGGATTTCACGCTGCTGCTGGAAGCATGTGCTGCGTTATAATGTTACCCACGAGAGGCCTATCTGGTGGTCAGAACCCGGGGCCCCATTTGACATGCAGTCTTTCTCACATTCGCATTAAATCTAAGGAAAAAAGAAAGGAAAATGAGTGAAAATAAACAAGAGAAGTTCACCTGTAAGCTTGCTTGGTTGCCAATGAAAAGATTGGAGCCTCGGAATGACTTGTGGGAAGAAAGTCGACGGAAGACAATTTACCTTTTTCTTATGTGTGATGAATAATTTACCCTGGAACGATCATTAAATTGCAGATGAATGATGAATAATATTACTTCACGTTTACCACCGGCCGTGGTGGTTTCGCTGAATAAGAACTCCGTTGATCCTTCCCCAAATGTGAGGGGTTCAAACTCAGTGAAGGCATTTTGTGTCTTAAGTGTGGCATAGGGGTGGTGGGTCCTCCAAGCATCACCTGCAGGTTTACCCTCTCGACTATCGGCCACGGTGCTCTGGGTATCAATAATAATAATAATAATAATAATAATAATAATTATTATTATTATTATTATTATTATTATTATTATTATTATTATTATTATTATCGGCTGTACGGGGTTCCTTGGGTATCAATAATAATAATAATAATAATAATAATAATAATAATAATAATAATAATAATAATAATAATAATAATAATAATAATAATAATAATTATTGTTGTTGTTGTTGTTGTTGTTGTTGTTGTTGTTGTTGTTGTTGGCCAATTGTTTTTGTAAAGGAGAAATGGAACGCCTTCTTTTTCTTTGATGAAAATGAGAGATAAAAGAAAACAATATCTTTCGGAGCGTACGTTCTACCAACCGTCCCAATGGTTATCTCCAGAAGATTTATATACAACTCCCTAATACCCTTTCAAAAGGTGTCTTTCCATCATAACTTATCAAAACAAAATGGTGCGGTCTAATCGCACCCCATCATGGACATATTAATAAATTACTACATCTCCCACTCAGGCATGATGGGCTCGATAATACTCTACTCAAGAATATAAGGTATTCAACATTCATCAACTTTAGAAACAATTCATACTAGCAAGAAAGCCGTGTGATCAGTGAGTACACTTACACTTGGGAGCTCAAATTATGCACCTATTAAGGATGACATAATGGCTACAACCCTAAAAAGAAATAAACAATCGATGTCTCACAGTACCTCAGACATATTTTGCTACATCAATTCAAGTATACCTATCCCTTAAAGGCTATACTAGACTATTCTCATAACACCATATATTTACAACTATATCCACAACCACAGAAGGCGATATAATTGGTCGATCAGTAAATACATGTGATAGATGTAAAACAACAATAGTCTTCCTTCGCACTCATATATCTCTCCATTTCAGAATAATTGCTTTCCTAGACACGTCCCATAAAGCCATATCTATTCATGACTGCCGGTAACATGCTAAAGTAGCAACATTGATCTTTCACTTCGAGAATATAGTCAGAAGTAACATAGGGTACAAAAAAATGAGGTAAATTATAAATTATTTCAAGGGCTCACATAATGAGTAAATAGGAATAATTTCACTCACCTTCCCTTGTCGGTCGTACAATGCACATTTAGTATGAATTACATGCTATAATGGACTTCTCTTTTTATAAGAGTGTATATCATTTATTAATTATATCTACTATACGGATCATTCATGCCTAGACATAGTCACGTGCTTTTCACGTACTCAAGTTTAGCTCGAGTGTTATATCAGCTCGCTTTCTATAGCACCCAATTAAGTACTCACATCCGATATCTTTCAGGCATACATGATTGTGGGAGTATCATGTTCGGTCTTATTATATATAAATCACAGACCTCATCTTGACTCCAATCAAGGTGACATATTATTTTATATACTAAACTTGCTCTTCAGCATTTATTTGTACATAACGTCTCATCTCAACGTGCTAACTATAGCACTTGAGGTGATTGCTCGTGTGAGTGAGCCAATCATTGCCTGCTGACATACTTTTCAATAATATATGTGTGTTTGTGCTAGTCTCATAATGGATTTGTACTTATTGATAAAACATTAAGTCACTAATGAATAAACAAGTACAATACATATGTCCACATATACATAAACCATGATTCTCTACAATAAAACATATCACATTCTACGTAATCCTAGTGACATACTGTGAATCAAGAATACGTCTCTAGGAACAACCTTCATAAATGGATTAGTAACAATTCTATTAGTTGAAATGTATTATAGGATCACTTCTTTCTGCGCTATTATATCTCTGATGAAGTTGTTCTTTATGTCAATGTGCTTCGTCCTTCCATGATACTTGGGATCTTTCATATAGGCAATGGTTGTTTGACTATCGCAATAAACTATCACTGGTCTTGGAACCTCAGTGACAGTGGCTAAATTTTCCAAGAAACGTTTTAGCCATACTATTTCTTGCACTGCGACAAAGCATGCAATAAATTCTGCCTCCATCGTAGACAATGCCGTGCGTGTCTGTTTATTGCTATTTCAAGAAATTGCACCTCCATTGAGCAAGAACGCATATCCAAAAGTCGATTTACGCTCATCTAGGTTTCTACCCCCAATCAGCATCTGAATAGCCTAATAGGCGTAAATCATTCCCTTGGTAACAAAGTCAATAGTCCATGGTGCCTTTTAAGCATCTTAGGATCCTCTTCACTGCTTTCCAGTGTGCTTGACCGGGATTTGATTGATATCGGCTCACCAATCCCACGGCACAACATATGTCGGGTTGAATACACATCATAGCATACATCAAACTTCCGACCGAACTAGCGTAAGAAACAATTTCCATTACTTTATTTTCTTTTGGGGTCTTAGGACACATCTTAGTACTTAGGCATTCACCTTGCATGACAGGAGTATCAATGGGATTACAGTGCTGCATATTGAAACGTTCAAGAATCTTCATTATATAAGACTCTTGTGATAAAGCAAGAAGTTTTATTGATCGATCACTTTCAAGCTTAACTTCTAATATATAAGCAGCTTCTTCTATGTCCTTCATTTTAAAATTGGAGGACAACCATTCTTTTATGATGATAACAAAAACCTTGTCATTTCCAGCCAATAGAATATCGTCCACATAAAGTGATAAAATCACAAATTTATCTTCGAACCGCTTGACATATACACAGTGATTTTCTTCGATCATCGTGAAACCAAAAGTCATTATGGCTCGATGAAAACGAAGATATCATTGTTTAGATGATTGCTTAAAGCCATATATATTGAGCGATGAAGCTTGCAAACTTTACGCTCTTGGCCTTTAACTATGAAACCTATTGGCTGCTTCATATAGATTTCCTCTTCTAATTCTCCATTGAGAAATGTCGTCTTTACATCCATTTGATATAATTCAAGGTTCAAATATGCAACGATGGCTAGGATAAGGCGTATCGAGGCAAACCTTATAACTGGTGAAAATGTTTCCTCATAGTCTATACCCTCTTGTTGGGTATAACATTTCGCCACAAGACGAGCCTTATACTTTTCAATGGATTCATCCGCCCTTCGCTTAATTTAAAAAACACATTTGTTTCCAATAGCCTTGCGATTGTGTGGTAGATTAACCAAGTCCCAGACGTGATTTACCCTCATTGACTCCATCTCATCTTCCAAAACTTTTCTCCATTCTTCCTTATCAGAGGATGAGAGAGCATCTTGAACAATATTAGGCTCGGCATCGTCTTTCTGAGCAATCATAAATTATTCCCTTTTAATCTTGAAACGACGACGAAGAATACTTTTACGATTACTTTTACGTAACTGAATTTCTCTTGAATTTAGTTCGTCGGGCGATACAACATTCCCACTAGGTCTTGTATGTTGAGATAAATCTTCATTTCCCTCTACAACATTAGTGGATGTGTTATTAGGATCTTCCATCTCATATAATTGGAAGTCCTTATTAATGTCACCTCTACTAGGAAAATCGTTCTCCAAGAACATGACATCTCGTGACTCCATTTCAGTCATACTTCCATAAGCTTGTTCACCTATGAACACGTACCATTTGGAGTGTTCAGAATATCTTATAAAGATACATTTCTTCCCTCTATGACATAATTTGTCATATTTATGGGAAAAATCATAAATATAAGCTGCACATCCCCATGGACGTAGATTACTTAAGTCTGGTTTCCTACCAGTCCACATTTCATAAGGAGTGGAAGTGACTGATTTTGAGGGCACTCGGTTAAGTACATAAGCAGCAGTCAATAACGCATCTCCCCAATAGGAGATAGGTAAATTTGCTTACGCCATCATAGATCTAATCATTTCCAATAGGGTTCATTCCTAGGGTTCTATTCCTTCTCTCGGCTACCCCATTTTGTTGTGGAGTACCAGGAATAGTCAATTGTTGTACAATTCACTTTTCATCACAAAGAGCCTTGAATTGTTCAGATAGATACTCACATCCGCGATCGGTTCTCAACGCCTTTATTATTTTGTTCAACTGATTCTCTACCATCGCTATATATTATCTAAAGCAGTCTAATGCTTTTGACTTATGGGAGATCAGAAAGATATAACCGAAACGTGTGAAGTCATCTATGAAAGTGATGAAATATGAGGCTCCATGCCTTGCCTTCACATTCAAATGACCACAAATGTTAGAATGTATGAGTTGCAATGAAAATTCGGTTCTAGTTCCTTTACCGAATGATTTTCTAGTTGCTTTTCCCGCTAGACAATGTTCACATACGGGTACATTAACATTAGTGAGTGACCCTAAAATGCATTATTTAGCTAATCTTTGCATTTTTTATAACCCAATGTGACCTAATCTAGCATGCCAAGTACTTGCATCAATCTCAACATTACTAGAATATGCAATTAAAGAAAAACAACCATCGACATTAACATTGTACCGATCATAGTCAATATCTAACACCATAAAACCATTCAATACATGACCTCAACCATAAAAAATTGTTCCGAACAAAATGTCAACACAATCACCATGGAAATTCAATACATAACCTAAGCAAAGAAAAACAATTACGGAACCCAAGTTTCGTCGAATATCTGGAGCATAGAGGACATCATGCAAAAAATAGGCTTCGACCACCACGTAAAATTAATTTATATGTGCTGATACTCTTCACTTCAACTCTTGAGTTATTCCCAACATATATCCATCTTCTTCCAAGCTGTATCTGACGATACTCCACAAATACTTCTCGGTCTCTAGCTACATGGTATGTTGCTCAAGTCTACGGTCTACACTGGATGAAATTCAACAAGCATTACAGTGTTAGAAACAAAAGCATTACTTAAAGTAATAGAGTAATGGGGTACCTCTTTCGACTCAGTGTATTCACGAGCAAAGTGACCCATCTTGCCACAATTGTAGCACTTCATCTTGGTCTTGTCATTCTTCCCACTACGCTTTTTGCGTTGAAAGGTCTTAGCCCTCTTAGGTGCCTAATCAATCTTCTTCCCTTTGTTGTTGAATTAATGATTCATTTTGCGCTTGGAGCTCGAAACTTTACATGAACTCGATTCAACAACATAAGCATGGATAAAGGATCTCGCAGCCTCTAGGCGCTCATCCTCTAATTCCAAATGACGCGCTATATCATCAAAAGTGACAATATTCTCATTATGCGTTATGTTGATCTTCATATGCTCCCAATTGTCAGGAAGAGTGTGACATCCTGATTTTTCTATTTCTGTTTTTAATAAATTGAGACGTGCATTTCATCTGCACGTATATAGTTCTTTTCCCTGAGTCGGCCACTCATGTGAAAACTAGTCTATCAGGTGAAGCCGTTAAGAGATTCTAATACATCGGACTCGAGAATTTGACCAGAAAGCGATCTTTTGACCGAGCTAATTTGCAAGGGTCAGTACGACACAATTAAAAATCAATTAGAGACCAAAGATAGGTCAACTCGACAAAAGCATGTGATCAAGTGTGGGTGATTCCACCAGATCGCACAATTCTTGTCGGTCGGCACTGGACCGACTTTTCTGTTGATTGGGTACCCTGTGTTCATATTTGAAACATTGAGGTTACCCCGACAACCGAGAGTCGCCAATGTGTCAAAGATGTACATTGTGGCTTGAATTGATCAACCATAGATCAAATGCATGAAAATTTCTAAAAGCTACCTGGTAGATCAGGATGCGCTAATATCGTGCCAGAGTGAAGTTAACCGTGAAATTGAGACTGAATTCAGAAATTGGGAGTCTTGTTGTGTCACATATCTTATTAGGAACATTGGATTAATTTATGGACTTCAATTGAACTCAATTGGAAGAGAATCAAATGGAATTGAAGAATTTGTTGTACAAGATTTCATGTCACGGCGGAAAAAGAAATTGCAACCATTGGAAGAAGTTGTGGAGGATTGGGATAGTGGAAGATGACATCACTTGATGTCATGGTGGTTGGGGCCAAATGAAGAAGAAGTTGACAAGTGAAGGGTGGAGATTTGATCTCATAAAGTGGGGTTGTCCCTCTCACCAATCACCATCATCTTCTTCATTTGAAATTGGCAAGAGAGAGAGAGAGAGGAGAGAAGGAGCTGCACCGTCAGACAGCCCGGCCTCGACGTCGCCCCCTCGCTCGCCGTCGCCCGCCCGCCCGCCGCCGAAGCCCGTTGGCCACGCTGTTCGTTCGCGCGCACACGCCGTCTCGAGCACGAGCCGCTCCGCCCTCCCATCCTTGCTTCATCCGTGCGCCACGCCTGGCCAGTCCCGAGCTACCGCCGTCTCCAAGGCCGCGAAAGCCATCGGAGCCACCGCAAAGCAACCGTTCGAGCAGTCGCCGTCCTTCTTCGCCAGTTTCGCGCCCGAACCACCACCGAGCCACCTCCGTCCGACCTCAAACAGCAGCTGAAGTTCCAGCCCTAGCCAGATCTTCGAGAAGCGTTTCCGGGCTCTTCCCGGCCTCCTTTGGTGTTGCCCTGAGGAGATTTGTCGATGGCCTCACCGTCCTCTTTGCCGGAGACTCGTCAGAAAGCGATTCCGGTGAGTTTAGCTCACTAAACATCGATTATAGGGTTAATTATGCTTTAGGTGTGCTTAGCTTAAGTTAATTAAGCTTAGATGGTTAGTTTAGTTTATTTTAATGTAAATTAGATTAAGAGTATGATTAAGTTAAGTTAAAGTAGGTTTAATTAAGGTTAAATTGTTGTTTATATTGGTTTAATGGTGATTTGAGTTAAATGAAGGAATTCTAATTTAATTAGAATATTTCGAAATTATTTAAAATTAAATAATAAATATATTATTTAAATTATTAAAATATTATTATTTAATTAATTTCGGAAAATCCCAAGTGTCGGGTTTTGATACAAAAATTGGATTTTAAGGATTATATTAAATAGTGGGGTTTGAAAAAGTGAGATATTGGCTTTCTGGTTCAAAATTAACGTGCCCCCACACACATGAATAATTTATGGAATATTTTTAATATAAAAAAAAAAAAGCCGGGATCACTATTTTAAGTAGAAGCATTGAGTGAAATGCAAAGTGTCCCAGGTCAAATATGAATTATTGTGTGATAATTAAGAGGAGATCCCCCGGACTGTTGAGTGGACGACTTGCCTCTATATGGGGATGCCCCTACAACGAATGCGGGTTAAGTAGATTCGGGCCCATGCTCCTTTGGGAACGCCATTGACGTAGTGACGAAGCCGTGCTCCATGGTGGGGAGACGATGCCTGGCTATATGCTAGTAGATAGTCGAACTGCGAGTAGGCTATGTTCATGTGTGGTGATAAACGAAAATTGGAACGTGTGCTAAGTGTGGTTATTGATGATATGAAAGTAATTGCATTCCAATTGTTTAAGTTATTATGACTACCTGTGATTTAGTGATTTGAGCTGTACTAACCTGCAAGAAGGAAATAAGGCGAGGTAAGTCTTCTATGTGATGTGGCTAAGCCACCCTTGGGCGTATTTTCTTTCTAATATGGGTTTAGGGGGTTGAACTTGCTGAGACAATGTTTCACCCTGTTGTGGGCCAAAATTTCAAAATCGTAGATGGCAGAACCCCTGGAGCGTTATGGTCTTCCCATGCATAGTATGAAGCAGAAGTTCAGTTGTCCCGATCCTTATAGTCATTGGATCTATGAGCTTGTCGACCACAAATGGGTCCAAGAGGCCTTGTTTGTCGTGGTGCCTCATAGATATAAGGCGTGGTACCACTTTGGAGCCAATGGTTTGTGGATTGGTCCACTTAATAGTTTTGATATTCCACCCGCCGTGATGAAGGCCATTCTAGGTAAGGGTAATGACCCTCCCGATGGTAGGCCGGAGGACCCATCATCTCCGAGGTCGTTCTGCCGGGAAGTGGGATTGAAGAGCGAGTCCGACTAGTAGTCTTAGGATCGTTCATTCTTTTTGGTGGACTGATCCCTTTTTGTAAGCTGACCCTTTTTGGCATATATGTAAGCTCTGGAATGTTGTTTATCTATGAAAGCATGTTTGTTTATAAATGAGTTGATTTCCTACTTTCCTATCCTGTGAGTTTTTGTCAGGGGTTATATATTACGTTCCGCATGCGCATAATAAATAATTGAGGTCGGCGACACTACCTGGGAATGTCGCATTTGCATGACCATGGCGGGTTGTTCACATGTCTCAAGGTTCGGGGCGTGATAACCCCGTTTAAGTGGTATC
Source organism: Eucalyptus marginata (assembly GCA_014182565.1). Classification (NCBI taxonomy): domain Eukaryota; kingdom Viridiplantae; phylum Streptophyta; class Magnoliopsida; order Myrtales; family Myrtaceae; genus Eucalyptus; species Eucalyptus marginata. The sequence continues at coordinate 23,744,237 of CM024587.1, forward strand.
AGAGCATGGTTTGTGTATGGAGTGATAAGGAGCGAGGGGGTCATGGGATAGTTGGTAGGAAAGGCTTTTTAATATGCTGATGTATGTGGTTGATAGCGTTTGTTAACTTGTTGGTGATGTCACTAGATTCTAATGTGGTATTGGAATTTGCAAATAGGTATCTATACTGAGCCTGTAGCATGAGCGACCGAGTGTCGAGAGTTGCTAGGAAGAGGGCATGAGGCCTTGTGTTTCGAGGTGGGCCGTCAACGAGAGTCGGTGCCCGAGTTGCCCTGGGGATAGCGTAGGCTAAGGCCAACGCGAGTGGTGTAGCATCGCCTCCAGTCAATGCTGGGGTAGTAGCCCTTGAGGATCCGAGGTTTACTGGGATCATGAGGATGCTGGAGTTGATGAATGACAGGATGGATTAGCAGGCCGCCGCTTCAGCCGCCGCTATAGCCGCTGCCACTAATGCCGCTAACGCTGCCAATGCTACTGCTGCAGCCGCCGCCGCGCCAGTCATCGAACCTGAGGTAGCACATGTTGAAGTTCCACCTGAGAACGTGGCTGCTGGGAGGCCCATGCATAAGTTGGTGGAGCAGTTCTTGAAGCTGAATCCGTCGAAGTTCACGGGAGCAGGAGATCCCGAAGCTGCAGCACTGTGGGTTCAGGAGCTAGAGAACGCCTTTGATTTGCCGATGTGCACTGAGGCGTGAGAATGTTGTCTGGGCCCTATCGCTGAAAGGGATCGTGTGTACTTGGTGGAAGACTACTAAAGGGATAGTGTTCCCTGAAGGCGTAATTCCAAAGTGGAATGCCTTTCTCGAGGTCTTCAACGAGAAGTACTTTTATGATTGCGCTAGAGAGATGAAGATGGCGGAGTTTCAACACCTTCGCCAAGGTACGATGTCGTCGATTAGTACGAAGCGAAGTTTGCCGTCACGCGTATGCCCAGATCTAGTCCCGAGACCATCGACCGAGCTCGAAGGTTTAGAGACGAGCTCCGACCGGATGTGAAGAGCTTGTTGGTGCCACTAGATCTGAAGGAGTACAAGGACCTTTACAAGCGAGCCCAGCTGATTGAGAAGGACCAAAATGAGAGAGCCACTGCATCTGGGTCGCGGTTTAGTTCAAACAGAGAAGGTAACCGGTTTGGGAAGAGGTCGATGTTTGGAGGAAGGTATCCTGTTCCACCCAACAAGAAGGGTGGGATAGGGAAGTCGTTGTCGAGCTTTAATGGAGCGTGTCATTTATGTGGAAGACGACATGGTTCAGCCCTGTGTCCCTCTAGGACAGGTGCCTGTTATGAGTGTGGTCAGCAGGGTCACATTGCGAGGAATTGTCCCAGGAGACCGATGGGACAACGTCAGTTGCCGCCGCCGCCGCCGTTGGGTCAAAATAGAGGAATCGCTCCGCAGATTATGCCGCAGGGTGGATTGAACCGACCACCAGCTCAGGGGAGGACATATGCTATCACCAGAGGACAGGCGAAGGATGCGCCTGATGTAATCACAGGTATGGTCTTGTTGAACGACCAACCTACTTATGCTTTATTTGATCCTGGAGCTACACATTCATTTATAGTTGAGAGATATGTTAAGTTGGTAGAATTAATTCCTGAGTTGTTAGAGTCGTTGATTAGCATATCTACGCCGTTGAAGGATAAGGTGTTAGCTTCAGTGGGTTGTCTTGGTTGCAAGTTAGTGATTGGTGAGCGAGAGGGGAGGATAGACTTGAAAGTCCTGGCCATGTATGATTTTGATGTGATAATTTGCATGGACTGGCTCACCAAGCAACGAACTAAGTTGGATTGTTATCGCAAGGCGATTCAGTTTAACCCGTTAGGGGTGGAGAGCTTCGAATTTATTGGGAGTCGAGGAGGACCTTCGATTTCCTTATCTCATCGCTTGAGGCAACTGCTTGTTAGACGAGGTTGCCAAGGTTACCCGGCGACTGTTGTGGAAACGACAGTGGAGGAGTTGAAGATAGAACACACCGCAGTGGTGCAAGAGTTCCCAGACGTGTTCCCAAAAGAATTACTAGGTTTGCCACCAGAGAGAGAGATAGAGTTCGTGATTGAGTTAGCCCTAGGGACCGAGCCAATCTCTAAAGTTCCCACCGGATGGCCTGTCGTAACTTAAGGAATTGAAGGTGCAAATGCAGGAGTTGTTGGATAAGGGATTCATCTGTCTTAGTGCATCACCGTGGGGAGCACCAGTTCTGTTCATGAAGAAGAAGGATGGTTCCTTGCGCTTGTGCATTGATTATCGACAACTTAATCAGGTGACGATCAAGAACAAGTATCCATTGCTAAGGATCGATGACTTGTTCGATCAGCTTTAAGGAGCGTCGATATTTTCTAAGATCGACTTGAGGATGGGGTATCACCAGTTAAGGATCATGAAGGAAGACATACCAAAGTTGGCGTTTCACACTCGATACGGTCACTATGAGTTTACTGTGATGCCGTTTGGATTGACGAACACCCCACCTGCTTTCATGGATCTGATGAACCGTGTGTTCAGGGAGTACTTGGATCGATTTGTAATTGTTTTCATCAACGACATCCTAGTATACTCGAAGAGTACTGAGGATCATGAAAAGCACCTAAGGATAGTGCTTCAGACTTTGAGAGATCATGAGCAGTACGCCAAGTTCAGTAAGTGCGAGTTTTGGCTAACTCGTGTGGCTTTCCTAGGTCATGTCATCTCCGGAGAAGGAATCTTAGTGGACCCGGCCAAGATTGAAGCAGTGATCAAATGGCCAAGACCGACTACAAAGGATGTAGATCAGAAGTTTTCTGGGTTTAGTAGGGTATACAGACGGTTTGTGGAAAGGTTTTCAGTGTTAGCATCACCGATGACAAGACTGCTGAAGAAGGAAGAAAAGTTTGTGTGGTCAGATAATTGCGAAAGTAGTTTCCAAGAGCTTAAGCAGAAGTTAACTACTGCACATGTGCTTACTATTCCATCTGGTCCAAGAGGATTTGAGATCTACAATGATGTGTCGTTTAAAGGACCGGGGTTGCGTATTGATGCAAAAAGATGGTAGGGTCGTTGCATATACGTCTCATCAGTTGAGACCTCATGAGTTAAATTATCTTACGCATGACTTAGAGCTCGCAGCGATCATCTTTGCCTTGAAGATTTGGAGGCATTATTTGTGTGGAGAAAGATTCTAGATCTTCACCGACCACCGAGTCTCAAGTACTTATTCTCTTTAAGGAGTTGAATATGAGACAACATTGATGGGATGGAACTCAAGGACTATGAGCGTGGGATTTTGTATCACCCGCAAAAGGCGAACAAGGTCGCCGATGCACTGAGTAGAAAGTCTTCAATTGCACAGATGGTACTCAAGGAATGGAGTCTACTTGAGAGAGCACGAGATTCAGGTTTCAAATTTGAGGTAGGCCACCTTTCGAATCTTATGGCCACCCTCAGAATTGAGCCGCAAGTGCAGGTCAGAATCAAAACGCTTTAGCAGACAAATTCGGATGTTCGGAAGATCCTGCAAGAGGATACATAGAAAAGGAAAGGTGATTTTCAAGTTTCTGAAGATGGAACGTTGAAGTTCCGAGGACGATTGGTTGTACCTAATGATGTGGAGCTTAGAGAGGAGATCTTATCAGAAGCGCATAGTAGCAGTTACAGCATCCATCCTGGTAGCACCAAGATGTATCAGAATCTTCGTCAACACTATTGGTGGTCAGGTATGAAGGCAAACATCGCCAAGCATATCGCCAAATGTTTGACATGTCAGCAGATCAAGGCTTAGCATTGTAAGCCGAGAAGACTTCTGCAACCTCTCGGGATTCCCGAGTGGAAATGGGAGCACATCACAATAGACTTTGTGACGGGTTTACCGACAAGTCGAGAGGTAATGATTCGATTTGGGTAGTGGTCGATGACCGACAAAAGTCGGCTCACTTCATTGCAGTGCGAAAGGACTTGAGTTTGGATAGACATGCAGATCTGTATGTGCGCCAAATAGTTCGTATGCATGGAGTGCCAGTTACAATTACTCCGGACAGAGACTCGAGGTTCACCGCCACCTTTTGGAAGAGCTTGCAAAGTGCCTTAGGTACCAAGCTGCAGTACAGTATGGCATATCACTCTCAAATGGATGGCCGGGGCCCGAGAGGACTATTCAAACCTCGAAGACATGTCATGGCTTGTGTTTTCACTTCAAGGGAAGTCGGGAAGAACAACTTCATTTGGTCGAGTTCGCACAAATACCAAAAGAGTATTCGATGGCCCTTTTGAAGCATTGTATGGCAGAGCCGTGCGTAACACCGGTGTGTTGGGATGAAGTCGGGAAAGAAAGATCACAAGCTCAAAGTTGGTTCAAATAATGGAGGCGCTGCGTGCTATTAGAAACAAGTTAAAGACCGCCGTGAGCCACCTAAGAGCTATGCGTATAAGCGTCGAAGGCCATTGGAGTTTTAGGTTGGTGAGCACGTCTTTTCGAAAATGTCACCGATGAGGGGTATTTCACGCTTGGGCGTAGCGGGGAAACCGAGTCTCGAGGTACATAGGTCCCTTGAGATTTTTTGGAAAGAATAGGGACTTTGGCGTATCGTCTTACACTACCGCTGAGGTTGGCACAAGTGCATGACGTCTTTCACGTGTCGATGTTAAAGAAGTATGAACCTGATCCGACACACGTTCTAAATTTTGAAGAATTAGACGTGGACGATAGGGTGTCGTACATTGAAAACCCGGTTCAGATAGTGGATCGCAAGGAGCAGGTTCTGCGCACCAAGACCATCCCATTGGTCAAAGTGGTTTGGCAACACCACGGCACTGAAGGAGCAACTTGGGAAACCGAAGATTCGATGAGACAATTGTACCCCCACCTTTTTGCTTAAAGTGTTGTAATGGTTTAAATTTCAAGGACGAAATTTTTGTAAGAGGGGAAGAGTTGTGACATCCTGATTTTTCTATTTCTATTTTTAATAAATTGAGATGGACATTTCATCTCGAGACGTATATAGTTCTTTTCCCCGAGTCGGCCACTCGTGAAAACTACCATCGTGAAGCCGTTAAGAGATTTTAATAAATTGAGATGGTCTTGGTTCTGCGCACCAAGACCATCCCATTGGTCAAAGTGGTTTGGCAACACCACGGCACTGAAGGAGCAACTTGGGAAACCGAAGATTCGATGAGACAATTGTACCCCACCTTTTTGCTTAAAGTGTTGTAAATGAATTAAATTTCAAGGGACGAAATTTTTGTAAGAGGGGAAGAGTTGTGACATCCGATTTTTCTATTTCTATTTTTAATAAATTGAGATGGACATTTCATCTGCACGTATATAGTTCTTTTCCCTGAGTCGGCCACTCATGTGAAAACTAGTCTATCAGGTGAAGCCGTTAAGAGATTTTAATACATCGAACTCGAGAATTTGATCGTGAAGTCCGACCTTGACCGAGCTAATTTGCAAGGGTTAGTACGGCACAATTAAAAATCGATTAGAGACCGGAGATAGGTCGACTCGACATAAGCATATGATCAAGTGTGGGTGATTCCACCGATCACACAATTCTTGCCTGGCCTAAGACGGACCAACTTTTCTATCAATTGGTTACCCCGACAACCGAGAGTCGCCAATGTGTCAAAGATGTATATTGTGGCTTGAATTGATCAATCACGGTCAATTGCATGAAAATTTCTAAAGCTACCCGGTATATCAAGACGCGCTAATATCGTGCTGAGAAAGTGAAGTTAACCGTGAAATTGAGACCGATTTCAGAAATTGGAAGTCCTGTTGTGTCACATATCTTATTAGGAACATTGGATTAATTTATGGACTTCAATTGAACTCAATTGGAAGAGAATCAAATGGAATTGAAAATTTTGTTGTACAAGATTTCATGCCATCAAGGAAAAGAAATTGCAAACCATTGGAAGAGGCTAGGAGGATTGATAAGGAAGATGACATCACTTGGATGTCATGATGGTTGGGCCAAATGAAGAAGAAGTTGACAAGTGGAGGGTGGAGATTTGATCTCATAAGTGGGGCTGTCCCTCCTCACCAATCACCATCATCTTCTTTATTTGAACTTTGGGAAGAGAGAGAGAGAGAGAATGAGTTGCACCATGTGATAGCCAGCCCCAACGCGCCCTTTCGCCCGGGCCGCCAACTCGCCCACCGCCGAGCTCCGCCGGGCGGGCCGCCGGGCCCATCCGCGCGCACACCATCTCGAGCGAAGTTGCTCCGCCTCCCGCCCCTACTTTTCGGTCCACACGCCGCAGCCTATCGTCCTTCGCCGCCCCGAGCCGCCGCCGCCGCCAAGGCCGCCGAAAGTTGCCGAGCCACCGCGCAACCATTCGAGCAGCCGACGTCCTTCTTCGCCGGTTTCGCGCCCGAACTGGCTGCCGAGCCACCTCCGTCCAACCTCAAATAGCAGCTGAAGTTCCAGCCCTAACCGGATCTTCGAGGAGCGTTTGGCTCTTCCTAGCCTCCTTTGGTGTTGCCCCGAGGAGATTTGTCGACGGCCCGCCGTCCTTCGCCGGAGACTCGCCGGAAAGCGATTCCAAAGCAGTTTAGCTCACCAAACCTCGATTAGAGGGTTAATTATGCTTTAGATGTAGCTTAAGTTAATTAAGCTTAGATGGTTAGTTTAGTTTATTTTAATGTAAATTAGATTAAGAGTATGATTAAGTTAAAGTTTAATTAAGGTTAAATTGTTGTTTATATTGGTTTAATGGTGATTTGACTTAAATGAAGGAATTCTTGGATTTAATTAGAATATTTCGAAATTATTTAAAAATTAAATAATAAATATATTATTAAAATTATTAAAATATTATTATTTAATTAATTTCGGAATAAAATTACTTATTTATTAAATTCAAAATTTTGTCAACCTTATTTTCATAATTTCGTGCTGATCATTGTCATGGTATTCAGATTGTTAATTTGATGATTGGATATTGCAAATTGAGTGTTGATTGTGAAAATGTGGATTTTATTCAGAAAATCCTAAATGTCGCAGTTTTTTGATACCAAAATTGGATTTTAAGGATTATATTAAATATTGGGGTTTGAAAAAGTGAGATATTGGCTTTCTCGGGTTCAAATTAACGTGCCTCCACACACGTGAATAATTTATGGAATATTTTTAATATAAAAAAAAAAAGGCCGGGATCTATTTTAAGTGGAAGCATTGAGTGAAATGCAAAATGTCCCGGGCCGAATATGAATTATTGTGTGATAATTAAGAGGAGATCGCCCTGGGCTGTTGAGCTGGACTTGCCTCTATATGGGATACCCCTTACAACGGATGTGAGTTATGTAGATTCTGGCCCATGCTCCCTTCTGGGAACGCTGACGTAATGACAAAGCCGTGCTCCATGGTGGGAGATGATGCCAGTTATATGCCGCAGATAGCCTAACCGGCGACTAGGCTATGTTCATGTGCATGGATAAACGAAAATTGGAACGTGCGCCAGTGTGGTTATTGATGATATGAAAGTAATTATGCTCCAATTGTTTAAGTTCTTGCGACTACCCAGGATTTAGTGATTTGAGCCGTAAATCAACCTGCAAGAAGGAAATAAGGCGAGGTAAGTCTTCTGTGTGATGTGGCTAGGCCACCCTTGGACGTATTTTCTTTCTAATAGGGGTTTAGGGGGTTAAACTTGTTAAGACAATGTCTCACCCCATTATGGGCCAAAATTTCAGGACCGTGATGGCGTAACCCCCGGAGCGTTATGGTCTTCCCGTGCATAGTACGAAGCAGAAGTTCCGTTGTCCCAATCCTTATAGTCATTGGATCTATGAGCTTGTCAAGACCACGGTCTGGGTCCAAGAGGCCTTGTTTGTTATGGTGCCTCATAGATATAGGGCGTGGTTCCGCTTTGGAGCCATTGGTTTGTGATTGGTCCGCTTAATAGTTTTGATATTCCACTCGCCGTGATTTTGGAGGCCATTCTAGGTGAGGGCGTGAATGACCTCCCGATGGTAGTCTGAGGACCCATCATCTCCGGAGGCTGTTCAATCAAGCGGGGATCAAAGAGCGAGTCCGACTAGTAGTTTTAGGACCATTCCTTCTTTTTGGTGACTGATCCTTTTGTAAGTTGACCATTTTTGGCATATATGTAAGCTCTAGAATGTTGTTTATCTATGAAAGCATATTTGTTTATGAATGAGTTGATTTCCTGCTTTCCTATCCTGTGAGTTTTTGTCAGGGTTATATATTACATTCCGCATGCACATAATAAATAATTGGGGTCGGCGACACTACCTGGGAGTGTCGCATTTACATGACCATGGCGGGTTGTTCATGTGTCTCGGGGTTCGGGGCGTGACAAAGAGACCTTATAACAGCCTAAACTTGTTTATTCTATTAGTAAGAGAGTGATCGCCGACTTCAAATTTCTCATAAATCATGTTTGACATCTCCTGAAAATGTTGCCTCATTGTTACATTTGGGCACCAATATGTGTCAAACTCGATGGTGAGTCTCCTCAACTTAGTGGCGATGTACCCCCAAACTTATCTTTCAAGGCAACCCACATTGCTTTAGCTTTATCATAATTTTCAAACTCACACACAAGATCATCTTGCATACAACTCAGCAACATGATGCGAGCAATGCTATTTTTCTTCTTCCAAGCTTGATAAGCTTCTAAATCTCTCCCGTGTTGAGCTGAAGTTCCATGCTCAGGTTCATCAATGACGTGGTTGAGGGTTTCCAAAACCTTTTACTCCTCAAGAATGTACTGAACCTTTCGGTGCCAAAGATCATAATTGTCGCCGTTTAGCTTTTTTCACCCTTATTGAGGCCAGCCACAATGGTCTTGGATGCCGAAGCCATAATCAATTACTATAATACATTGACATAATAAACTCCTATGTTCGATTGTTCTATTATCATTAATTAGTTTAATTTGCGCAAATTTTAAGTTCTAGGTAAGAACCTTCAAATTCTACCCACCTATGAACTCCCACTTGGAAAAATAATTACATGACCTCATGTAAATTTCTACATTTTTCCATTAACAAAAATGTCATAGCATGATGTGAACCAACGTACAAAAACAATCATGCAGTAACAATAATCAAAACCGTAATTCAACATGTAACGAAAATCAAGGAATTTCTACCATTATTCGAATTTTCTTAGAACTAGAAAATTGCAAGTATATTAAACTATATACATGGTATCACCGAACCAAGCTCTACACAACATATATATAATACCATTTTCATATAAGCTAGCATGTATTTCCAAAACCATGAGAAAATACAAGCAAAAATGAATAAACAATACATTTACACCCACAAATACACGTACTTAGGGTTCCATACATTTTTATGCCTTTATAAAAACTCAAACATGTAAAATAACTATACCACGCATAGAGAACATCCATACGAACCAAACGCCGCCACCACGCTCCAAATCGAACACCACACGCTGCGCCCGAGTGTGGCGCATGTGGCGCATGCGCCAACAGCGTAAGGCTCTAGTCGGTCCAACCGCTCCAACCGGGACCGGCTGACCGGTTCACCCGGGTCAACGGGTCGGGTCGAAGTCGGGTCGGGTCGTTGGCTCCTGCCGCCAATGCAAGTGACGCTATCGGTTACCGACCGCTGATGACATCATCTATGATGTTAGCACGCCGGCTAGCCGACACGTGCGTGACGCCACGCGCGGGCATGCCATGCTGTCCGGCATGTGGTGCCCACACACGGCGGCTTCTCGGGCTGCATGTTTGTGTGGCGCCCACACGCCGCAATCGTTCGCGCATGTGGGCGTGTTCGGCATGCCTCGGTAGCACTCGACCCACCATTGGACCTGCCTCGACAATTACTTTCACCCGTATATTTGAAAATTTATTTTGCCGAAAAAATATTCCGAAAAAAATGGCCAAAACTGTACGGGTTGATGCGTGCCCCAAACCCGTTCTTTGCGGTTCGTTTTCGACGATTCAGATTGCAATTTCGAGCAATAGACATCCGTGACAAAGTTGTAGATTTCCATTCTCTTGATCTCGATATCAAATGGTAAATGAGAAAATTCGATGAAAAAACAAGGCAGAAATCACAACCGGGCTCTGATACCAATGTAGGAAGAAAGTCGGCGGAAGACGACTTACCTTTTTCTGATGCACAATGAACAATTCTACTCCCCGGAACGATCGTTAAATCACGGATGATTGATGTACAATATTGCTTTCACGTTGGTTTGATGTAGTTACGAGGAAAACATCCAATTCCACAGCATAAATG